>KN846952.1:3716290-4033621 GCA_000835395.1 Exophiala sideris | reverse complement strand
CCACCAGTACGACCACCACCAAGCCGGTGACCACAACAACCACCACGAGCACCGTCCCAACCACGACCACTACTTCCAGCAGCGGGTGGAATGATTGGACCACCAGTACGACCACCACCAAGCCGGTGACCACAACAACCACCACCACAGTTCCCACCACAACTACCACCACTACTCCCGTGATCACCACCACCACAACCCCAGCCAAGTCTTCCGCCTGGGGAGATTGGACCAGCACGACCGTGGCTCCCGTCTATACCACCACCGCTGGCTGGAAATAAGTGACACGTCTGATGGCGTGAAAAGTTGATGGATTGAATGATGCTTTCATTTTCATTTCTCATCGCGTGCCTTGGGAAGGCACGATTTAAAAGACATACAGTCCTTACGACATCATTATTTTTAATGCATTGACACATGCAAGCGCTGGGAGGGTCTGGTTCTTGGAACGGTGTTTTTGCATAGCGCGGCTCGGCTTGGCCTGGATATAAATACATAATACTCACTACTATACCCACTAGCATTCATAGTAATACAGGCTCAAAGCACAATCAACTCGCATTGGTCTTAGAAGAGAAACAAATATGGTTTAGGTCGAGATTCAATCAATATCATTAAATTCATGCAATCATTTCGCCGAAAGCCAACCCAGCCCCATAGAGGTACCTAACACTACTCTGTTCATGCGCCAGTATTGTATGCCGTGTGATTATGTAGACACTTCTCTAAGCATAGAGCTTCTTGTCAAAGCTGTCCAGACCGTGCACATTACCTTCAGCTTGGGCACTCACAGTGCGGAGCTCGAATCGGACAGTGCCATTGATGACTTCCTCCCGGAGCTCGACGAGGCTCTTGCACCCAATGTCCTGCAGAGAGTGTTGCAGACCAGCCAAAAGGTATGGAACGAACTTTGTGACCGATCCACGATCAAGAACCGCTCCAGACACGCCCTGAGCCACCAAAAGTCTGTCTCCCTCCGAGAAGTATCTGGCTGTGCCGGCATTCTGAGCCTTGGAGTCCTTGGCACCTCCACCGGCTTTCTTGTCCTCCATGGCGTCGATACTGCCCATTCCTCGGTAAGCCTTGACAAGTTTACCCTCCCGGTTGACGAAAGATGTTCCAGGAGATTCAGTTGTACCGGCCAGAAGACCACCCATCATGACGGTCGAGGCACCCATAGCCAGACCCTTGACGATATGGCCAATGTTCTGGATACCACCATCAGCGATGCAGGGAACTCCGAATTTGGCAGCGAATGATGCCACTGAAAAGACTGCTGCAGCTTGAGGACGTCCCACTGCCATGACCTCTTGCGTAATGCAGGCACTGCCACTGCCCATGCCAATTCTCAGGCCATCGGCACCAGCAGCAATAAGGCTGGCGGCTTGTTCTCGGGTCACCACGTTTCCAGCGATGACATCGACTTGTGGGTATTTCTCCTTGGTGTACTTGACCATTTCGATCATGTACATGCTGTTGCCCTGACTGCTGTCGAGAATGACAACGTCTAGGCCCGCGTCAACCAGCTTCTGTAGTCTGTTCTTGTCATCGGGTCTTGTGCCAATCGCCGCCGCAGCGATGAGTTGCTTCGATTGAGGCATCTTGGAAGCGAGAGGGAAGTTGAGATTCTTGAGAAGATCGGACCGCGATAGAAGGGAGATCAGGTTACCGTTGCCGTCAACAATGGGCAGCTTGCCCTTTCGGGAATCACGAAGGACAGCATTGGCTTCTTGGAGGGTTGTTCCGGCAGGTGCAGTGATCAGGTCTTTCGACATGACTTCTGTGACTGGGTCATCAGGACGAGGATGGAATTGGATGTCTCGAGTCGTGATGATGCCGATCAACTTGGATCTTAGTTTGCCGGTTTCTGCGATGGATTGAGTCAGCGTGTGCACATCCAAAGCCATCGGTATCAATGTGCAGGGTTGTGGTCACTCAGACAGAAATCTCCTAGAATCCCCATTGCAAGTACATGCTGCGGATGAACGAAAGTTTAAAAGGGTAAATGGTTTGAACATCATTGTAACAAGAAAGGAAGTTGCGAGAGCAGGCATACCAGTCACTGGAAATCCTCCAAATCCCCATCGGTCTCTTAGTTCTTTGGCCTCGCCAACAGTGGTCTTGGGCGAGAGGACCACAGGCTCCGAGATGAAACCGTTCTCGTATCTCTTGACCTTTCGCACCATATCTGCCTGATCGTCGGCGGAACAGTTGTTGTGAATAACACCCAGACCACCTAGGAGTGCCATGTGGATGGCCATGTTCTCCTCTGTTACGGTGTCCATGGGCGAGGAGAGAAGCGGAGTCTTGAGGGAAATGCGCTTGGTCACTGGAGAATCAAGGGTCACCTCGTTGGCGGCGAAACCTGCGTGTCCTCGTCAGGATGGCTTTCGCGGACAGGTTGTGGGTATCATACCAATGTATCCGGGCAGGACCAGGAAGTCATTGTAAGTCAAGGCACCGTTCTTCTTCCCATCGAGGAGGGAATAGACATCAAGACCATCACGTGCGTCGTACTCCTGGAGGACCTCGACCGCCTTGCGCCAGTCTAATGTGTCGACCTGGCGGTTGACAGTAGCACCATTGGTATTGGAATCTCCGTTGGCAATAGGCATTTTGACGATAATGACGGGATGGTAACAGAACTACTGATTGTTCGTTCTGGGGGAGAAGGCTTCCCGAGTAAAAAGAAAGGAAAGACTCGAAAATTCGGCGCGGATAGAATTATTAAAAATTTTGTACTACGGGGGGATTTCGCGATTAGGCTGGTGGGGCACAAAGGCGGTAAAGTACAAAAGAGACACGCTCATCAAGGCCCTAATTAAGTCGCGACATACTAGTATCTTGACCTGTGAATGTCTCGCCGCACATCCACTTCTCACTTCGAAAGGTTCAAAGGTTCTCAGCTCCAATGCAAAGGTTGGGGGGAGAAAGCGAACAATAAGACAGAAGATAACCTTTTCATTTTTCGTGTCGCCATTGATACCTCTGTAATTCGAGGTTTTATGTCAATGGCTCGTTCGATATGCACGCCGAAAACATTTTTCCGTGCACTTGGTGAACCCGTTCCATTCGCATGCAACCACAAGCGGGAAAATCAATCGTCCATAAGACATTCGTCTCTCTATGCAACCAGCTCAATAACACCACCGGCTTCCTTGATCTTTCGTTCGGCCTCCTTGCTGACCCATCGTGCTCTTACAACCAAAGGAACTTCTGGGATGCGGCCCTTGCCGAGGACTTTTGAGTAGCCGAGGGCGAGGAGGTCGAGGACGGGAGCGGTGTCAGTTTTCTTGCCGGAGATGTACTCGTCGCGGGTTTCTTCTGGGACCAAGGACCAAAGCTATACCATATGTCAGCACTCCCTCCACTTACGCACACATTTTGGACTTCTGACCTTGTCGAGGTTGATCGTAGGCTTCCAGTATTGGTTTCGTGTAAGGTGGAAGTGTCTCATACCGACCTTTCCGAAGTAACTACAGAATGTCAGTCTACCTATTCGGTCCGAAACAGAGAGATCGTGTTGAAGTGTTTCTCCTCCACAATCTTCCATTTTCAATGTGCAACTTACCCAGGATGGTATTTATCCATGTTGGTTCTGTGGTGATGTTGACCACCAGCAAGACCACGACCACCTGGATGCTTGCGGTGCTTTCCTACACGACCGTGACCGGCGGACACATGGCCGCGGCTGAGAATGAAATGTTAGCCTATGCCCTTCCAAATGTTTCTTCTTCCTCGGTAACAAGGACTGCGCCTGCGCCAAATCGATAAAGGGTAGGTCGGCGTCTCTGCTGTGCTAAAGGTGATTTTTGTCGAGGTTCTCGCTTGCGGATGTGTTGCTGAAGCAATTTTCTATGGTCGGTGAAAGATCGATCGTGGCGGGCAGGAAGGCGCAGGTAGGCATATCGCATTCGTTGTTTCGTATAGATGATGAGGGATAGACTCACTGTTTTCTGGTCTGCGACAGTCTCGTAGGCATGTTGACGGTGTTGTGAGACTGGTTGTTGGAAAGAGTCAATGTTCGTCCGCTGTGATCAATCTCAAACACGGTGGAAAGAGCAGGCCACGGAAAACTGTGCGCTAAACTCAATCTGGATCTTGGCAGCCATAATTCTTGGCAGCAACGCTGATTACTGACGAGGCTGTGACGGACTCAACTTCAATCTACCACCACAGCACAACACGCAGCGAACCGAGATCCTGGATCAGTGTCTTCACAATGTCTAATGTTCTTTCTTGCAAGTCCGCTGTTCTTGGGTATCGTACGTTCAAATCACAAACACAATCGACGGATATCCCACACACCAGGTCAGTCATGGTTTCCCTCGAAAGAAATTTGCCATCCCATCCTCGACCTCTTGCCAGTTCTGTGCACCTTTGCCCATACTGTCCTGGATCCATCCAGGCAGTTTCTGTCTGATCCTATCCGTGGAAAAACGCCTGTCCACCACCAGAATCGCAGCATAGTCATTCTTGTGTCGGATGACTCGTCCAATGCTTTGGTTGATGGCTCTCATGCATGCATTTTCGTAGAATTCTCTGCTGGCACTTTTCGCTGCGGTCTTGCACTCGCCTTCTTTCATGTCTTCTAGCCTGCGCTGCTGGTAACGAATCTCTTCGATGTGTTGCATCTTGGCTTTCCATTCACCTCCATTGGCGTTGGGAAAGGGTAGACCGACTGCAATGACGGCTCGCCCGAGCTTGTCAGAAAAGTTGATCCCTTCTGATAGTTTCCCACCAATAACTGACAGCAGCAAGGCTCCCTTTCCGGTGTCCACAGCCATCGCATAGTCACGCAAAAGCTCATCTGCAGCCACTCCTCTGGACTCCTGAAAGACGACTTTTGCTTCCGAGAAGCACTGTATCAGAGGACAAGACATTGGCAATTTCCCCCAGACAGATACAGCCTGACTTAGGTAGTCATAGCTAGGAAAGAAGACGACAACGCCATCAGGGACAGCTTTGCAAGTCCGTGCAATCACATTCCCTAGCTCAGCGATCATACTCTCGGAGCCACGTTTCCCATATGTGAACTCAAACTCAATACCGGAGGGTCCTGTTACGACCGCTTGAGCAAACAAATTGGTCCGAGGGATGACGTGTCCAAAGCTGTATGTCTCAAGCCTATCCCGGTTGATATACGAAAACAGGTAGTCTGAATAGTCCGACATAGGTGACATGGTACCTCCAGCCAGTATCACTGCTCGAGACTCTTCAACTATGTCGCGGAAATGTTCCCTCGGGTCGAGTAGAGTGTACCGTACGATAATGTCTTTGTCTTGTCGGCTTATGAAGAACCTGCCTTCTTCGTCTGGATTCATCAGCACGTTCAGGAAATTTTGAAATTGCATCATTGCACCCTTCCCAGCGGTTGACTCGCTCTCGACCTTTTGGGCTTCGGTGTATCCTTCCACTTTATGACAAAGCTTACTTTCGTGCAGATATTGTAGCAGCTTATGTGGTTTGATTTGATCGACGCCTTTCCCGGACATGAGCTGTGCAGCCGTCACGGTGATTTCTGCGTTGACGGATCCACTAACTGAGCCTCGCATGCATCCTGTCAACGAGTTCAGCAGCCGAATGACTTGTGTAACGTAGACCCTGTTCTTCCCCTTCAGACGCTGTTTGAATCGTACCGCGTAAGCGGTCATTTGCTGCACGGCCTCTTCCAATTGACTTAGACGTAGGGAGACTGAAAACGTGTCTGCAATGGCGTCCATCAGATTATGAGCTTCGTCAATAATGATTACGTTGCCCTTCACTGAAACTCCCAGTGCTTCTCGAGCTGATTTCTGCAAAAGAAGAGGATATGGCAGAGTCAACACTTCTGCTTGACCTATGGCAGCCCGGCCAGCGTAGTATGGACATAGTTCCATAGACCGGCCAAGCTCGCCGATATCCTCGATGTCCTTGATCTGCGCTATGACTTTGTCTCGGAAGAGCTCTACCCTCTCCTTGTCTTCTTTGGAAGGGAGATAAGGGCATTTCTTATCCTTGGCCGTACCAGGTTTCTGGAGTTCCAGGCACCGCTCGTTGATTGCGGCAGTTGAAGACAGGCGTGAGACTTTCGGGTTGATACACAAGTTCTTTCGTGATGCCAGGGTGAGGTGTTTGACAGTCTCCTCGAGGTCGGAGAGCCCGGAAGAAGCCATAAGGTCCAACGGAATCGAAGACGGAGGCTTCACACGCCGTAGTTCGTTCACGAATTGGGTCAGTTGAGAATGAGTACGAGAGCAGAAAATGATCTTGAGTCTATCTTGCTGGGCAGTTTCCACTTCGGTCTTTGTGGGCTTTTGTAATTTGTCAAGCAGCGCTTGGGTTGCAGTCGAGAACCCACCGGTCGAAGATAAAGGCATGTTTGAGGTGTCTCCTTCACTATCATACTCTTCGACCAGAAAGTCATCATCCGGAGATAAATGGTCCTGCAAACCAGCTTGAACTGTACGGGGTTTCTTTGCACCTCTGTTCTCGACTTTTCTCTGTCGTCGAAGACTTTCTTCCTTTCGCAATCTGGCAAGCTTGAGCTCAAGCTCCTCTCGTTCAAGCATCAGAGACCGGCTCTGCGCTGCCACTTCGGCTTGCAGCAGCCAGTCAGACTCACTCTGGTTTTCTGGGATGCCATCCAGAGAACAACGTTCATAATCCCGCAGCCAGGTTAATGCACCACATATCAGACTCAAGGATTTGCCTGTGCCTGTCGGCGACTCAAAAATGCCCACCTTTCCGTCCTCTATACAGCGGTACAAATTGGTCATGAAGTCCAGCTGTATGGGATAGGGCTCATATGGATGGCAGAAGTTAGATTGACTAGGTTCCATTATGACCTAAGTTCAAAGATTTGCTAGTCAAGCCGTAGCAGTACTGGGAAGGGTTCAGTTGTAGCCGCTAGAGATTCGTGCGACATGTTCGATGCAGCGCATTCGACGCGTCAACATCTATTCACCGAAACGAATTCCTTGCTGATACACTTCCCCTGAGCCTGCTCAGATGCGTTGGCTTGCTAAGCTCCCGTGCGTGCAGAATCGTAGCGTTGTAGGTCGGTCAATTAATAGTGCTGTTAGCGTGATAAAGCATTACGATTTCAATGTTCGTTGCCTGAATAGCAATAACAAATGTGGCTGTGAAAAGAATTGTGATTTGGGACCTTGGGAACTGTACTGGCACTGGCGAATACGAGTAATCGATGCGGAGAAAAAAGCTTGGTACTCGTTTAGGGGGCTGCTCTTGGTGCTTCAGGCAGTCCCGCAACTTGTTAGTTAAGAAAAGGGTTGGCCCACGTGGCCCCGAGGCCTTAGACGAAACTCTAATGCTCATGACGCCCACTGAGGCCGTCTTCGCCGCTGGGGCCAAATAATATGTCAACATGGGATCGCAGCCTTGCTGCGCCCAGTCTAATGTGTCTATTGTCGTCTTACATTCTCCATGACCAATTCGCAGCCTGGTTGTACATAACGTCAGGTGGTCCGCCTCACTGAATGCATGCATCAGAACAGGTGCATGCATAGAATTTCCTGCCACGCGGCCTCAAGACATGTCTACAACAACCTGTAACTGTCGGAAATTGGTCTCCCGTTGATCGCATCTGACCCCCACCTTCAGCCTTGGGCCTTCCATTCTCAGGTACTCCACGTAAGCCGTTCATCTTCGTCCTTCTGGAAAGAGACATATCCGAAGTGAATCCCTGGCCTGTGCCGTAGAGAACCTGATTGTTCTGCCGGCGCAGGAGAAACCTTGATCTTGTCAGGGTCGTAATCCGACCAAGCATTCCGTACCTGGACTACTATACAAGGCTACCCGCTATCAGCCATAGCCATGAGTTACAACACAGGTGCTACTTTCGTCCCTGGAGGCGATGATTCCTATTATATGCCAGAGTTGATTCAGCCGACCCCCAGCCGGTATGCTGATCCAGAACTTGGAAGATCTGGGCTGACCATATCAGGGCACATGAACTTCCGACGAACATGCAGCAGAATGTGGCTCACATGGAACAGGCCGCCTCTAGTCCTGGCTCCTCAGCATACTCTGGCTCCGTATATTCTCCCCTGTCGACGGATATGCCTCGTCAGACAAGCAACTGGACACAACCTGCAGGCGATCAACAACCGCAGAAGATGCCGATGAACCGCCCGCCTCAAACGTACCAACAGAACAATTACCCACCGCGATCGACGTCGATGGCCCCATCGGAACAACCAAACTTCTCTCCATTCCCTGTCCTGCGAAATCCTCCTCCGAATATCCCTCCGACGGACGAGCAGAAAGAAGCAACATTGGAAGCAGCCAGAGCTGCTGTTCTAAGCTGTAACGATCCTGATACGCAGTTGACGTGGGCACAAGATGCTCTGGCATATGTGGAGGTCTGTCTACAAAACGAAGAAAGAGTGGCCCTGGTCCAAGCAGCGCGGTCGCGAACACCTCGAATTGAGCATGTGTTGAGAGAAGACGCCATCAAGATTGTGACGTTCCTAGCAGATCAACAACATCCTAAAGCTGAATTTATAAGGGGTATGTGGCTCGAGTTCGGCAAATTTGGTCACAGAATAGACAAGAAAGAGGCATTCTTGTGCTACACCAGAGCATCAGAAAGAGGATATATCCGAGCGGATTATCGCATTGGGATGCAGTTTGAATCTTCAAATGACGCCTTGAAGGCCATCAAATACTACCAAAAAGGTGCTGAAGCAGGGGATTCTGCAGCCTGTTACAGACTGGGAATGATGACTTTGCTGGGGCAACATGGCCAAGCACAAGATTTCGAGCGAGGTCTCAATCTTATATTCAATTCAGCTCAGATGGCCGATGAAAACGCCCCACAGGGTGCTTTTGTCTTTGGGATGCTTCAAGCGCATCAGATGCCCCAAATCCAGATCCCCGAACGATTCCTTCCACTGAACATTGCGGCAGCGAAGATCAATATCGAGAAGGCTGCCTACTTAGGATTTGCCAAAGCACAACTCAAAATGGGTACAGCTTACGAACTTTGTGAGCTGGGCTGCCCCTTCGATCCAGCCTTGTCGTTACATTACAATGCTCTGGCGGCCAGGCAGGGAGAACCGGAAGCAGAGCTTGCCATCAGCAAGTGGTTCCTTTGCGGACACGAGGGAGTGTTTGACAAAAATGAAGAAATGGCATTCACTTACGCCCAGCGGGCGGCACTATCAGGTTTCCCTACTGCACAATTTGCTCTCGGTTACTACTATGAAGTCGGCATTTACGTTCCAGTCAACTTCGAACAAGCAAAAGAATGGTACCGCAAGGCGTCACAAAGCGGCAATCAGGATGCTACGGGAAGGATAGACGCCATCTCCAGGTCGAAGACACTGTCTCGAAAAGACCACGAAAGTGTGGCTCTGTCAAGAATTCGACAGCAGCGTGGTGCCGATGGTCAATCTCCCACAGGCCCTTCGATGCCATCTCTTGCCGAAGAAAGAGAGCCTCAGATAATCGATATGCCAGATCCATCTCGACTGACTTTGAATGACCGGAGACCGCCTCCAGCCCGGCCAGGAAGCGCAGCTCCATATCCCACAAGTAACCAACCGCCAGATTCTCGAACAAATTCAGCTTTTGGGATCAACCCCAATTTGCGACCAGCGTCCGCTGCTGCTATGGGAGCACCGCGACCTGATGCATACGGTCAGCTCAACAACGCATCTCCCGTACAGCGACCATATTCAAGTAACGAAGGACCAATGCCAGGTCCCGGTTATGGTCGTGGTGGTCGTCTACCTTCCGGCCCGCGCCCTATGGCCCCACATCAAGCACCTTCCGCACGTCCTGATATGCCATCGGGCGGGATGAGACCACCAAACGCTCCGCCTGTCGCTATTGGCTACTCCGCTCCGCTCGATGAAAGAAGGCGACCCTCTCAACAGCTGGGTGGTGCGAACATGGGCAACGCTCAAGCTCCAATGAATATGTCAGGTACACCACCACGCACTTCACCACGACCGGGTCAACCTCCGCAGCAGAGCCAAGGACAAGGTCCTCCACTAAACCAGCAACCACCCATGAATCGTCCCGGCGCTGGTTACGGAGGTGCACCGCCTAACGTAAGGCCAGCGAACATGGCTCCCTCCAGACCACCTACCAATGCGCCAACCCCACCTCCATCAAAACCTAACCAGGTCCCAGCCAATGCTGCTCGACCCCCAGGAAAAGGACCCAAGACATTTGATGAGATGGGCGTGCCTCTGGGCAAAGACAAGAGTGAATGTGTAAGTAAATTGAATCACCTCCCGAATGTTGAGCCTGTGCTAACGTCTGTTTCCAGAGAGTTATGTGATGCATTTTTTCCAACAGCAGATGATCGCGAAGTGATACCCGTACGTTTTGTACCAAAATTTGTATTAGCATTGGGACCAGGCTTGGGGAGCAAAGGTTCACTTTCGGTGTGAGATCAAGTCCATTGGCGTCACCGTTGCGTTGGCTATTGTGGCGTCGAAACAGCTCTTAGCTAGCATGCGATCATTTTGACGTATTCGGTTGCGCTGCTGCGACAGCGCGACGAGACACGTCGTAATTAAAATATGAGCGCCCACAGCATAGTTCACGTGTCTGGTAGGGCAAAGCGCCGCTTCGCGTCTGTTTCTTGTTCCCCGAGCTTGCTCTGCGTGACTCGTCATGTCGGGAGTTGGAACGCTGGAATTTGAGCCACTGCTGTGGTCTTGTTCGCGTGCCAGTCGTCGTAAAAGTCCCTAGGATCTAATTTTATATTCTCTTTGTCGGCAAGCACCGCCAACGGCCAGCGCAAAGCCCACTGCCAGTCGTCAGGCAGTGCCGTTCGGATGCCTGTAATTTCCTTTTCTGCACGGCCTTTAAAGAACCAGTAATTGTCGCTGTACTTGAGAAAAACCAGGGCGTGCGCAATCACGACCAACGCCCGAGGACTCTTACGTGCGAGTAAATCGATCAATGGCCTGGAGGACATTGTGGCGAACGAGACGCATCTCATACAAATATAATGCGGAGGCTCGCCTGCTCTGACGGCATCGTACATACTTCCTATATAGGCGAGAGTGTTGGCGTATGCCTCGCGGTTAGCCGGCTCATTGTCTATTTGCCAATCGTAGTCGCAGCCCTGGCGGCGGAACTCCATGATCTTGATGAATGGTTCGGCGTTCTGCGGGTTGAAGAGACGGGAGTGATCGCGAAAATTGGGCTCGCTCGAGGCGCGGAGATAGTTCATTATGGCTCCTTCTTTGAGGTGCGGTAGCGCGGCCTTGAAGACGGCCTCATTGCCCTTGGCCATGGTGAGCCACTGGATCGGCGGTGTGTACTCTGCAAGACTTTCGTCGTTGTGGGTGTCAGATAACAGACAGGTCGACATGACTGAGAGCAATATGCATGTCATGCCCAAAGCGTCGGCGTTGTCGGGTCCAATGGACGACAGGGCCTCGCGCTCCTGGCCGATGGCCAGGTTGAGGTACACGCGGTGCAGGTGCGCGAAGTTGACTGACTTGAGCGACTCGGGAATGTTTGTGTTGACATGGGTCGGCGGGCTTGTAAGTTGAATGGTGTCGTGCACCCACAGGTACAGCGCGGTCATGGCGAACATGGCGTTCATCAAGTACGGGTGATCGAACGAGTCCTCTACCGCGCTCCACACATAGATGTTCTTGAGGAGCGGGCTTTGGGCCGATGGGAACGACGCTGCGACGGACGACTTGAAGCGGTGGAGCATATACAGTTCGATTTGATGGCGGAGGGGTTCGGCGATCAGGCTGTCCACGGCTTCCGAGTACGGACTGTCTAGACCGCTGGGCGGACTTGTGCTTGAACCTTTGTTTGTGGTTGTGGTTGTGGTCTGGCTTGTGGTGGATGGCTGTGTCAGTTCGGAGGTCTTGCTGGACACTGTTCTGGATCGTTGCGTGCCCGATGCTGTGCCTTCATGCGAGGCGCTGGTTCTGGAGGTGTCCCCATACTCGCACGCCACACCATGACGGAGACAAGCTGCACAGGAAGGATGTTCCTCAGTGCATTTGACTTTTCGTTCCTTGCATCGAAGACAGCCTCTGCGGGACTTTCGATGAGCTAAGCGTGGCGGCATCGATCGACAAGTGCCTGAAGGTTACTCTGACTGCCGCGTAACGTCCAATGTGTGTTGTACCCGAAACCGAGTATGAGAGATGACAAGGGTCTCCCTGAAGCTTACTCTATGCGGCACTCTCCACCCGGACGAGGCTTTAAGTGGGCCAAACAATGTCTGATCCGAGTGCGAGCAATGGGTTTCCTACTGAAATCTCAGGTTCCTAGCAGATGTCCCAACAGATCGATGAATTATTAGCATGTTGTACCTATAGAAGCAGTTAGATTTTCCTACGCCGAGGTTCTTCATCATGGGTGACGGGACGCCTAAGCACATGGGTAGACATTAGGCACTAGGCATCTGTTTTGGGGGCCAATGCTAACTCATTGACTAGAGATCGGGCTTCCACGAGACCGAGATGCTTGGCATGCTTTGTTTGGACCGCCAGTCACTGCTCAAAAATACCACCACGGGCACATTCCTCATCTCGCCAAACATCTTCTCCCCAGTCGTTTATCGTCGCTTTCGCACATACAACCATTTCCAGGTCAGGCGAGGTAGATCACCGGTATCAAAAGCTTCATTGATCCGAATCCGAAAGCTGAGACTTCCTATGCTCGAAAGTTTGAACATCAATATCGTCAATGTCATACTGACCAAAGGGATATATAAACAACGGTGAGTTCACAATGCTTTAGTCAAGCTATAGTAAGTTATCAACAGGATCAACAACGCCTTAAAGCTTCACTTGTAAAATTCCAGTATCTTTCAATACCCTTTTAGTTCTACCTCAGTCCTTGACAAACACCTGAGTCCCCCTCGCAAACCCTCAATCCTTTCACCTCTTGCTCAGTCCTTCGAACCTACCATTACTCTCAAATCCTCTCTACTACTCCAACAATGCCTCTCGACAAGACCACCAACCTGGCCATCGCCGAATTGGCAATCTACGTCACCCTGATACTGCCAACAATCTGGCTTTTCTTCAAGCATGGCCGCCGTGCATTCCTCGCCTACATCTACCTCCTGATTTTCCAAACCCTCCGCATCGTTGCCGCAGGCCTTCAAATCAGTGCCCACAATCAGCACAAGACATCTACCACAGGCTCCATCCTCGATGCCGTCGGCCTCAGCCCACTTCTCCTCGCCTTTTCAGGCTTCATCTACGAGCTGGGTCGCTACCACGCACCGCCAAACCAAAAGCCCCACCGAATACTCTTCGAAGAAATACTGATCCATTTCGGCGCTTACACGGGGATCGCCTTGGCCGCAGTCGGCGGGTCTAACCTGACGAAGTCGAACGCGACGGCCTCCGCCATCAATTCGGCGCATCACCTGCAAGAAGGAGGTAGTGTCTTGCTGTTGTTGACCTGGGTGGGAATCGCATACCTCTGCATCCGACTTTGTCGCAACATGAGAGAATTTGGAGTCCTGACCGAGTTGCTTTTGCTGGCCGGACTCTTCATCGGCATTCGAGCAGTGTACAGTGTGGTGTACGCTTTCGACCATTCAGCATCGGTCAATCCGATCACAGGTAAATTTGCTATCAAGTTGATTTTGGTCTTCTTGGTCCAACTTCTCGCTGTCATGGCTTTGCTAGCTGCTGGCTTCCTCACGCGCAATATCGCGAAGGAGAGGCCGGTTGGTGGGAGAACAAGAGCAGGAGATGTCGAGGAGCAGGGCGCCCCCCTTCGACCAGTCACCGCCAAGTAGAGTTTTTATGATCGATTAAACCGATGCGAACAAGCGATGAAGAACATGGCCGTCTGTTTGTATGTCTGATGCATTGCGCAGCTGTATCTGGTGCATAGACGGAAGGGGTTGCTGGTAACAAGATTGTAGAACAACTCATTGATTCCCAACTTCTGAAGTCAAAATCATGGATCTTCCCGAAACGGTGAGGCCTCATTTGCAGTATCAATAGAAGTGCAGAGACGGCGCCGCGATGAGTACTCTCCTTTGCATGATCTGAGCACACTCTATATAACCACAATATCCTCAATTGGCCCAAAGGCATCTGAATCTTTAATCCAGTCATGACCTGGTTCCACCGTGGACTTCATAAAGCAGCCAACCCTGTTCCAGTGGCTTTCCTGACCCGATACAGGGATGACGAGCATGCCGAAAAATCCAAATTTTGGGTCCATACTATGTAAAGGCTCTGGAACATGCACCCAATAATACTGCAGGAATGCCCAAATCGAACCGGATGGTCTTTCGTTGTAGTCATAATGAGCGTCGACATCAAACTGACCCAACTGACTCATAGACGTGGACCGAAGATTTCTCCCATCCTCCGTATGAGGCACTCTGTGAACAGTCATTTGGCGTAGTCGACCTCTCAACCTGATAGGCATGACCGGAAGCCTGACGCCAGCACTCATAAAATCTTCGGGACCTTCTGGTAACGATTCTATCGAGTAGACTATTCTGTTCCCTTCGATGTAGTCCCAGGTAAGAGGTGCATCCACCGATACCCACGACCAAGAAGGATATGAATTGGAAATCTTTTCACCAGGCTTCCTGGCTAACCAGCCCAGTCCGAGGAGCATGGTCTCCCTCCAATTCCCAGCAAGGAGTGAGCACCCTGTGAGAGCCTGCATAGCCCGAGCCACACCAGAGATCGCCGCCCATCTGTCCAATCTGAATGTGAGCTGCAAGTGTGTATATCTCTCCAGAACGATATGCCAGGCTCGCCCTGTCACAGGGTATTTGATATGATAGTCTTCTGTTGACATCGGAGGTCGTGTTCCGGTCATGTTGTTGGTCGCAAAACCTTCCTTGAGCCTCTGATTCTGGTGTAGAGCTTGCTTGAAGTCGTAGATATCAATTTGTTGGGGATCTCCATGTTCCAGGTCTTCCTGTTCGAACCCTACCAAGCATTCCCAATTCAGTCCATCTGAGTTGTATCCGATCGTGCGGGGCGCCAGAATCCTCTCCTGGAGAACCCATCCTCGCTGGTAGAGCCGGCTAGAAGAAGTCTCCAGGTAAATGTAGCCCCCTTGTTCAGCGGAATAGGGCTGACCGTCGACTTCGAAATCGCAGACACGAACGAGATGTGGTATTCGTGTGGAAAAACAACCTTGTGTGGCGTCAACTGCGTCCAAGGCAGCAATGTTGCAGAATGAGAAACGGTATATATTGCCCATTTGGAGAACGGCTGCCTCCCAGTCTTCCGTCGAATCTTGGACTATACACAAAGAGTCAATCCACAGATATTGATATCCCATCCGCAATGTGATCACAACTGCATCGGCGTACGTCTTTGGTAGCTCCTCGAGTTGGATGCCATCCTCCAGAAGCGATAGGTTGTCCTTTTTCAACATCAATGGCTTCTTCAGGCCCCAACAATGGCTTAGTGTCATGTAATCAGGTGGAGGTTCTATGACTGTCGTCTTGCTTAATAGTTGTATGCACGTTTGAATTCCTCTGATATCCAGCTTCAACAGACGCCGAGGTGTAAAATGACCACGCTCGAGTCTGCGCACCTTTTCAGCAAGCGAACACGGCATATGGTTGGTAACACAATCGGTCAACCACGTTCTGGCTGTCTTGAAACACCCGTCGGAGGCCGTCGAGGAGTCTCGGTAATCTAGTCTCGAAAAATTATTGTCGTGAATTCGTCGGACCAGTCGGACCCCGCGGGGGTGGCCATCGACTTGCAGCTCCTTCGGTATAGAAACAGTGATATCGCTGAAGTATGTCCAATATTCACCGGTTTCCACATTTAGTGAGTAGCCTGCCGTCAGCAAACTTTCCATTTCCTGCAAGCCTTTCACTGCCGCAATCTGCCATAACAAACAGCATAACAGGCAACCGTCTGTAGCAGAATTTCGGAGCTCGATCAAACTATGGTGGTGGTGGCCAGGCGGTTTGTGAGTGGTAGATATCCACCCAGCTGGATTATGGGGAAGGGATGACGGGAGGGGCCTAATCTCCCACTGTGACACGATCTCTTGCCACAGGGACTTGCATTGCAAGCATATACTGTGTTGGGTAGCATCTTGACCTCGCATAGTAACACGCAGGTTAGTGGACAACAGGTCGCTAAAAGCGAACCGCCTCACTCTCCTTGAAAACCTTCACGATGAGTACTCGGGGAACACTGTCAGGCCAGGCATAGGTATTTTGGAGCAAAACCTGGCAGAAAGCGGATTTTGGTGGTCGATTGAAAGCTATGTAGGCCCTCCAGATGCGGATACAAGCTTAAGGACGATCAGCAGCAAGCTCGCGTTTCTGGTCAGGCGTTGCGTGAGGCGGTGGATGGCAACCATGTAGACATTCTTCGAAATAGCGGCGGAGGGTGGCATGGCACAAATGATAAGGCAGAAGTGGAATTTGGTGGGAGGGAAATGGCAGGATGTTTGAAAAGACATAGTTGGAACGGGACTAGGTAAGTACCTAGATTGTTTGCCTGGTCTGTAACTTGGCTCCTGCATAAGTGCTGCAGCTGCATGTGAATCGTGGCTAAGTAAGCACCTGGTGGTAGAGAAAGAGAGGCTGTGCAAGGTGAGGTTGAGGTGTTTGGGTAAAGAAGGATGCTTCCTAAACGAGGTGCACACGTCACATTCAAGTAGGCCAAGCACTCCAATTCGGCCTTGTCTTCGGCATCATGCCTAACATGAATTCTCAGCCCAAACACACCATTCATCCTAGCGAAACACTACAACTTCTTGTTCAGAAAACCTATCCGGAGAAAGAAGTAACCAACATATCCTAATCCCGGCACAATCAACAACTAAAAGCCGACCCCGAATAATCCGTCATAGCAGGATACCCACTAAACAACAACCTCCCACTATCAAATGTAGCATTATTCCTCGACGCACAAGTCAAACTCGAATACCTAAAGCAATTATTCGGCCCACCCTGCGTATAGACCGGAATCTCCTGAAACGTGAATCCCACACAAACACTCCCCGGGACATCAATACCCTGCTCATTCGCATACTGGCACCAAGACGCGCAGTCTTCGAAAGAGAACGCAATGATCGCCTGCAACGCCGCACCCGTGAACACTGTGTCGCACTCGACTTCGAAGTTGTCCGTGTTCCCGTAGTTGGTGTAGGCGTAGCAATAGGGTGAATTGCCAGGGCAGGACCCGGCTGTTGGTGCGGGCGGGCAGCCTGATGCTGTTGTGCTCGCCGTCTTTGTTGTCGTGCCACTGGTGACTACTTCTGATGACGTCGATGTCGCGGTTGTGGTAATGACTCCGTATGAAGGGTCACTTATCGACGGGTAACCCTGGTACATGAGTCGGCCGCTGTCAACGCCAGAAGTAGAAGCAGTTCCCGTGATAGTCGAAAACAGGATGCAATTTGGATTGTTGCCTGTGACCGAGTTGTAGTAACTGACGCCGACGCAGCCGTAGGGTATTGCTTCGTTGTACAAGTTGCATACTGCAGTGCAGGTCTTGAGCGAGGTCTTTGTCGTGGAATTGCCTGTGAGTTGATTTCCTTGTAGTGCCGTGGAGCATTCGACTTCGTAGCAGGAGCCGTCGCCGTTGACGTTGAGGGCTTGATGATTGTACGTGGGGCATAGGTTCGTCGTCGTTGGGGTCGCAGAGCAGTACGACGCAGTAGTAGTAGTCGTTGTAGTCGCAGTGGTACTCCGTGTTGTACTTGTTAGCACTGTGCTGGTCGTGGTCTGACCCATTTGTGAGCTTGTCAGACTGCTCGTTGTTATGCGTGATGTTGTTTGAGTTGTGCTGGGAGTGGTGGTAACTGATGAACTCAATAAGGTTGACGAGGGGCTGGATGAAGCCCTCGAAGTCGATAAAGAGGTGCTGGATTGTGCTGTTGTCAAAGGTGTAGTGGTCAAGGACGTAGAAGTGCTCATTGTCATCGCACGAGTTGTTGACGTCTGGGGCGTCGTAGTGGGAGCATTCGATTGTTGCTGAGACGATGATACAGTGTTGACCGGACTGCTTGTGGTTAGGCTCGTGGAAGTTGTTGTTGGCACGACAGAAGAAGACGTTCCAACGAGTGCAGACAAGCTCGGTGTCGAAGTGGACAATGCTGTTGTCGCGCTTGAAACTGTTGAGGTTGGACTAGAACTTCCCGAGCTCGTGAACACGATGGTCGGAGCATAGGGCTCGTTGACGACGATCGCAGCTTGGACGAATGCATCGGCGCCTCTGTCCACCGCGCCAACTTGGGCTTTGAGCGTACATGGATCCGTAGCGGTACTCTGCGAAGTCTGTTAGTAGAGCACAAGCGCCTCACGAAGAAGACTTACACTGTTGAAAGTGACAGCAACGCATATCCCTTCTGAGGGTGCTACGTAGGCATTACATGCGCCAATGCAGTCGGCAATATCGGAAGCCGGCACGCTTGTAATGTCATATCCCGGCAAATCGGTATCACACAAAATGAGGTAGTTATCGTTGACCGTGCCATCGTATGGTGAACGATCGTTACAGCTTGGGGGACCTGTCGAAGTTGGATACGCTAACACTGTGGAAGATATCCGTGCAGAAGTGGAAGATCTGTAGATTGGAGTGCTCCCCATAGGTAGAGACGACGCCGTCCCTGAAATACCGACTGAGGGTGTGGTCAGGAGACTTGGTCCGGATGAAAGCGCGTTTGGCGTTGTCGTCGGACTATTAGGAGCAGATTCTGGCATACTCGTTGAGCCTGTTGAGACAGAGATTCCCGAGGACGATGCGATGTCACCGGCAGGTATCGCGGCGAGTGTGACCACTTCGGAGCCTGCCGGTGCCTCTCCGTCGAAGGAGACTTGAACGATAGAGCCAAACGTGGAAAATACTGCCTGTTTCCCAACAAAGTTGTCGTTTTGCCACTGCAAAATTCCGCTACCAGGAGAGTCATCCCTGCGACCAACTGTATTGTTGCTGACAATCGAGAAGAAGGTAGAGATGCTGCCCAAGGTTGAATTGACGGCGAACTTCTGCGTGCTCGCAGCACCGGTTGTCGAAATATATCCTCCGCTTGCCATCAATTGACCCGACGGGTCGATGGTGAATGCAACCGCCAGACTTGCATTTGTAGTCAATGTCCCATCGTCCGCAACATATTCATTCGGTTCGTTAACCCCATTATCCACGGCGAGAAAGTAGGACCCAGAACTTCCAACGTCAGACTTCGTCAAATAATCGGACGGCACAGCTCACCTGGGACTCGAAGCCGGGCCACTGATTGCGCTTGTGCTGGCATATGTTGTAGACGCGTCACCAAAAACCGAAGTCGTGTAAGTCGCAGGACAATAACCGACAAACACCTCGACGGTGGTGCCGTATCCATATACCGGTGCGACCAGCTGCGTAGCCAGCGCAACAATAGCGAAGCGACCCCAACCCATCTTGTGTTACTCAAAAGTTGCCATGTACATCTCGACATAGACGGCATGAAGGTAATGAGTACACCAGAACTGCAGTTGAAATTATCCGAGTGGTCTGTGTCAGATATTGCACGCGACTGGAATGATAAACATCGAAAAATGCAGAATGCTGGGGAATGCATGACGAAGCCTTCACGAGAGTCTGTGCCCACCTACAGCACAACGACATTCGGTGTCTCGTCGTAGCTGAACGACAGACAGAGGATGTGGTAGATTCAGGTCGAGCAAGATTTGTCGCCCAAAGAGGTGGACAACTGGCAACAGGTCAGTTGTTATTAAACGTTGCCAAAGAAACTCTGGAAAGGCTTCCATGTAGCCCACACGCACAACGATGCGTTGCTCGAATGGCAGACACCCCAATAGAACACCTCAGTGAAAACTGTCTTGAAAATCATTGCGCACACCAGGATGATTGTCTCTTCAAAATGTATTGGTGTTGTGCTTCTGTCCAAAAGGGGTACGCTCCCAATCCGCAGGATTCGTACAGCTCAGCAGTCCGCTCTTCCCCAAGTTCGTGGGAAACCCACAACGTCTCGGACGTTGCTAACACCAGTCAAGTAGGCGAGCAGTCGATCAAAACCCAAGCCATAACCGCCGTGCGGACTGCTCCCGAAACGTCGGAGGTCCGCATACCACTTGAGGCTTCCAAGTGACTCTCCAGGTTGCAGAAATGGATAAGCATTTCCATTACTCTGCTCAACGGTCTTCAGAAGTCCCTTTTCCCGCATATTCTGGACCAGTTTCTCCAGCCGATGCTCTCTTAGACTCCCACCAACTACTTCGCAGTAGCCAAATGGAAGAAGCAAGTCGAAACATGCGACGGTTTCTCGATCTGCAGCGGGTTCACTTTGTTCTGCCAAGTTTGACAGCTTGAGCGATGAAGGGAGCATGTAGAATGGCTTGATGGCCTTCGGGTAATGTGTGACGAAGACTGGTTTACCCTCTGCGAGGTTTTCGACGACCCATCGTTCATGCTCCAATTGCAAACCCTCTTCCCATTGAGGTCTGGTGGCAAAGAGCTTTTCGCCACTCGATTCGTGAGCCTCAGCAAGTGCCTTCATTGCGGAAGAATAGTCCACGGTATGCCACGGACCGATCAATCTGTTCCATCGCTCTTCCAGGTCCATGGCTTCGACGTCGGAAGGACGATGTTTTTGATCGGTGTAATATTGTAGGAGTTCTTGTCCGGTTCTATGGGATCGTAGTGCTTCGGTCAAGTCCACGATAAGAGCCCTCACATTGTCCAACAGGTCTTCCAGGCCGACTTCTCGATGCTCAGCTTCCAGCATGTAGAATTCCGCAAGATGGCGCGAAGTGTCACTCTCCTCGGCGCGGAACGTGGGCGAGAACGCAAACACGTCACCTAGTTCCGCGGCGTACGCCTCAAGATGCAATTGTGATGAGACAGTCAAGTATTTTGGATCTCGGAAGTACAGTTTCTCCTGCTCTTTCGTCGTATTGGCCGTAGTTCCAGGAACTTGTTCTTTGCTTCGTGGAGCAATTGTAAAGACTTCTCCAGCGCCT
Source organism: Exophiala sideris (assembly GCA_000835395.1). Classification (NCBI taxonomy): domain Eukaryota; kingdom Fungi; phylum Ascomycota; class Eurotiomycetes; order Chaetothyriales; family Herpotrichiellaceae; genus Exophiala; species Exophiala sideris. The sequence continues at coordinate 4,012,704 of KN846952.1, read as the reverse complement.
TCACAATCCGAGGACGTAATGAGGGGTGGGTGTATTTGATATACAGGGACAGGCCGATCATGGAAATGTGAAGCAATAGCAGAGGTCAGGCGACTTCGAGCTCGAACCAGGAGAGATTGGAAGGCTGTGCGCATACGTAGGTGAGGAACACTTCGCAGAAAGTCGGCAGTCATGGACTGCTTCTGGATAGGATTCTCCTATCCTCGCTGTCAGTAGCGCAACCAGCACAGGTGAGAGGTGCTTACAAGGGGATTGCTTTCTCCCACAGCTTCAATTTTTTCGACCTGCAGCTCATGTGTCTGGCCAGCACCCTGTGAGGGAGTCCACTGTCCAACCAACGCTACATATGAGCCATTGCTGATGCTGAAGTTTGAGTATCAGCATTGTCCATGCTCTTTCTGATTATCGACTTACTCCTTCGCCAGAGCGGGGTCAGGAAATACAGCTTGGACGCTCGCCAGCGTAGACCCATCTGCGATTCTCGCAAAAGCAATCTTCTTTTGCTTTCGCACACTACGAACCAACCCAGTTATCTTCACTGATTTGTGACTCTGACCTGGTTCGAATTGTGAGCCACCATCGAGAAGGCGCGCATGTTGAATAACGGGGGGCGAGGTCGTCCCGGTAGACACTACCTCCATGTGGGCCTGCTCATGTAGATGTCGCGTGTGATGGTGCAGTGCCGGTAGGGTCCGTATCTCAACGTAGGACAATCGTGAGGACAGGGTGATCCGGGGAAGCCATGGCGACTTCAGAGCCCGCCATAGCATCCCGCTGCGGCTAGTACGAATAATGGCTGCAACCGGCAAAAGGTTGTTGAAGACGATGTGGACGATCGAAGCTGCGCAGATCAATAGAAGCGGACAGTCGGAGTGGCAGAGTTATTTTCTCCGACAAGGCTGCAGCCTCGACTTGTTCAGCCTTGCGAGGGGAACCGCTGGACGAGAGAATACGAGCATTCAGTGCTTGATCAAGACGCCACATTCAACATATCTTCGAGTGTCCTACGTAAGCTATCAAACTCAAACGACCTTTGTCATCCACCTAAAATGGCACGCATCCAAGTCTAGTTCTAGTCTAAGCAGTCCCGTCGTCAATGATCCAATCGCTATGGGTCGATGTTTCAATGGGTAAGACCCCCAGCTTTCATCTGGCTCACATAGTTCAGGTATCGTGGCGCCGTAGCCTTGCGCATACCACGACCCCATTTGATGAAAGCAAAGAAGACGGAGATCTGTGCCAGAGCGACAAAAGCAGCAACAAGGAACGCATTCTGATAGCCCATGTTTGTGACCCATGGAGTTATACTGCGATGACAAGATGTTAGCCTGACGTGTGACGCGCAATGACCGGAAGTTTGGCAGACCTACCCATAGCTGACGGCAAAACTCATCGTGTTCCTGATTATAATCACCGTAACCATAGCATCTCCGCTGATGTCCTTGTAGCAATCGATGCAATAGCTGCACGGGATTTGACAGCCGATGGTGATGGAACAGGCCAGCATGCCCATGGCGAAGACGAGACCGAACCAGTGGATGTGGTGAGCCGCTCCGACACCCCAAATGAGGAAGCCTCCTGGGATGAGGACGAAAAGGGCACAATACATCCAGAGGCGGTGCTCTGGTTCCATGACTCCGTTGTTCCGTCGGGCTTTCCAGATGACCACCCTGTCGCCTAAGATGCCAGAGTAGACGGTTCTACGCACGGTACGTTAGCTCAGGAAAAGCCTTAGAGCGCTGAACAAACTTACCCGATGCAGACGCCAATCAGGCATGCCACGTAGGCAAGTCCTACCATGCTCGAGGGGAAGTTGTATGGCGCAGCCGAGAGAATGAGTGACGCCGTGCCGTTAAGGATGTTGAAGTAGCACACTATCGAGCCATACATGAACCCGGCGAAGGCAACTGCAGGAAACGTCACGAAGATGAATGGTCGAATAAGCATGCTGCCCAATCGATTCTTCTTCCGCAAGTCTTCTTTGCGTAAGAGCGACAGCTTCTGCACGTAGGTTTTCATCGTATAGGTTTCTTCATTGGCTGCTGGCGTACCGGTGGCATTGCGGACTTCTGGTTGCTTTTCAGCATCGGCCGGATCCATGTGCTTCGAGTCGCTGTCAGAGGCTGACTCAATTGGTAGTTGTTCGTCAGGCTCGATACCGATAAGTGGTGCTCGTTCAAAGTTGGTCTCCTCCATCAAGAAGAAGAGGATGACGAATGCACCTCCGGTGAAGATCGCACACCAGTACTGTAGGACAATATTAGTTGGAACGCCAACGATTGTCCATCGCATGCCGAAAACCTACTAAGACCCACTGCCAACCTTGACCGACATCAATGAATCCGGAACATACTGGCGCCAGGAAGTTGCTGCCGGCCAGGAAAAGAGCATAGACGCCCATGTAGGTGCCACGCTCGTGTGTAAAATACTATAACCTCTGTCAGTCTGGGTTCAACCACATGTCAGACCGCCAAATGGGATACTTACAAGGTCTGAAACTGATATCTCACACAAAGACTCGATAGGTGCACCGACAAATCCCTGCAAAATCTTATTTGCAATCCATTGGCCGTTGCTGTTGGTGTAAGGAGCCCATATCATGATAGCCTATTACACATTCCGACCCATCAGTGTACTTGTTCAGCGCGCAGGTGGGTAGCGGAAGGGACTGACCGTTGTTGCCAGGAGTGAGAAGAGGTAAACTGGACGCTTTCCATATTGCTGTGCGAGAGACTGCCAAACAAGACATCCCCATCTAGTGAATTCTCAAGTCAGTGACAGACTCTCACGTTGTCTCACTTGGTCAATGTAGTGCGTCAAGTTGACTGGACTTTCGACAAAGAATGTTGCCCCAGGTGCCACACTCATGGCATAGCTGGAGTATCTCTGAGGGAGCAGGAGACCTACCCAAAGGCCAAGAACATGTATCCGGTACCAGCATTGAGATCAGCAACTGAGAGGCTTGTGGCTTCAGAGATAGGGACGAGGACCGAATATATCGCAGCGGAGGCATATCCAACTGCGAGGATGTAGCTGTTGCAGGAACGTATTAGCAGTGACCAGGGCTGAAGGGCGTCGGTGGTTTCCCATACATGCAGAGGCAAGTCAGAGACAGGAATTTCCTTCGTGGTGTCCAATTGAGTGGATCATCTGGATTGGCGGAAGGAGGGGGTACGAGCACAATATCGCGCTTGCCACCTTCTGCATGGCGAGCATGAATGGTACCCTGAAGATCGACCAGGTGTACCGTGCCTGGTATGTATTCGTGGGAGGAGACCGTCATGGCTGATGTTGTTCAAGCGTGATGGCCTTTCTTGCCTGAGGTAGAATGATCAAAGGAATGATCAAAGCTGCCGCTAGATGAAGTCGATCCGCATAACCGTCCGTTCGGCAAGGTACCGTTGTCGGCTTTATATAAACGGTACCACTGCATGGCGACACACCCTCGATCGGTGTAGAATACCGTCATGGCAAGCGTTGAGATAAGGATGCGTATGGCAGAGAAGCCCGAATACTCAATGCTGGACATCCCCGTTGTGCTAACAAGTGACCAGCCAGTCAGCAGTAATTGCGAACGTGTCAGGAAATACCTAGTACCTGGAGGCAGGGCTTTGATAGAACTTCAAAGGCTATGCTGATAAGAGGCCGTCCTTGTTATCGTCCACCAATCATTGGTATTTGCGTCTTGATAACTTCCATACCAAGTATCTGGAAATGGAGATCGACGAGATGCCTTCGAATTGACCAGTAGTAAATAATTGCGAATGAAAGTGGGCCCACCTGATAAGGCTGCATACCACATATGGCAAGATCATCAATGACAAGCAATTGCAAGATATGCCAGGGGCACCAAGGAAGCACTGGCTGGCTTTGGTAAATCCATGGCTACACAGCAGGTTGCGCATCTGCCTTTCCTCCACAAGGACAAGCGTTCCCGTCCACCCTCAAGCCTCCGTCGTTGCTGAAGAAAGCGCCTTAACTCGCAAATACTCCTGATTGGTCAATTCTGCATCATTGCTTGAGACCTGTACCTGGATTGAAGCATCTTTGAGACTCACTGGAACCCTTTATGAGAAGAAAGATCCCAGGACAAGAATATCGCGCATACTTCCTCGAGCTCGATTTCATACTCTCCACAATAAACTTTGTAACAGTGTCAGGTACAATCTTCTCCGGCCTCGCACCTCACTACAATTCCATCAACAATGGTACAAGCACTATGGCAACCCAAGGTTGAGAAATGCCAGAAGATCTTGAAAGAGTCCATCAACCCTGCCTGGCTCTTGCCAGTGGAGGAGTTGCCGGACGCGGATCAGCTGAACGTCGCTTCTTTTGCAGATAGCTGCAAGCTATTGACGCCCAGAGAACTCGAGATCACTCAGACCAATGCCACCGACTTGGTTGCTCAGATGGCAGCAGGGAAGTTGTCGGCGGTTGAAACTGCGACCGCTTTCCTGAAACGTGCACATGTTGGCCACCAGTTGCTAAACTTCGCGACCGAATTCTTGGTCGACGATGCTTTGGCCCGCGCCACCGAGCTCGATGCTCATTTCAAGTCCACAGGAAAAGTGGTTGGACCTCTGCACGGCGTCCCTATCTCCGTGAAGGAGCATGTTGCTCTGAAGGGTCGAATCTGTCATTCCTGTTACGTTGCATGGATCGATAATGTTGCAGAGGAAGATGCATTACTCGTCACATTGTTAAAGAATGCAGGCGCAATCATTCATGTCAGAACCAATGAGCCACAGAGCTTGATGGTGAGTGTCTCATAACTGTGCAGCTTGGTTCGTGCTAAGACTTAATTAGCACATCGACTGCGACAATGTCATCTATGGTGCAACTGTCAACCCGTACAATCGCAAGCTCACCTCCGGGGGTTCGAGTGGAGGCGAAGGGGCGTCTCTAGGTTTTCGTTGCGCGGCCATCGGCATTGGCACCGACATTGGAGGCTCCGTCAGAGTGCCAGCAGCGTTCTGTGGCGCGTATGGCCTTCGCACGACCGCTCTCCGCAACCCTTACAAGGGGGTCCTGTTGGCCGGCGATGGACAAGAAAGCATTCGCTGCATCATCGGACCTCTGGCCAACAGTGTGGGAGACCTCAATCTAACGCAGAAAGCCATACTTGACCAGGAGCCTTGGGAGGAAGAGACATCGCTTGTCCCTCTGCCATGGAAGGAGGTACCAGCGTACAAACCGGACCAGATCACCGTTGGTGTTATATGGGATGATGGGTGAGTTCTTTTGTTGTCGGGTCTTTTCGTGCTGCTCGTGGCTCTGTGTCCAACTGACGTTCCTGCACAGTGTCGTCCACCCACATCCACCTACCACGCGAGGGCTTAAACATGCCGTCTCAAAGCTGAAGGCTGCCGGCGTCAAGGTTGTAGACTTCGAGCCCTATGAACACAGCCGTGGTTGGGACATCCTTTCAGCTCTCTACTTCCCTGACGCCGCCAAGTATCAGAAGGATCTCTTGCAGAAAGGCGGAGAGCCTGTAGCGGCATTGACAGAGTGGGCTTTCAGTCAGGCCAGGCCCGAGCCAATCTCGGTAGTCGAGAATTGGGACTTGAACGTCCTACGGGAGGCATACCGAGCGGAGTATGTTGGCCCATTGTCGGGGACTCACACAGGAACTCATTGCTGACGTTCGCAGTTATCACCGTGTGATGAAAGAGCGTGGTGTTGACTTCATCCTATGTCCTGCATATGTTGGCGTAGCTGCAGAGCTTGCCACCGGACAATATTGGCTTTACACGGCGATTTGGAACATACTCGACCAGCCCGCCGTCACTTTCCCAACGGGGTTGAAAGTAGATCCCTCAGTTGACGTAGTCGAGGCGGATTACAAGCCTAGGTCAGCACAAGATGAGCGGGAGTTCAAGAAGTGTAAGTCAAGCTTGCAGTCCCAAACAAGTCTTGTGTCTGGTTGACATTACTGACTGGCTTTTCACCAACCTGCAGATGTCCCAGAGAGGTTTATCGATGCGCCGATCCCGCTGCAGGTCGTGGGTAAGCATTTCCGCGACGAGGAAACGGTGGCTGCTGCCGAATTGATCTCTGGTATTGTGAAAGCTTGAGGAGGTACTTGACCTTGTATGATCATAAGCATCGGGGGCGCTGCATTAGTAGTAGTCTTTTGCGCAAAATTGAACGCGTAAGCCGGTAAATATCGACTTATCGCTCGTTCGACTGTTATCGTAATGACCCAAGGTGCCCTGGATGAATACCTAGGTAACCTATTTTGTTTTCCCCAGGGCCAAGGGTGGGGATAGGGAGGACCCTGAAAACCTTCTCACTATCAACAACAATGCGTCAATGCCCGCCCAGCTAGTTTCTGGTTATCAGAGTTTTGATCTTGTGAAGAGCAGGATGTCGAGAACACCATCGCACCTCCCTGTAATCCCTGTGCCTACGCCATCAGCAGCTAGATACTCAGACGCAGGCGACATCTGCTAGCAATGCCGGACGTGGAAACGGTGGGCAGACTAGACCTAGCCTGGCCCATCCCGCGCTTATCTCCCCACGATTAAGGTCCATCTAGATCCAACGGAGGTCGACGTCAAGCCACTAACAATTGAAAGGTAAAACGAGAAGGCTAACCAAGCCGAGGTCGAATGTCTTCCTCCTATCGCCAAACATTCAAGTCGCCGATAGCGCTTGCCTCTTATGTTGCCACCAGACCGGATCGGCAACCACCATTGACTGATATTCGTGGCTACCTTCAGAGAAACAGTCGTCAATGACTCTGGCGCACTTGCGAAGTTTGTCGTTATGCCCAAGGCGAGACTTCGAACGAAGACCGGCTGCATTACTTGTGAGTCCACCCCAGCTTGATCTCGCCATTCATACTTCAGCGTACTGAACTCACACGCGGCAAAAGGTCGCCGGCGGAAGCTGAAATGCGACGAGTGTCGGCCGCAATGTCGTCAGTGCTTCCTGGCTCATCGTCAATGTGAATGGCCCGCGGTCAGCGAACTATACGATCGACGATACCATTGTCATACCTCGAGCCGTTACAAGACCGTCCGCGATCAAGACGACCCTGCCTCCTCGGATTATGATTCTGAAGGATCAACTAAGGCGTCACCATTGCAAGCGTCTGCCTTGATCCTACGCAACCCGAAACTTGAGACAACAATTTGTTCGGACTCGGAGCTCTCCCTCTTTCACTACTACCTCGACACCTTACTCTCCTTTCTACTGTCCCCTGAAGCGCATCCTGGATTCTTTGCCGAGTACTTACCATGCGTTGCCCGATACACATTGACTTCTCCGAGCGTCAAGTGCGCGGTGCTGGCCTGTTGTGCATCGAATAAATACCAACTCACCGGAGATGTGCAATTTCGCAAGCTCTCTCTCAAGTATTACTGCCAGGCTGTGCAGGAAGTCAACTCGGCTCTTGCAGAGCTTCACAGCACCGGCGGCTGTCCAGATGACGCACTTTTAACCGCAGTCATTCACATGTACGTTAATGCGGTAAGTGTCCCTCCGAAGACGTTCCCGGTGTTGTCGGCTAGCAGTCCAATGCTGACACTTGACTCTTATACTAGCTTTGGGGATCAGACGTGGTCAATGATGCACCCGAGCACGTCAGAGGAGCCGTGCAGCTAATGAAGCTTCGCTATGCAAAAGCACCTTTGAGCATGGCCAGCCCTTTCAATCGAGTGACGGTCGAAAGTGTCGTTTATCAATCCTTTCTTCTCGAAATGAAACATCCGTTTCAGGTCGATTTCCAGGTGGACAATGGACTCTTGATTCGATCTGGAAATGCCCTCGAATCTCTCACATTTCTGGACGCTTCTCCATTAGCAAACAATCCAGTGCTGGGTGTTCCGTTGTCGCTTTATCGACTAATCTCTGAAGTAATGCAACTATACCAGCCATCAAAGATGGTTGATCTTCAGTCCTTGTCGCGGGTAAAAAGAGAGATGGAATACTGGGAGCATGTGGCGAGTCAGATGGACGGGGAGCGAGGTTCGCAAAGTCCAGCATCGGCGCGGGAGGCTTCTCCTTCGAAGAGTGCGCCAGACCACTCTCACGCGGACGCCATGATCTTGTACACTCTTGCCGGATCCTTACTTCTCGACTGGATCGTCGAGCTGACCGAGAAGGACGTGCCATCACAATCAGAAGTTGACTCTAGCCAGCGGAAACGATGGCTACCACCAAGAGCGTCGGCTCAAATGCCGCCACCACCCAGGCGAGGTTGGCAGTTAGTCCGTGCACTTTCTATCCTTCGACGACCAGAGACATATGAGACATGGACGCGATCTCACCTGGGGTGGTGGCCAGTATCTATATTTGGACTCGCTGCCGACCAAGAGGAGGATATCTCCTTGATCAAGGACGTATTGCTGTGTACACGTCGGCGTCTGGGTTACGGGCTTGTGGATCGTGTGTTGGCCGACCTTGAGCAAGTCTGGGAGGAACGGAGTAGAAGTCAACATATTACAAAGGTCGAAGAGATGTGGGTAGAGGATTTAGAAGGCCGTTCTACTAGCCCGCTTTGGTAAAGTAGGATGAAGCTGTTCTTGATTTCTCAGCTACATATGATCCTAAGATACAGGGAAAAAAACATAAACTTATCAGCACGGATTCATATTGATGGCCTTGAGATCCAAAGCACATTTATCATGGCATGCCCACCCGCCCCCGAAAACATCACAAGCGCTCGTTGGGTACTAGTAGCGTGTCGATCAACTTTTCATAAAGTAAGAAACAACCTCAACCAATGCAAAAGAGAAAGCCGCCGCTTATAATTCCCATGGCCGAATGCAAAGTGCAGAATACATCGCCTCAAGCTCATGATGATCGTCACCAGTGCAATATCCAGCAACGCCATCATCGATGCATCCTCCCTATCTCGTCCCCCGAATCGTCTTCATACTCTCGCAAACACTCGATCAAGCTTGCTCAACACCCTCTTATCTTCCCGGAAGCCCAACTTCTCACTGGGAATGTCTTGCGGCGGTGCGCCATTCTTAGTGCCGCCAGGACTTGTGCTTCCTTGCCTGTCCTGCTCAATCTCATTTTGTGATCTTGTCTCAACAGGTGGCAGAGTAGAAATACTGTGGACCAACGAGTTAATCGTCGGTGCTTGGCTAGCGTTAATGTTGGGCTGCTCAGCGCTTCGGTATTCGGGTCGATACTCTGGTTGGCCATGACCGTCCTCAGCCGGTTGCGAAGTACCGTTCTGTTCGTTCTGCTGCTGCTGCTGCTCCGCGGTCTCCACTGCTGCGGTTAGTCGTGGATCTATCTGCAGCTTCTGATCATCCTCGTAGGCTGCAGGGCTGGGCTGCTGCTGCTGCTGCAACGACGGCGGTGGGAGTGACTGGGCGTGACTGTAGGGTGTTGGTGGACCCTGAGTAGGACCAGCACTTAGGGGTGGTGGAGGTGGCGGAGGTGCTGATTCGGAAGTGCGTAGCGGACGTTGGTCGTAGCTGGACGGAGGTGCTTGATTCATATGGTGATGTAAGGGGTGCTGTTGATAGGGTCCGGAAGGATACGGAATCGGAGGTAGACCAGGTGGCATCGTGGTGTATGGCTGCATCTGCACAGGATAGTGGCCTGGATGACCCGGAGGAGTATGCACCGGACTGATGGGGTAGACATATGCCGCATGCTGAAGATAGCCGGGCGGCAGATAGGGTTGGGACGCCTGAGGGCTTGGTCGGTGATAGCCAGGAGTGCTGGGACTCACCGCGTATCCCGGGACTCCCACCATAGGTGATCGAGTAACAACGGGGACTGAAGACTGGTCGTTGATGGTGGATTCTGGATAAAGACCCTTGGCAGGTACAATGGAAGCAAGTGCAGGATCGGTACTTGGTTGTCGCAGCCCTTGAGCGGTTGGATGTGACCGTGAATAGTAGCTAATGAGATGTAGGTGCTGTCCCTGGGAGGTGGTAATGCTGAATGACTGCTTCATCAAGCCATCGGGCTTGTACCGATAGCCATCTGGTCCTTCTTCCCCATCTGCATCTTGTGGTGGACCGTCAGGTGCCGCATTGTCCGGGGTCTTAGTGCCTTTTCCTGCGGGCTGGACGAACGAATTTCCCCCTCGTTTCCCTTCCATCTCGCGATATGTCAAGAAACTTCCGGATACTCGACTAGCACTCCAGCTCTTTCCATCTGTCCATCTTCTCATCCCAGCTTCCCTCTCATCCCAGACAAACACCGAACCAGATCTGATAGACTGCCTCTCCTTCTCCGATAGTCTTCTCTGGACGCGAGGTAAGATCCCCAGTCTGCAAGCCTCAAAAAGGATGATAGCATCTGTTGGGGTGCGGACGTGGCCATTATATGTCTCCATGCTGAACGTATTGAGACTGGGTGAGTCGTTATGGGTTGATTATTTGCCCGGTCGTGAACAAACCCAGTCGCGGTAGTGGCGCGTCGCTGTTCTCTGTTTTGACGCTTTTTTGGATTTCAATTGCGGCGGGCTGGATGCTTTGCAAAGGCGCCTCAGCTCGCCGCAGGACAGTTGTTCATGCACCAACGGCGCACTTTTGGTGGGTGAAACCAGGCAGTCTCTTGACAGGATGTTCCCAAATCACTTTAAACTCCAGTCCTTCCTCTTCACGGACGACGGGCGCGCCAAGGGGGACTTCTGTAAAGCGCTATCAAGGTGGAATCGACCTGCGACAGTCGATCTGTTGTGCGATGTTTGCAGGAAGCGCTGTCGGCGGCGCGCCAGGTACTAGGTATGCTTTATAGATCGACACGAGGTGATCTCTGGAGTCGAGGATCACCGTGAATGCCACAGAGGATGACAGTGTGTGAGCGAGGAAGAGTAACGGCTCCCAAATGCGACCTGACTAGTCAAAAGGAGAGAAAAGGAAAACAGTGGTAAGGACACGAGGATGTGTGGGCGAGGAAGGGCAAGCGCAGGCACATTTTGGTGAATCGACTGACGATGGATCACTTTTAGTTCTGGGTGGAGACGCATCAAGGAAAGCACCGGCGTTCCCACAGCAAGCTTGGGGCTTATGCTTAAATTTCAAAGCCGCCGCGCCCGCTTAATGGTCCGTGCGTTGCAGGCCTAGGCTGGCATGTCTGGGCATGCTTGTCGCCCATGAGTGCTACAACCCTTGGTGCCACCAGTTTGATCGCCACAAGGAAATGCAGTGGAGGGATAGACTTATTAATTGCGTACATTTCACACGTCAGGTCTTCTGCACGGCGTCTCCCGGTAAATCAGTGATATAATCACTGTATAAGGTTCAATCTGTCGCCTCGCTTCCTACTAGGAGTAAGAAGACATAGTTCATTGGACAAGCTTTCTGCATAGTCTTGGTCGTTCTTAGGTCCTCTTGGTGGCCAGCTCGGCATTGTCACTGCTGCCCAATCATTGCTTGGGAAGTAGTAAGAATTCAGAGATCCCTTTCAGACGGGTGGCTGGTCTGATCAATCTGCTGCCCCCTTCAGTGCTTGGCATAAACTGAATCTGAATTTCGGAAGAATGACCGGGATGGCAGCGGCAGGTTACAGATGCAGATGATGAACAGGACTGTTGGGACCTTTTGTCCTTGCGCTATTAGATCATTCCCTAGATCTCTGCTGCGGCTTCGTCATTGAACGGACTCTCGTCCATTACAGTAACCTCGACAAATCCTGAGTTCAATGATATCCTCTGGGGTTACTTATCCGTAGTTGATGTAATAAAAAGGTGGATCGACTCGATACACTTTAGATGACCCCAAGAAACTTGGTCTTATTTGACTCGAAGCGTCCGACGCCAAAGGGCTTGGTATTTCTTGGTTTTGTGTCTAGTACACGCCGGTTGGCTAGGCGTTGCGTAACCTCGTGTCTCGGCCCTTGGAGGGCGAAGACAACCCTTTTGCTTGGCTGGAGCAATCGGGGAGACACCCAATCCTTCCAAAGACCACCTCTCAGGCAGGACCGGTCAAACACTGGCAACCTGTGTGATTACAGGAGACGATAGCCTCTCCATGCGCGTCCGATCCTTGGCTCCCACACTATTCAGACCTGTCAGCTGGCCCACGTCCAGGGTTGAACCCTGCCCGTGCCCTGCGTATATGCTTAAACAATTCAAGGTTGTTAAGCATGATTCAAGCCACAAAGTCAATTTTCAGTGCAACGCCAAGCCTAATGAACCCACTTGAGTTCTTATTTGTCCCAGGCCAAGCACCTCGAGCAAATTTGTGTCGCCAACGACTGGTTCAATTAATAAGTCAAGTCTTGGAAGACACATCGTCTCTTCTGGTCTGGTCGACAACGCCACAAAGAACAGTAAAAGCAGAAGATATTGAAAGACAAGTCAAATTGGCTGCATCTGGTGGCTTGCTTGGCCCCCAAGAGGCTACGTGTGTGTCGCCCAATTCATGCGGTGTCGCAAACCCTTATTGAGCCTTGACGTTCGCTGTCGGCTGCCAGAAAAGCTGTCCCTCTTGGCACGAGCCATCAGCGTACGCGGCATGGTCCATACCATACTATGGTGAAACACATCACGCAGCGTCGTGAAATATGTTGTAAGAAGCATCTAGAACAGTTTGAGTCAAGTCTCATGTCATCACCTTGGGTGCCGTCCTGGCCACCACTCTATCCAAGTACTTGTGCTCTGACAATGCCATCCCCGGGCTGTACTGGCTGCCAAGCTCACACTGACATGCCAGACATCTTGTATCGCAGACTCGTAATGACTACAGGTTGACGAGAATCTTAATGGTACGCGTCATCAGCGGACGTAGCTGACCCCTGAGGACGTTCTGGCTCAACGAGCCCTGCGTCGTATCTTGATGGTCGCTTTCATTGGCGGAACCAGCGTAGGGCCCAACCATTTACTCTCGGGTCGTGAGGGCAACATCTCAAACTCGTACTTCAGCAACATATGCGCCAGAAGCAATTTCAACTCGTTTGCAGCGAAGAAGCGCCCGGGGCAAGCATGACGGCCATGGCCAAATGCATGGTAGGTAGGTGACGTGCTAACAAAACTCAGATTGGCTTGCTTGATGTAGTCTTCTGCAATAGCGCCTTGATCACCACAGCCGTTGCCCTGGCTTTGGCTCTTTCGCTGCGTGGAAAACCGAAGAGGTTGATAAATCAGTGCGTCAGGATATTGCAACGGGTCGTTGTGGAGGCCGTTGGTTGGGACTGAAATTTTGCTCCCATATGGGCAAAATGTGCCATTGGGGGCTGTTGTGCCCTCGGGAGTCACAACAATGCGGCCCAGTCCAAGACCAAGGAATGAGCCGATCCGCGAGGCTTCCCGGAGAGCAGAATCAATCTTAATCAATTTGGCGACTCCTTGTTTGGTCCAAGTTCCGCTGTCTTCTGTAAGCACAGTCGAAACCTCGTCGCGCAACTGGTCGACATATGTCAAAGACGGGTCGGATGCCAGTAAGTCGAAGATAGCATTGGTGATGCTGAAGGTTGAGGTGTGAATGGCCGCGAAATTCACTGCCAGGATCCGTTCCGCAATGATATCCGCGTCATTCTCGACTGCAATTCCGGACTCGCGTGCTCGTCGGATGGTCCACTGCAAAAAGTCGTTTGGCTCTGTTTCGCCGATCCTCTTTTCCTTGTCAACGCTAGTATCATTGAGCAGTCTTTGACGGCGCTCGATCTCGGGCCTCACGATGCGGGCATAGCCCTTGGTATGCGTTCTGTTGGGCATAGTGACAATTGGACCTAGAAGGGGACGTAGTAAGGCTGGAGACTGTTTGAGGACCGCCGCGGAAACGGCCATGGCCGTTGCAAAGCCTTTGCCATGGCCAAGGAGGGCTGCATCGCGGCATAAAGGAAGTCCAACGAAGACACGATTGCTGATTCTCGCAATCATGTCCATCGCTGTGTCAAACACGCAGACTTCCTTCCATTCCGCCGTGTTGGTGCCCCATATTTCATCCAGAGCCACGGACAGTTCGTCTACAATGTCGGCGGTGACAGCGCTCAGCTGCCTCGTCAATTCATTCCGTATGGTCTCGTGGTGGAGAGGGTTTCCAACCACAAAAGGATGTACGAATGTGTACTCCGTCTGAAGGAGTAGCTTATGCGACTCCTCCGAGCTGAGTACGCTGTCTGGTTGATTAATCAACCACTGAATCGAGGAAACTGGCAACACGATCTCAGCACCACTGATATCGGGTATGATACAAGATTGGTCTTTTGCGGAGTACTGTAGTGGTCAGCTCACAACGGCCAAGAGACCGGAAACGGTGAAAATACCTGCTCATACGCCTGATGGACAGTTTGCTTGTAGTTCAACGTAGAACGAAATCTGGCGCGCAACCTCGTGGACCACTCGCCTTCACGAGTATTGAGCCATGGCAAGTCCGGAAGAGCTGGGTTGGTACGTAGCCGGTTGTAAATTGCAATGGCCGTGGCCAGGAGGACGCCAACCAGTATGTATGGGTGGAAGAGGTACTCCATCATGGTTGATACTTAGAGTGTGCAGTGGTAGCAGTCACCGCCCTGCCTGTATCGCAGCTGCCGAAGCTTTATCAATTATCTCACACACTTGTGCATGTATGCATTGACTTTAGACAAGGCGCTTTCTGCGGTGGTTTCAGTGATCATAAAGTCATTGGAAGAATGATGTGTAGGTAGATAGAGTAAGAAGGAGAACGGGGTGGGAAATAGCGATCGGTCAGATAGGAGGAAACTGTGGTGGCATTGTAGACAGCAGAGTGCATAAGAGCGATGTTACCACAAAGAAAAAAAAGTGCTTCTAGGTCAATCGGAACGATCACTCCTTCGCATTCGTACGACTCGTATCCCTGTAGAAGGAGGGAAGCGACGATCGAAGGTCGAATCAAACATTCGGCAGGATGCAGTCGCACCGGAACGGACATCTTTTCAGAGGATTGATCGTTAGGCTTATCTTACCGATACTCGGTCTGTACTTCATCAGCTTCGCTTGAACTTGCCTCTGGACGCGTCTCGGATCTCTTGGCCCCGTGAGAGGCTGACTGTCATCAAGGGCCTGAAAGCAGTTTGTGGACGGCTGAGCGGTATGATTCATTTCAGGCCGAAGGGCCAAGTTCGAGTGAAACGTGTGATTGTCGTCTCAGAACGTTGGACTGCATGGAAGCGACGCGACAAGCAACGGATGCGTAGTACCCGTTCATGAGGGTTTTAGTAACATCAACAAAGAGGGGTCAGAATGTGAGGATCAATGTTCGGCTCTAGAATGGTGGGCTGAAGTGAGGTGGTTGCATCAGGTAGCGAGATAGTCTTGCTCTTAATAAAAGCGGCACTTACCGCCCAAGTTAACGTTAACCTCTAAGCCTAAGCTACAGTAGTGGTTAGCCTGTCCTTAGGTAAGCAGTGTTTGCGGGGAGCCAGAAACCCCCAGACGCGCAGCGCAGCACGCGTTAAGATGCGTGCCAGAAAGATTCACCACATCGATGCCAGGACAAAAGTGCCTACACGAACCAGCACTGAAGGTCCGCGTGGACCTAGCACCGAGCATGATACATGCTGGGTCTTGATATCACTCCGTACCCTGTCATGCATTTGGATCTTCCTTGTTTGCAGCCTTGCTCATGGCTGACGCCCGATTGACTCGCATTGAGGGCACCCTAACCTCCCTTCTCGAGAGTCTTATCCCACCACCTGATCTCGACCAAGATGACACCGACTTCGAGTTCCGCATTGACCGCGCCCTTCAAAATGCGAAAGACATCGTCCTGAGTGCTGACGGCAGGCTTCCTCCCGACACAAATCAAGCTCAAGATCTGATCAAGAGAAAGTTGCTTCGAGAAAATGCATCCCCGGAGAAGGCTGCCAGATTCAGTAATCTCTACTCGAGACTGCTCGCCATCCCAGTCTTGAATCAGAAATGGGCCATCTTGTACCTCCTGTACAAATTATCCGACAACACGAATGCAGATGGGCGCAGTCGCAACCTTTTAGTGGACTCCGATATCTTCGCGAATGCAACGAAGCAAGATGATTACCGCGCAGAGAAGGCTTTTTCTGCGGAAGATGGGGAGTATCGCAATGGCCAAGAAGAGGAACCTCGTTCCAGAGGTCGCGCCCTGTCGCCGAAAGGAAGACAAGAATCTCAGCATCCACAAGATCTATCAGATGAGGAGGAAGATATTGCACACAAGGACGATGAGAACCACGCGGCACCCAAGGAGGCGCGGGTGATGCCGCCTTCCGAACATGAGTTACTACGAGAACTTCCATTTAATCTTCAAGGAGTGTCTTCTGCTCACGTCGATTTCACTGGTACTGCATCGCTCAAACTACCCACGACTCTACCAGTCCCTCTCATTTCGTTGCTGAATGCGCTAGCTGAACCTTGCCTGCTCTACCGTGGTCTTTCAGAGTACACGCGCGCCGAAGAAGGCGGCTTGATGGATCAAAGTCTTCGCTCCGCCATCAACAACGAATTACGGTCCTACCTCAGTCTGGTCGCCTCACTGGAGACAGAGATCAGGCAGGCTCTTGCGACCCTTGAGAAAGCGCAGGATCCTAAAGCCGTCCGTGTCACCGGCGTAACGTTGAAACGATGCATGATCTGGACAAGAGATGCTACCATGGGGCTCCGGCTGATGATGCTCATTGTCGAAGACTCCAAGCATAAGCGTGGCGGTCAGCTGCTCTCTCTGATCCACAACTTGTCGACCTCGAACGGCGACCCCTTTGTGGCTTCTTTCGCAGAGAGACTTCTTGCTAGTGTCGCTCGTCCTTTTTATGAGATGTTGAGGCATTGGATCTATGACGGAGAACTTATCGATCCCTACCATGAATTCTTCATCACTGAGTCGGATCCGAACGCAGTGCCAGCGATTGACCACCGGCACGTCGCTACTTCTGTTTGGGAAGAAAAATACAAACTCGACGCTGGCATGGTACCATCCATCATCTCATCGGAGTTTTCCAGGAAGGTATATCTGATCGGCAAGTCACTGAACTTCATCCGACACAACTGCGGAGACTCGGACTGGGTCATCCAGTACTCAAAATCGAACTCGAAATCTCTGGATCATGCCAATACGGCGAATTTGTCTATGTCAATTGATGTAGCCTACAAGACAACCATGTCCCGATTGACGCATCTCATGTCTACCAAATTCGGGCTCTTTACACATCTGACCGCCATCAAGAAGTACATGTTGCTGGCTCAAGGAGATTTCTTCGATCTTCTAATCGAGTCTTTAGCGCAGCATCTCGATCGTCCAGTCAACTCCATGTATAGGCACAATCTCACGTCACAGCTTGAACATGCCATCCGGCATTCAAACGCTCAGTACGACGATCCTGAAGTTTTGCGACGATTGGACGCTCGAATGCTGGAGCTCTCGACGGGTGAGATCGGATGGGATTGTTTCACTCTGGAGTACAAAATCAGCGCTCCTTGCGACGTTGTTATCACTCAGTGGGCCAACACACAGTATCTCAAAATATTCAATCTACTGTGGAGGATAAAGAGGGTCGAATTCTCGCTAAACACAACCTGCAAACGCTGCATGACAGGAGAGCGAGGAGTGCTTGCCGCAGTGAGTGACAAATTGGGTAATGATTGGAAACGTGCGAGATGTGTGGTGGCTGAAATGGTGCATTTCGTCAACCAGCTGCAATATTATCTCCTGTTCGAGGTCATTGAAGCCAGCTGGGAGCAACTCCATGAAGCCATTCACAAGCCAGAAGCTACTTTGGATGATCTGATAGAAGCTCATACAACCTACCTAAACAATATCACGAAGAAAGGTCTCATTGGTCAGCAAAGACACCCGGTCACAGGTCAACAAGAAGACAGTCTTGTGGTACAGGTCCATCACATTTTGAAGTGCATGCTCAGCTATCGCGAAGTCATCGATTCGCTCTATTCCTACAGTGTTGCCGAATATACCAGACGTCAACAATTTAGTGCAAAAATCGAGCAACGTACGGCACAGGGCAGATGGGGGATCACAGAAAAGGATACTCTGGGCGACTCTCGCGCAAGCACACCAAATTCCATGGCGCCAGGTAAGACCAGGGGAACACAGCTTGTGCCTGAGGATAACGATTCTCCGCTTGTGGCACCGATCGCGAACCTAAGCATGGGTGATGATGAGACGCATCTGAGTTCCTTGCGATCCAGGCAGATAAAGCTATCAGCTGAGTTCCGGTCACGTCTCAGCATGTTACTGTACGATCTGGCTCACCAACCCGATGTTGATCTGCGGTTTTTGGGGGTCGTGATGAACTTCAATGAGGTGTATCAACCTGTGAATGTGCGTAGGCAGCAAGCAAGACGTGCTCGAGAGAAGCGTGAGCTGGAGAGGAAGGCTCGTGAAGCGACCATATCCTCCGAAGCAAATTCGTCTCTCGAGAAAGACATGCTCAGCTCTACGGCAAAAGGTTGATGGCACTCCTCGCGTCGGCGTGGAACTTTCGATTTCATCAACAATTGGGAAACCCTCAATCCGTCCAAGAGAGCTTGAAAGGCGAAGCAACAACCAGTCTGTTGAACTCAGCCAAAGCAACTGCTGCCTGAGAGGATCGACCCAATACCCCAAGCGATGTCTGCAATCTGTCTTTGACAATAAGACAATGCACTGCGACCCCCTGCAACGAGCCTGCACTGCAACAGACCTGTAATCGCCAGGATGCAGCGTCGTTTCTCCTGGTTACAAGCCTCAAAAGGATGGCACGATCGCTGAAGCTGGGTACCTCAGAAGCGGTTGGCCTACCAGCCACATAAGGTTGTGGATCCGACCGAGAGGCAGATCTCGAATTGGTCGTCAAGCACGAACAGGTGCTGAGCCGCATGGACCACCTTGAACGAGGATCTCTGCAAACCACCTTCACCTACCTCGCCGTGGTTCATGCGAAGTCGGGGAGTCTCGAGCGACGGGGAGCCACGCTCCAGCCCTGAGAATGTTCCCGTGATTGTCGCGACCCTATGGAAAGGAGCGGGACATGGAAGATTAGTCATCGTTGTTAGGTCTAGTGCAGTCGTCTATACTACAATCTAATGTGTAGCTGCGCCGTTATAAGCCACTGTATGTTTAAGCATTTGTGTAGGGGGTAGTTCCGTTTACAGTAGGGTTCATCTTCAAGTTCGCCGCCGAAGTACGGGGTCCGGGGTACGTATACAGTACTGTACTGTATGACATAAGTCACACCCGGGATTCAGGGTTCCGGCAGCCATCACATCACACCCTAGAGACACTCGTATCTTAGCTCCTTGCATCTTGGCTATGTTTATACTTAGCCTTTTCCGTCGCTAAGAATGTGAACTACCATAGATTCGTGTATTTTACCCAACATGGCAACCCATTCGCAATCAGTCATCATCGTTGGTGCCGGGCTATCGGGGCTGGTTGCGGCTTATGAGCTCACGCGTAAGAACATCCCAGTCACGATAGTTGACCAAGAACCCGAAGGCAGTCTCGGCGGTTAAGCCTTCTGGTCGTTGGGCGGGATCTTTTGCGTCAATAGCGCGGACCAGAGGTCGAAGGGAATCAAGGACAGTAGGGAGCTCGCACTGGCTGACTGGCTGAACACGGCGAAATTCGATCGAGAAAAGGAAGATTACTGGCCTCGGCAATGGGCCAAAGCTTTTGTGGACTTCGCCACGGATGATATGGAGAAGTATCTCAAAAACTTGGGCGTAAAGTTCATTGTCGTCGGCTGGGCTGAGCGTGGCAGCGGGTCTGCACACGATATCGGCAACTCGGTACCCCGGTTCCATCTCACATGGGGTACTGGGCCGGAGATTGTACGGGTGTTTGCAGAACCTGTGCGAGCAGCGGAGAAGAGAGGGCTCGTTACCTTCAAGTTTAGACATAAGGTCGATGATCTTGTCGTGGACGGGAACGGTGCGGCGGTCGGGGTTCGTGGCGAAGTCCTCGAGCCGTCCGATGCGGTAAGAGGGGCGGCCACCTCGCGTCAAGCAGTCGACTCGTTCGAACTGAGAGGACGAGCCGTGCTGATTGCCACGGGCGGTATAGGCGGTGACGTGGAGAAAGTCAAGAAGGCGTGGCCGAAAGACAGGCTTGGGCCAAACGTGCCCAAGTCGTTTGTCGTGGGTGTCCCGGCGCATGTCGATGGGCGAATGATTGATATTGCAAAGGACGCTGGGGCGAATGTGGTCAACGTGGATCGCATGTGGCATTACACTGAGGGTCTGCAGAACTGGAACCCGATATGGCCGGCCCATGGCATTCGAGTTATCCCCGGTCCGTCGTCGATATGGCTTGACGCTGCAGGTAAACGATTCCCACCGTTCTTGTACCCTGGGTGCGCGACGTTGCCGACCCTGAAACATATTTGTTCCACAGGCTACGATTACTCGTGGTACGTGACGAACCGGAGGATTGTGAGTAAGGAGTTTGCGTTGTCCGGCTCAGAGCAGAATTACGATCTTACGAACAAAAGTTATTTGCGCTTGCTGCAAAGGGCTCTCACACGATACGGGACCTACGAGGTGCAGGATTTCTTGAAGAATGGGGACGACTTTGTCGTGGAGAACGATCTAACGGCTCTGGTCGAGGGGATGAATCTGAAGGCTAGCGAGAGAGGAGGCCCTATCCTCGAACTCGACGCGATCCGAAAGGAGATCGAGGCTCGTGATGTCCAGGCTGAGCGGGCTTACACTAAGGATGCGCAGATCATGTTGATCAACAATGCGCGCCAGTATGGACCTGACGCAAGACGTATACCGAAACCGCACAAGATCCTCGATCCATCGGCTGGTCCGTTAGTCGCTGTGCGGATGAACTTGCTCACTCGGAAGAGTCTGGGTGGGCTGGAGACGAACCTGGATGCTAATGTCATGCGTCCGGATGGTCAACCTTTTCTTGGACTATATGCCGCTGGCGAGGCTGCAGGGTTTGGGGGTGGTGGTGTACACGGCTACAGTTCTCTTGAGGGGACATTTCTCGGTGGCTGTATCTTCAGTGGACGGACGGCAGGGAGAGCCTTGGTGAATGATATTGTGCCGGCTGCGAAGTTGTAGAATAGATGATCCTGTCGTGTCTGTTGACAGATATAGGCATGTTTACGATGATTATGTACATGGTAGGAGGATATCTTGTGCATCCCCTGACTTAGAGGGAGGGAGTTGGTGGATCCGACAAGGCTGAGCGAGGCTGCACAATACGAGGTACGAGCTAGCAGGCGACTTTATTTCTTGCATAGAAATGACGTCGACGTTTGGAACAGAACAGAACGTAACAGGCGGAACACAATATTCCATGACCGAACCCAATCGTCCAAGCACTACTTTCTGGGATAGTTGTCAATAGACAAGAACCTAGACTTCTGCCGACACTGTCAATTGTTGCTACAAGCTTTGAAGCTTGACCTGCGAACGAGCACCCAACACCCCACCACGACTGAGCACTTGGAACAAACACCTGCCATCGCAACCACTCGCTCAGCAGACCTCTGCTTACCACCACCTCCTTGACCCAGCCAACATGTCTTCCGCGGTCATAAGCGGCGACGACGACGTCCTCGACCCAACCCTCCAAAACCTCATCGAACAGAAGTCTCTGAGATGGATCTTTGTAGGAGGAAAAGGAGGAGTAGGCAAGACCACAACATCCTGCTCACTAGCTATACAAATGGCCAAAAAGAGGAAATCCGTCCTGCTCATCTCCACGGACCCGGCACATAACTTGAGCGACGCATTCAGCCAGAAATTCGGCAAAGACGCAAGACTTATCGAGGGCTTCACCAATCTTAGCGCTATGGAAATCGACCCCAATGGCAGCATTACCGATCTTATTGCGGGTGCAGGAGACGAAGCTCAAGACGCTATGAATGGACTAGGCGGGATGGGCAACATGATGCAGGATCTTGCCTTTAGTGTATGACATCAACAAGCACACCTACTTTCAATGGTTGGAAGTCCTTGCTAACTCTTTGATTCAGATCCCTGGTGTTGACGAAGCCATGTCCTTCGCCGAAGTCCTCAAACAAGTCAAGTCCCTTTCCTACGAAGTCATCATCTTCGACACCGCCCCAACAGGCCACACGCTGCGCTTCCTGCAATTCCCGACCGTCCTCGAAAAGGCTCTGGCGAAAATCTCCCAACTATCCACACAATTTGGTCCGATGCTACAATCGGTTATCGGTGCAAGAGGAGGTCTTCCTGGCGGCGGATCGCTCGACGATCTGACACAGAAACTCGAGGCTCTCCGTGAAACCATCGCCGAAGTCAACACACAATTCAAGAACCCAGACATGACCACTTTCGTCTGCGTGTGTATCGCGGAATTCTTGTCCCTTTACGAGACCGAGCGTATGATTCAGGAGTTGGCCAGCTACCAGATCGACACGCATTGCATTGTGGTCAATCAATTACTCTTCCCCGAAAAGTCCAACGAATGCAAGCAGTGCAACTCCAGGCGGAAGATGCAGAAAAAGTACCTCGACCAGATTGAGGAGCTGTACGACGAGTTCAATGTGGTGAAGATGCCACTTCTGACCGACGAGGTCCGTGGCGTGGATAAGTTGAAGAAGTAAGTTAACCCCTCCTGCATGTGTTGTGACACTCTAACGTAGGGACAGTTTCTCGGAAATGCTCATCCATCCTTACCAGCCTCCCTCATGAGTATGTGTTTGACAACGTTTTGTGAGCGCAAAGTTCATGAACGCTATGGTTTGGGCCAGTACGCAGCGTGGTGATGTGAGACGAAAGCGAAAAGTGAAGCAGGTTCGATACACAAGAGTACAACATTATTATCAGATGGCATATAATTGAGTGGTGTCTTCTTTTCTTATCAAAATGCAGCACTGCAAGTTCGTCGCGCTGGTCACAATCCCCATGACCTGATTGACAGGAATTGTTTCTTGCCCATCCCCTCCAGCATTGGTACGAGGTACACTTACGCAGAGCACAGCTCCCCCCGGAGCGTTAACCGTACCTCGTCCCAGCATACAGATCTCCGGAAAGCGAATCCGTTGCATACATTAGCTTCATCATGCGTCAGCGCCATGCGTCAGCACCGTGGGTCAGTGGACACGAGCATACGGCAATACATTCCATATCTCGATGAAAACGGCCACACATATACGTAAGATGTTCAGCCACACCTCAACGCTGTGGCAGCATTGTCCTCGTGCTCCTCTTCGTGTCCCGTCCTGCCTCCCGGTACGAATTCGCAGCATTCGGTGCTATTTCGTGTGTGAGTGGCACGAGGCACGAGGCCTTGGGCAAGGCTGAGTTAGAGTTCCTCACTCACCAACCTCACTCATTGATCAGTTGATCCTCCATACTCAGCCCTAATATGTCACAACAACCTAGCAATGCAAGTGCCACGTGAGGCTTGAAACACTCACCAACCACGCGTCAACTGGTAACCGGTTGACACTTGCATCACCACGATGGGAAGCTCCCGTCCGTACTTTTGTTCGTAT
This sequence comes from Exophiala sideris, assembly GCA_000835395.1. Classification (NCBI taxonomy): domain Eukaryota; kingdom Fungi; phylum Ascomycota; class Eurotiomycetes; order Chaetothyriales; family Herpotrichiellaceae; genus Exophiala; species Exophiala sideris. Next base: position 3,989,379 of record KN846952.1, on the reverse strand, counting down.
TTCGTGTTCACCAACGGCAAGCCTCTACGGCTGCAAGATTCTGGCTTTTTCATGGCTTGTGGCTTGCATAGCCTTGCACATCGGCGTGGTTTTGGGCTTTGCTACGTCTGCATGACTCGCGTGGCTTGCATCGCTTGCATGCATCTCACAGGTGCCTGCCTGCCCAGGTCTACATAGTAAAACGTTAAACGCTGACCACTAATCGTCAACAGGTGACAACTGAGAAAGAGTAGGCCCAAAAGGCAGTGACTTCAGCGGCCCAAATCGAGGGACTTAGTCATACCCTTCTCCCCTCTTGAGCGTTGTCGCTTGGACAGATATTCCGAATACCGGATTCCGTCTAGCTGGCTCAAGTCTGATTGACAGACGACAAACCACAGATCACAGACCCAGTACGGATAGTCGACAGGCGCGGTAGACCATAATTAGTCGGGGATCGCCGTGATCACTCTTGGGGCGGGACAGCCCTATGATAAACCCAGGTCTAAGCGAGGTGGGGTCGGCACGCTACACAGCAAGGCTAACTTGTATATGTATCTTCGATGCGAGTTGGATGCGATCTACCGTAGTTACCGAGCAAGTTTCAGTCTAGTAATCTATCACTAAATGCACATGTCTTTGCAAGTAGTTCACTAAATTAGTGCCCCTTACCAACAGTACTCAGGCTGCCCCTCAATCCCTTCTCCCACAATTCTTAAGCGTAGACGAGCGTCGAGTGGGATGCTGCCTGTGGGATGAGATTGGATGCTACAAGGACTGTGCTTAGGTCATGTGAGCGCTGGACGAATCCTGCGTTGTTCGTCGTGGGTTTCGCGGAAAAATGTTACGCGTTGCAGTCAGAGATTGTTTGGGATTCGTCTGGTTTCCAGAACCCTTCTCCCTTCACGGTTGGCGGCTGGAGCACTGTCTAACTGCAGTCTCGAAGTTTCGAGGTTTCGAAGTTTCGAAGTTGCAAGTTCCGGATAGCCGCGAAGACGTGGGTAATTAAATTGGTTTTGCTTGACGGATGCATGCTGAGAAGCAACGACCACCTCCATTTTCTGATCAGTCAGTGGTGACTGGACGGAAAGGGGAACCGCTCAGGCTGTGAACCATCACTCAGGACATTGTTGGGAGACCAATAATGATTTGCGACGCCATGTCATGTTACTTAGGTAGGAAAATAAGTGACATGCAGAGCGCTTCGATCTTCGAGCGGCGGATATGGATCGGGCACCCCGAAAGGTCCCGCTTATCAATAGGAAGGGGGCCTGGGGCACCCCAAAGAAGTATACAGTTATACTGTCAAGAGTGGGCTTTGCGCAACTCCCGAGAATGTGGAATAAAGTCAAGGAAAACGCCGTAGACTTCAAGTTGTCAAACCTTCAATCAAGTCGACAAGAAAAGACACTCGGCAGATCTTGCCCATACAACAATTAAATATACTGTATCAACGGTGTTCTGTCTGTCCTGGATTCCTGTTCCGCGCCCCGTGCCATGTCTCTCATAGCGTCATGCAATCATGTAAAAGGGAACGCAATACATGTCGCCAAGTACCAAAGTGCCCAAAGCACGCTCACGTGAACTCTAGAGAAGTTCAGCTGGTGGGTATTGATAGAAATCCTTTTTTACGTGAAGAGATTTTGGTCGGTAGACATCCATGGCTTCATTCAATTTGTGCCCGCCCGCGGGGTTTTGAGTTCGACCGATCAAAGATTTGGTGGTGCCAGTGGTGATGCAATAATTCATAACCTCCAAGGTCGTCATAATCGCCAGTCATGATGGAAAAGAAAAATATAGTGATTATGCCATTGATTGACATTGGCTCGGGGGGTATCTCGTGGCATGAGGGGCTAAGCTTGAAAACGACGGAAACACGTTTTGTCGCATTGTTCACCGCTGCATTCGTATCCAGGCAAGCATACGATCCAACACGGGATCCTCGTCGAGCCAGTATCCTTTGCGACGGTCAGCGTTCCGAAGGTCATTGACGACATGTTCGTCAGTGATGTCGTCGAGTTCCTGGGCGTCTCGATTAGCTTTCTGACCGTTTCTGCATGTAATGCTGATCACTGCCTTGCTGGGAATAGGAAAACACATGGCAAGCAGGGAATCTTTCTGTGGAGAAATAGTGTCGATCGACGACACAGCAAGATCGACAACCTCACGTTCCTAAAAGAACATACCTGACGGAGTCTGTGGTCAATTGCACGCAAACCACTGGCGCGTCTCTGACTCGATTGCTCTCCTCTCGATAGCTGGCCTCGCATCTGAACCCATCGTATGGCAGCGGCAGCCCGTAAATATATTTTGTGCGCTTGAAGCCTTCGTGTAGCTGCGTCCAGAATTATTCTGACGACATGGGTCAATACTCATGCATTTTGTGAGCTGAACAATCTCACCTTTGCAACGTCGCCTTGGTCACTTCAGTTTCATCGACTTGGCCGCTTTGGAGTCCCAGATTACCGGGGTTGTAGTGCGTCGCCAAGATAGCTTGCGACTCTGCAGCGCACTGCCGCAATACCACATAACCATCGAGGTAGTATGAATGCTGGTCGGGAGGGCTTGCCTCTCTTCGTGTGATAAGCGAGTTGATATGAATCTGTAAGGTCCGAAAGTCGTTCATGATCTCAAGTATACGCATAGCGCGAGCCTCATTCCCTGCAATGTCGAGGGTCAGTGGCTCAGTTCCAGCACTGTATCCTCGCACAAATGTAGGCGAGCGATTACACCCAGGGAACATACGTCCATCAGCCATTGCAAGAGAGACCTTTGTCGGCTCGATACTGTCCTCGAGATGGGATAAGTGGTTCAATGAACGGCGCAAGTCCTGGACTTCGTGGCTTTGACGGTCTCCTTGACTGCCACAGAGGTAAAGCGGCCTCGCACCTTTGGCACAGCCTCGGGTTCGAGTTGATGTTCGTGATGGTCCTGGTGGTAGGAAGACTCTCGAGATGGTGATGAAAGCATGCTTAAAAACAATCGCGCTTCATCAATGTAGCAACGGATGTGAGAAATGTAGATGGACAAAGCGTTGCACTGATGGGGACTGTGATGAGGGCTTTAATTTCCTAGCTCTCGATGCTCCTGACCATTCATACGCGTAGGAGTACCTCTGAAGAGATGGGGCCGGGCCGTAGCGACAGGAGGAATAAGGAGAAGGTTGTCCAGCTGTGTGAACGATTGATGGAAATGAGACATGAGCAGAGGTGAAGCTGGAGACAAGTTCTGCTACACTAGGCAAGGGAAGCGTCGCGGAGCATCGTGAAGCAGAAAACGGTCAAGGTTAGCATCATCAGACTAGGCACGGCTGTGATCGGACTCCAGCAGTGCTTGGAGTGATACGCCATGACCATTGGGTCATCTCTTCAAGTCTGAGCCTGCCAGCATAGTGCAGGTTCAGTGGTGGATCAATCCATCATTCGAGGCTCTGCTAGAAAGCGCTGGAGTCGATCAGCAGAAGGCTTTCAAGCCACCATCCGGTTCGAACGTCAACGTGTATAGTGGACACCAGGAATTGGGCTGTCACGAAGTCCTTTGGTATCGGGTCATGGTAACGGTTAGCGTTAGCGGAAAGACTGATGAGATGATGGGCAATCTGAGACGACATCACCATGTGCGTGATGCATGGCAGAGGATCAGATGCCAAAGTGTGGAAACCCACGAATTGGGAAAGCGTTGGACGAATGTGATTGACAGGGGACCAAAGATGGACCATGGTGGAAGAGGAATGGTCAAAAACCCATTCATGCACTGATGCAGTCTCGGGAAAGAGGAAAGGACGCTATGGCCATTTTTTCATCACGGCTGCTAGGCTAATCCCATCTTGATCGGAACCTACTCCATTGCCCAATTAACCTCTCCAGCTGAAGGGATAGCATCAAACCAGTGAAACCATACTACTAACGTGTCAACGGGTGCTACAGCTGAAAACATGACTCTTCCGTTAACGGTCAACGCTTCCTATTTTGAATTTTCATCTTACTTGCTTCGCTTCTGCAAGATCCAGTACAGAACACTTAGAGGATATTCAGAGATCGATCGGTGGCTTGAATTTTGGCTGCTTAGACAGTACCTTGCAGACATCCAGCTCAGGCTTCAACATTTCTTCCATTGGTTGCTCGTGGTTCCAGCCTCGAAATGCCACAAAAGAAAGCCACGAGAGTATGCTCCGTAACCCCTGCGCCTTCCCAACCGTTCGGAGCAAAAGCCTATAGGTCAAGGCTTCTGCGGCTGTAAACCTTGAGCGACATTTTCATGAGCCGAGTCACAACTTGACGTCTTCAGATGCCGATTCAACAGTGACGTCCGTCATGGCTTCCGCTCGCATCGTTTTACATCAGCGTGGCTGAAGTGCTGAACGTGACCATCCCAATCGAAACCCTAAGGCACTTCCAAAGACAAGTCTCCATATCTTGGAGCTGAAGTACAACGACCCCTGTCCAGCGTGGTGGTCGCTCCATATCATCGGCGCCGACATGACCTTTAGGCTGGGACTGAATTTGCGACAGGCTGCGTTCAGTCGCGTTCAGCAATGGCTTGGAGCCGTTCCTCGATCTCATCTTCGCTTAGTGTCCTAAACTCTCGATCGGTGCCTTCACTTCCAGCAGACTTGGGTCCACCAACGATCCCGATTTCCAATTCGCCTTTCTTGAAATCAACACTTAAGACAGTGCTGAGGGTGCTGATGCCTAGCTCAACCACCTCTTCCCAGCTTCCGGGAGCATGTTCCTTGTTTTTCAACTTCTTCTCCAGATGATTGAGTGCCTCTTGTTGCTTTGGGCCGGACGCGGTGGCTTTGTACCCAACGAAATACCCAGCCGGATCACATTTGTAGAGTTGGGGGCCGAATTCATCATCGACAGATATCAAGGTGATTGCAATTCCCAGGGGTCGCATGTATGCCTGTACCGTCGTTAGCTTTAACATTCCACCTGTCTTGTAGGTCTGTATCATACTCTCTGCGTGTACACCTGGTTGATGTTTGCCAGTCGTTTGGCCAGGACATCACAAGGCATCTCATATCCATTTTTGTATCTGAACTCCGCGGCTTCACCTCTTGCTCTGTCGGCTGAAGCTCGAGCATCCGCTATTGAGCCAGTCATGACGCATCCGACCGAAGGTGAGAGTTTGAAGATGTGAGTGACAGAGGATGGGTCGATGAGTTTGTCCTAGAGCAGCAATCGTAAGCATTGTGCATGACGTCTGAATAAGTGTGTGGTCCGTACAGGGACTTTCTTTTGTGATAGTACAACAGCACAATTCTTTCCCCTTACTCCTACTGACGTGATGTTGGCCGCTGTGATGGCTTTGAAGGCATATTCTGGTTGTATAAGTCAGTATCGTGGGTCATGATCTCGTTTCGCATTCAATCGCGGTTGGCCTGCGGACCGGGTTGCCATTTCTCAGATGAAGAGAAGCAACAAGCACGGCTAAGGAGGTCGTGGAACGTACCGACTTGATATAATCGACCCTGATCCGAGAAGATAGTAATGTGTCGATCATAACCTGCGCTACCTGATGATACGAACTGGTCAGCTCGGGGGTCCCGACGCAGCTAGGATGGGACAAAAGGACGAACCAGACATCTTGAGTTTCCTTCAACCGAGGTAACTCGGACGTAATTGTGCTGTTTGTTACAGCTGGATGTAGATCAGTGAAGGAGCTTGACTTGAGGAGGAAGCAATTGAAGAAGGTATGCTGAAGCAGTACGTAGATGGTGGTGTTCGTATATTCCTTTGACAAGGTCCAACACGCAAGCCGCGATAGCCTGCGTCAAGGCACTGGCCGCTTGACCCCAGAAAATAACACAGCCACATACAGCCACATGTGGCGGTGCCTGGCTATTGGTCACAATCTCAAAATCTCAGCTACCATGGAAAAATATAGTGTTACATTCACGACCTGAGTCGTTCGCCTTATGCGTTGAGTTTTGCCATAAAATAGCTTATTGAAGCCGCAGAGAGAAGCTCTGAGGGACCTACGATGCTGCAACCGGTGGTTCCAGCTTGGAAGAGACTCGGACTGAAACTCAAATATGCGAATGAAAAGCCCGAATCTATTGTCGAGTCGAAACCCAATGGAGTCGGATCTACGAACCAAAGGGCAGAGACCACAGCCTCTGCCAAAGAGCCCTTGAACTCAGATGGCCCTCCAAAGAAAAAAAGAAAGGTCACCTCGGGAGTTGAGAATCATGTATCAGCCGACTCCGAGCATTCAGTCCCATCCGACGGGCACGCATCAGCCATGAATGGCAGATCGAAGAGACCGAAGAAGCGTGTGTCGTTCGCAGCTGATGCAGAATCTGCACCGGAGTCATCAGCCGCCAGTGCGCAGAACGGCAACCACAGTGAAGACCCTACTACTTCTAAGCCAAAGAGGGCGAAGAAAAAAGCTAAATCTGGTTCGAAACTTCATATTGCAAAGACGAATCCTGCTCTAGAGTATCTCGATCAGTTCCATAGAGCACATGCGAGCTGGAAATTCAACAAAAACAAAGAAACTTGGCTACTGAAGCACATGTTTTCAGAGCGCGACATCCCAGGAACATACAATCTTGCTCTTGCAAAATACATACATGGACTGAAAGGTTCCGGAGCGAGGGACAGACTGAAGGCGCAATGTCTAGAGCTGCTGAAGAAGGGCGCCGACCACGACAGGAAGAACGGCTCAAAAGATGATGAACAGGACCTTCAAGACGAGAACTTCCTGCCTCTACTAAAAGAAGATCTCGAAAACGACCCGGAGGCTACCGAACCGCCGGCTGAAAACCAGGAAGACAACAAAGATTACCTCTCTTGGATCAGGCAACAATCACGCCCACGACTCTTGCTACGAAGCCTTGGTCTGGACCCAGAAGCCCTGCAGAGCAGTCCCTCAACATCAACCCTTCACAATTCGCCGCATACGAGCGGAAATGGCGGTCTCAACGGAGCCAAAGAGGCAAATGTGAGGTCGAAGAATAGGAAGAATCGAACTACTGTCGTGGAATACTCGAGCTCAAGTTCGAGTTCAAGCAGCGAGAGCGAGAGTGAGAGTGACAATGATGTTGAAGGTGCAAATGCGTCAAAGGCTGAGGAGACAACGTCGAGTAGTGGAAGTGATGATTCGGATAGTGGTGATGAGCCCAGCACCGACTCAGACTGAGATAGTACACAGGAACCTCGCCACAAGAGGTTATTCTATACCAGCCACCAACATTGTGGCACTATGGCACTATTGATGATGAGTGTATTAGATAATCAAATAGCGCGGATTAAAGAGGCCTGACTGAAACTCTTGGTGTGTCTCAGGCCTTCTCAGGTCCCTCCCGTGGCAACCGCCTGTTTGCGTCTCTAAAATGGCAGCCTGCGATCACCTTCGTCATCTGCCCCCACTGTGTCATCACGGGACCACCTACTCCGTACTGTAACGCTCCAGCCATCCTCCGACTCACTCATCCATCTATTGATTCCCGATTCATCCATCGACCAGTCTTCTTTTCCATCATTCTCCTCGTATCAACCATCCCCTGCTGCTGTTCAAAGCAGCTACTTTCCTTGACCCTTTCTCCCCTGGTACTGTCTGCTGGCAGCAAATATGAAGAACAGCATCGTTATCGCAGCTGCGCTGCTCGGTGCTGCTAATGCTGGCATGCACCGCATGAAGCTTCAAAAGGTGCCTTTGGAAGACCAACTCGTAAGTTAACGTCCTAGACATTCCTGACTGGTATGTTATCTGACATTAAAGACAGAGTGCTGCCAATATTGGTGACCACATGCGAGCCCTCCGACACAAGTATACCCAGAAGCCATTGGGAGGTCCTGCCGAGGACATCTTCAGCCACACCTCCATTGATGTCGGCAGCGGCCCTCACGAGGTCCCAGTTGAGAATTTCTTGAATGCACAATGTAAGTGTGGCCACGACAAGCTGCTCCGGGAATCTTCTGACCAAAAGCAGACTTCAGCACTATCGCCTTGGGCACGCCACCCCAGGAATTCAAGGTCGTCCTTGATACTGGCAGCTCCAACCTTTGGGTCCCCAGCTCCTCCTGCGGTTCCATCGCTTGCTACCTTCACCAAAAGTACGATGGCTCCGCCTCGTCTACATACAAGAAGAATGGATCCGAGTTCGGTATCCGCTATGGCTCTGGCGAGGTTGCAGGCTACATCTCCCAGGACGTTTTGCGAATTGGAGATCTCAAGATCAAAGACCAACTCTTTGGTGAAGCCACCAGCGAGCCTGGCTTGGCTTTTGCTTTTGGTCGATTCGATGGCATCTTGGGTCTCGGCTATGACACCATTTCCGTCAACCACATCCCTCCACCATTCTACAACATGGTTGAGCAAAAGCTGATCGATGAACCTGTCTTTGCCTTCTACCTGGGCAGCACGGACGACGGTTCCGAGTCTGAGGCTACCTTTGGTGGTCTTGACAGCGACCACTACACTGGCAAGTTGGTCAAGATTCCACTCCGTCGCAAGGCGTACTGGGAGGTCAACCTCGATTCCATCACCTTCGGCAAGGAGACGGCCGATCTCGACAACACTGGTGTCATTCTCGACACTGGCACTTCCTTGATTGCCCTCCCGTCCACCCTTGCTGAGCTCCTCAACAAGGAGATTGGTGCCAAGAAGGGATTCAACGGTCAATACACTGTCGAATGCGACAAGCGTGACTCTCTCCCAGACGTCAGCTTCACTCTAAGCGGCTACAACTTCTCAATCACGGCGTACGACTATATCCTCGAGGTCCAGGGATCCTGCATCAGTAGTTTTATGGGCATGGATTTCCCCGCTCCTACAGGTCCTCTTGCCATCCTTGGTGACAGGTGAGCCTCTTTCTAGATCCTGCTGCTTATAACTGCTAACACATTACAGTTTCTTGCGAAAGTGGTACAGTGTCTATGACCTCGGAAACGACGCCGTTGCCCTAGGCAAGGCCAAGTAAACGTGGAACTTTAAGGAAGGAAGGAATGAATGGTGTGAAGCATCCCCGGAACCAAATTTTACTCTTTGCGATTGGAATTGTTCCCTTACCCCTGGGCAGGAATTGACGGAGTTTACCTGCTTCAGTCTCTAATACTCTGTATCAAACTGTGTAACCTAGGTACCTACAAGGTAGTCAGTGGTTTCCCAGAAAGAATGGAATAACCACTTTCTGTAGCCTACGTTTACCCTTATGGCACTTATAGAATGTGCGAATGGCACATCTCAACCGTGCCATTATTCCCTCGTTCTCCAATATTGAGTCAAAGCACCGTTGTGGAATGCTTTCCATCCAGCCGTTGTCTCGTGACCACTTGTCGTTTGCCCGGCATGCATGGAGTGACAGGTGTTGGAGACCATGGAGCTCTTAACTAATACTCTCACTGTACTCCGTAGACCCTGATGCCAAGAGCGAATCTAAGCATAAAGACCAGGCCAACTGCCGCTGAGAACAACCATCAACAAGTGGCCTGCAGTGCTGGAGCTATTCTCTACCTAAAGTTATCCCGAACTCCAAATTCCAGCTGCACCTCCAACTGCGGGTTTGCTATTGCGCCCGCATTTTTGTCTACAGCAATCAATTCACTGCTCTAGCGAGCAACCAATTCACGTCCTACGTCTTCACTACGTCGAGAGCGCTATCACCCAACTCAAGGCCTATACGATTCACCTTCTCAGATTGTCGCTACTAGCTTCACTACAAAAGCGATCACCTCTCCGTGCCATTGTTCTAATCGATCCTCGGTTCACGTACCTTCAGCAACAACGTCCGGTACCCAGCATTGCGCTCGATCCTTGATTCGCCATTCCATCTACATGCTTCAGTCAATGTCGTGCAAAAGCCGACCGCCTCCGGAATGCTGTTACGACTACCTAAGAGCCTCCACTACCCTCTCACAATCACCAAGGTCGAGAAACGCGTAGGCGAATTCGTCGCTCGTAACGATGGCCTTTTCCTCTACTCCTACACCACGAAAGTGACCGAAGGTAGTCGCTATGATGAAGAAGAGAAAGAAGTGGAAAAGAAATTCGTCACCCATTTTCCAAGCACCCTCGAAGGTACAATCAAGGGATGGAGGGTATGGGAGGGCGATGTCTTAACGCAGCCGTAAGTTTGTCGCAAAACTGTTGCAGAACGATTTCTAACTCGTGCAGAGTCGATATATGTGAGATCGAGGAGGAGTGTCCGCATACTGTACAATTCCTCGGCATGTGTACCAATTGTGGGAAGGACATGACAACGTGAGTTCATCTAGCGCAGCTGGTGTAAGAATTGTTATTGACCATTTGATACAGTGTCCAAGCAGACAGCGAGACCTCCGATATAGACCGCGCACCTATCCGCATGGCGCATGATACTCCACATTTGACCATCAGCAGGGAAGAAGCAAGCAAAATAGACGAAGAAGCCAAACGTCGCCTACTATCCTCTCGCAAGCTGTCACTGGTGGTGGATCTCGATCAGACAATCATACATGCTGCTGTTGATCCCACGATAGCTGAATGGATGAAGGACAAGGATAATCCCAACTACGACGCTGTTAAGGATGTACAATCGTTTCAACTCCTCGATGACGGGCCTGGAATGCGAGGTTGCTATTACTATATCAAACTTCGACCGGGACTCGCCGAGTTCCTCGACCACGTCTCACAATTGTATGAACTTCACATTTACACCATGGGAACCCGTCAATATGCTCAGCAGATTGCCAATATCGTCGACCCTGACCGCAAATACTTTGGCGATAGAATCTTGAGTCGAGACGAAAGTGGAAGTATGGTTGCCAAAAATCTTGAGAGATTATTTCCGGTCGATACAAAGATGGTCGTTATTATTGACGATCGAGGCGACGTCTGGAAGTGGAATGCCAATCTCATCCGGGTCACGCCCTTTGATTTCTTCGTGGGCATCGGTGATATCAACTCCAGCTTTCTGCCTAAGAAGGAAGAAATCCAGAGCACACCCAAACCAGAACCGGAGAAAGCGGCAGAAAATGGTGCGGAGAGCAAGGAGAACGGCGACAAAGAAACCAACGGGTCGGCCGAGGAGGAAACTTCGACCACCCTGAATGGGACTTCAGCTCTGGAGCAGCTCATGGCAATGAGTGGTGGAGATGATCCGACTGTGCGGGAGCTGCAGAACAAGGGTCAGGAAGAACTCATCACATCCCAGTTGGAAGACAAACCTCTCCTCAAGATGCAGTTACAGCAGGATGAGAAAGATGAAGCCGAAGCGATGGCCAATGGCGACCCCGCCGCTCCTCAGTCAACCGAATCCGATTCAGGGGATTCGTCTGACTCGTCAGAGACGAGTGGGTCGGGCACACCAAAAGCGAAATCGCGTCACAGCATTTTGAAGAACGACGACGAGGAGCTCATACATCTCGAGTCTAATTTGACCACTGTGCATGCAGCGTTCTTCGCAGAATATGATCGCAAACGACTAGGAGGGAAAGGTGGTCGGGTTGCAGCCCTTACTGGGAAGCGAAAAGCCCCCTTGCCCAACACCGAAACTGATGACAGTACGCCTGTAGATCTGATGTTTGTGCCCGACATCAAGACAGTCATGCCGACCATGAAATCGAAAGTCTTGTCTGGCGTGACGGTTGTGTTCAGTGGCGTTTTACCCCTTGGTACTGACATCCAGAATGCGGACATTAGCACATGGGCAAAGACGTTCGGAGCAAAAATCACTGACAGGGTTTCGAGAGAGGTCACGCATGTTATCGCTGCTCGACCTGGAACGGCCAAGGTCAAACAAGCAGTAAAACGTGGAATCAAAGTGGTTGGAACTGCTTGGCTGATTGACTCAATGCAGCAATGGCGCAAACTTGACGAGAGGCCTTATCTGCTGGAAGGCGCGGGAGATCAGAGACTTGATCCGTCCAGTGAGGCGGGAGAACATGCAGACAAGTCTAACGAAGCTGCCAATGATTTTCTCCTCGAATCTTCCGAGGGCGAGTCGACGGGCTTTGAGACGGAGGACGATCAGCCAGCAAAGAAGAAATTGAGATTAGACATCAACAAGGATGCGAATGTCGAAGCCGGAGAATCCGAAGAATTCCTCGATGACGGCAGTCCAATCACCATGAATCAAGACGAATGGGCAGATATCGACGCCGAGTTGAAGGAGTTTATGGGCAGCGACGTTGACAGTGAAAGTGACACCGACTCAGTATCATCAACATTAAGTGTCCGAGAACGTCGCGTCAACAAGAGGAGACGAGATGAGGATGAAGATGGTGACCAATCGGGCAGTGATGCGGACCGGCCGCCAGCAGCAAAGAGAAACGGCATTGGCAGTGCCCTCAAGACTGTTGCTAATGTCAGCAGCGAGCCGGGTACGGAAACAACTAATACCCCGAATATCAACGAAACCGAAGAGCAGATCCGCGAGGAACAGCGAGAAGTTGAGGAAGCACAGGAACGTGAGGAAGCAGATCAAGAAGACTCGGACGATGAACTGGCCAGGGAATTGGAGCGCGAACTCGAAGAGGCCGACGCCGAGGATGAGATCAAGGCCTAAAGACGATGAATGTGGTGATCCATGCATTTTGGTTGCGAGAGCTCTTTGGCCTGTTCTCAGCATAATGTGTTGGTATTTGGCGGTGGTGATTTCGCATAGCGAGGCGTCTGGCTGAGCATTTGGGCGTGATATGCACTGGCGGGCGTGGTCATGTATTCAGGATATCATGGCATGGCATATGCACGGGCGGACTCACAGCGCGTATGATCCTGAGCTTCTACACTATGGGTATGGCTTCTCTGGATAACGGCTCTCTTAAGTCAGGAATACTCCTTGACCCTTGACGGGTCCTACTCTGGATGGTTCGGAGGTATATTCGGCCACAATAACGGAATACTGTTATGTGTAGTACGACAGTATTGTGAGTTGAACGGATTCTCACGCAGGCCGGCTGCATTCCATCACCTTTCCTCACGCGAAGTATGATAGTCGATGTTGAGACCGTGACGGATGTTATCAACCACGACCTCCACTTTACAACTCTTGCAAGGGCAGTCCACTGTCCTTCGCTGCAGCATTCTTGGATACATTGAGCCTGTCTAAAATCCCTCACTTCTTCCCTCCGCACCAAACAATTTCCTTTCCTCTCCTAATAATTCGCTGAAGGATATTAGGAGAGGTCTTACCCGCACGTTCTCACGTGGTAGCCTGAATTCGATGTCATGTGGTAACGATATTTTCTGGTAGCTAGATGGACCGGCTTCAGACTTTGTGAACCCATTCATCCGGATTGTAGTCTCCCATGTAGTGTTGCCGGATCTAGGGATGCAAATCTCCAGATCAATTATGATCCTGCAATATCTCGCATTCCGCATGTTTAGTCGTGCATACCATATATCCTCTGGGTCGCCTTCCCGTACCTTCAAAAGTATGGTCCCCGTTTTCTTGTTGTAGCTGTTGAAATACTCAGTGGAGACTGAAACATGTTGAATGCTCGACGTAGAACATATCGGCAAAACTGCATATCCTAATGCGCTTTGGAAGCGCTGTTCCTCGTTGACTGTGGGTTAGGATCGAGTCAATGGTCTTTAGAGCATTGTGACATGAGCGAACGTGAGGCAATAGATGTTGCGTCTGCGGAGGCACAAAAAGTATCACTTACCGACGGCGTCGTAGGAAAATTCGAAGATATCTGGGGAACATCTCGATTATGGAGTAGATATATTTCTTCAGCAACCGTAGGCCATGCTCGAGGAATCCGCAGAAGCTCGTCTGAGCGATAGAAAGCATTTGCGCCTTTCTTTGTGAGACAGATACATAAGCGACAGTCGAAAGCTGAAACATCTTGGGCATCGAGCATGGCCAGTGTGCCACGTCTCCACCTTAGAAAGCATGTCAGCAGAAGTAAGTTGATGCGCAGCCCGCTGTTTGTGAGCTGAAAGTCTGATTTGACGAGCCTACTATCGCTGAAAGGTTGTTTGAAGCCACCACTATCGCGAAATGTCATCGGATGAGGGGCCAAGCAGCCGCCCCAGGGCCAGCAGCCTTGCCTTGTCCAGGGAGACTGTGACCAGCAGAATATGGTTTGGTCATTGTTGTGCTGGATGATTGCCTCCTGCAGGCGACTAAATGCTCTCTCTCCTTCCCCATAAAGTAAAGGCATATTGACTCCAAAGATTCCCATCAGGCAGTAAGCCATATCTTCCGCTCGAGTGGTGGACCTGTACGCTGCCCAGGACATCCTGCAAGCGATGCTAGCCTTACGCACAGTATTGCCGTCCTTCAGGTAAGAGGACTCAATGTGCGTAATCTTGCTCAACTTGTCCATGAGCGATTCTTTGGTCCCGATCGGTTGCCACTTGGGGTTAAAGAAGTGCACTTCCGGAGGTGCAAGCAACTCTTGCAGTGTCCAACCACGGGTCCAGTACCGGCAAAATCCAAGATACGCAAGTCCACTAGTGCCGTAGTCAAAGTCTTCAAGGTAGACAAAACAGACGGCCGAACGTTGATACCATGCAAACATTGAGTTGATTGCCTCAGTCAGCTCGGCGGAGCTGTCTTTGTTGATACAGTTGGTATCCACCCAAAGATAGTCGAGGCTGTAATGGCGAGCCATATCGCAAGAAGCCCAGATCTTAAAGAATCCGTTCTTTATAGGTTGCCGAACAACATCTTGCCAGTCTTGATAGCTAACTTCTCCTTCTCCCCATGTATGCGAGAGGATTGCGTACTTGGGAATATGATTTCCGAAAAATTCCTGAAATTCAAGAGTCGTTGTATTTATCAGTCGCATGATTGTTAGGATTTCCTTGGCCTGATGAGCCGAAATCGTCTTTGCTGGGACGCTTGCGCGTGGAAATGGCGTGAGTCTTCGAACTGGCATGGAGGGTGACTGGCTGTCCTAAGTACTTGAGTGGAAGCGTGACTCGTTCAAACTCGCCAGCCGGGATCTTCCATCCAGGAGCACGGTTCAGCTCGAAGCGCAGCGCACTGATGAAGAAGGGGCGCAGCTCTTTCCTTGGAAGTGTACTTGCCGTGAGGCTCTGAGGAATAGAGACATTTGCGACACATAGTCCGCGTTGCACACTGACCGAATGTACACAGCCTTGCGGGGTACGTGCATATCACCATCCCGCAGTCACCGGTCGCCTTCGCAGTGGTCAATAAATCAAGCCTCATAAATGTAATAGCCAATCAAGCGAAAAATCCCCATCCTCGGTTAACATACAGTGTAGGGGTTTTTGGAGAGGCAAATACTGCTCAGATAGACGTTTCTCATTCGGTAGAGAGCTTCTTACTCTCGTCCGACGTTCTTGGAGGTAGTAGAAACAGTTTCAAAGTAAAATTCAATGGAGATTTGCAAAGCACAGAGTGTTAGTCATCGGCGTTGAAGTCACCCTTGTGGAGGGTTGCGCTGGGGTGAGGCGCTAGGCGGACAAAATCAACTTAGATATCCTGGCTTAGTCAATGGGGACTGTGGACCAGAAAATACTACCTGGTAGGTATGGTTGGATCATTGTCGTGCTGGTGAGTTCCTCTTTCCTCTTCTCTCTAGAGTAGAGGCATATTTAACTGGAAAGACTTCATGTCTCGAATTGCTCCGAAGGGCTATCGCTACTTCAAACAGCAATTCCACACTCCCTTGTCGAATCGGGACGAAATTCCACATCCTTGACGAGGTTTCCGGGATAGATCGAGATCGTAGAGTTTCAGTGATTTGCATATGTGTAAGTGACTCCGCGGTCTCTTCATAGCGGTCGCTGGTGGAAAGTTCCATGTCACCGTACAGTAAATGAGGAGAAACCAGTTGCTTGGCGTTCGTGAAATTCGTGTTGGAACTTTCCTGGAGGAGTTGTTACTCGTGTCTGCAGGATGTACTGTGTAAATTGAGGTGCGCTGACCTACCAAGCGAGCTTTGGAAAAGCGGGGGGAAATGGAAGTTGGGGGTCCACGAGGGTCATAGGCCCGTTGATCAATGTTGAACTGAACATGAACAGCCTGAATCCCTCTTTCGTCTTAGAGCAACACTTGTGATATCGCGCTGGCCGAATTTGGGGTTGCTCGAGCGGGATTTTCGCGCTTACTTCAACTGCTTGAGGACAGTGTGTCCTGGACCTCATTGGAGAACTACTCAGTTGAAAAGAACCCATTCAATGATTTGTGCGGCGTTCCAACTCGTTTCGGTTGACGTCAGGGGACACGAAGATGAACTACTCTATCAACTCAAACAGTGCTGAGTAGAAATCCTGTCCAATCCTTGACTTGCGGTTTTATCATCCGACTTCGAGTTCTTCGGTTGCCATATCCATGCGGGACCGGTTGAGTTGTCGAACACCTTCGACACACATTCTACGTCCTGCAGAAACCCTTTACCCTAAGCCGACTCGGTAACGTCTTCCATCACTCCAGCCCTGATGTGTCCTGGTCCCGGGTCATTAAGTCAGTGCCTGTACCCCAAGCTATGCTGTTGGCCTGAACCAGGTCTAGCCTAAAGCTTATCACGACTACACCGTATTCAGAACCTGGCTCAACTGGTTTCTTCGCACCTATTGATCCTACGCCCATCCCTCATGCGAAAGTCAATCCTCATGAATCGGTGATCTCGTATGAACCGAGTGTCCGTCAAAATGGGAAACCGGGTCGATTCTGGGTCCCAGCCATGGCATAGACTCAGAAAAAAAGCTGGCTAGCTGGGTCTTTACACAAACCTGTCGCTACCCTTCATCCTGGCTGACATCAAAGGCAACCCCACGGGTTTGCAAGGATTTTCGAGGCGTTGGTGCTGCAATCCGCTGAACTGATTTCAGGGTAGGCAGATGTTGTTCCTGGCTTGATGAACTGATGTTAGGCTGATCGCACCTGCCAGACCGAAAAAACACTAACTCGAAGCCAAAAGTCAATGACAGAGGAAGACCTATGGCTAGCAGCCACGGACATGCGGACCAGCGGGATTACGTTTCCTTTCGTGATTGCTGCTTATATCGTTGCGACTGCGTGGGCGTTGACTTCCGCTCCAAACACCAAACGAAAGCCCAATCCGTTGGATAACAAGCCTGACATATATGGTTCCGCAGAGATCTGAACCACGTCACTGCCGGTTATGTTGCCCGGCGCTATCTGAGACTGGCATTGGTGATACTCCGACATTGCTCGCTGTATAAAACGTCCAGAATCTTTTCCGGTCTCCTTACTGTTATCCCGTCGTTGGCCTATACATCCAAATTTACTCCTTTCGAAAGTAACAAACGTCCTTTCCCAAGCCAACATGAATACTATTGTGGCCAACAAGGCGGAAGAAAAGCTCGGTGACCGACCTACCGCTACCACCAATGAGTATGATGCTCGTCCCGGCGAGACCATGCTTGCACTCCGCTGGCACGGAGACAAGGATGTCCGCGTTGAAGAAGTACCCACACCTACCATAACCGAGCCTACCGATGTCGTCGTGAGAGTTACCGGCACGACAGTCTGCGGTAGTGATCTGCATCTGTACCACAAGGAGATCATGCAGTTACAGGAAGGCGAGATCTTGGGACATGAGTTCATGGGCATAGCCGATGAGGTCGGATCTCAAGTCACATCAATCAAGAAAGGTGACCGAGTCGTTGCCAGTTTTCAGATTGCGTATGTTTATTCTCTCTTGGGCAACCAAACCCCCCAGATAGGTCATGTTGAGGCTAACGCAAACAACCCAGTTGTGGCAAATGTCAATTCTGCAAAGAAGGCCTCACCAGTATGTGCGACCGCACAAACTCGTCTGCTTTGCAGGAGAAGCTCTATGGTAAACCTTTTGCGGGTTTATTCGGCTACTCCCATTTTGCAGGGGGCTTTGCTGGCGGTCAAGCCGAGTTTGTTCGGGTACCATTCGCCGACTTCAATCTTCTTAAGATCCCCGACCATCTTCCCAATGAGAAAGTCTTGTATCTTAGCGACATCGTTCCAACCTCCTACCATGCCACCGTTTGCGCCGACGTCCAAAAAGGCAAGAGCGTCGCTGTCTGGGGTCTTGGTCCTGTCGGCATGCTAGCGTGCCAATGGAGCAAGCTCGCGGGAGCTAGACGGGTGATCGCCATCGACCAGGTAGCAGAGCGCCTCGCTCGCGCCCGAGACATGGGCTGCGATACCATCGACTTCTCGAAGCAAACGGACGTCGTCAGTGCGATCTATGAGCTTGAGCCGCAGGGCGTAGACTGCTGCATTGATGCTGCTGCTTTCCGGTACACGAAAACAATGCTGCACAGTGCTCAGCGCCTTGTGGGCATGGAGACAGACAGTAGCGAGATCCCTAACGAGACCATACGTGCAGTGCGCAAATTCGGAACGGTCTCAATTGTGGCAGACTACGCAGCCACAACGAACCAGTTCCTCATCGGAGCTTTGATGGAAAAGGGTGTCACGTACCGTGGCTGCGGCCAAGCTCCTGTGCAGAAGTATTGGCACCAGCTGCTGAAGAAGATCGAGAGTGGCGAGTTCGATCCAACCATTGTCTTGACCCACAGGTTCTCAATTGAGGAGTTCAGCGACCTGTACAAGGCCTTTGATGAGAAGAGGCATGGAATAATGAAGACGTATGTGCAGACAAGGTTCTCGCCACCAGCAACGAAAGGCACTCCACAATTGAGCACGCTCAGATCGGGAGATTTGAAACCAGTCCCTGTAACCTGAGCATGGTCAGCCATTGACCACACATGAACAATAAGACAAAAAGTGCCCTACTTGGGAGTTGATCATGTTGGAACTGGAGAGGGCAATCACTCTCTCGACATCGCCATAGCTAGTGTAATAATACTACTGCTGCTGCAATTCACTGGGAGTGGTCTCATTCTATACTGTCTCCGTCCCGTCTCCTAACAAAATCTGTCCTGAAGTCCAGACCTGCTTGGGTCCTCAAGGCACCAAATATGGCCGGTGAGTCTAAACGATGGCCGCCGTTCTTCAATGAGTACCCTGTAATCAGATAGCCCTTGCGCTCGGCTCTGCATCTGTTTACAACGTTCCCTCAGGAGACATGGCAAATTCGGTGCTCCCACCCATGAATTTACTGCATTCCGCCGTGCTCGATGGCTGAAACCCTCGAAACCAACATCCGTACAGCACATACGGGGCCCAATGCAACGGCACCTTGGTGTCAACATTCTCCCTGCGCATCATCTCACAGACAGAGCTTCGAAGCGCCTGCGCCAGGTTCAACACCATCACTTTCTTTCGCGGACTCGCATCCCTCTGCACCCGCAGATGGGAATAAAACAATTCGCTGAACCGTCTTGCCGCAGCGCTCTCGACCGGCCACAGCGCACCAACCACGGAGGTGGCCCCAGCGTATAGCAGCGCTGGGATGATACCAAGCGGCTCGTTCCCCGCCGCAATGTCTTGAGTGCCCGAGTCGCACGCCATGACCGTCACATGCGGAGCAGAGACGTGCATGTCGACTTCAAAAATATCTGCCACAGTTAGATTCCTACTGGCGTTGGAGGCTTCAGTGGCAGATAAATGAGTTGTGTCCGCCGAGGCTTGGGCTTCTTCCAGACCTCCTGCCAGGACGAGGCATGATCGAAGGACATCGCGCTTGTCGAAGAGTGCGTGGCCATGATAGTGGATCCAGTCCGACGAGGAGGCAGCTTCCTTGAACGAGGATTTACTTGCCTCGTCGCCCGTGCGAATATGAAAGGCCATCATCTTTGAGACCTCGTTTGCGTGCTTGTAGATTGCATCGCGCTCGGCTCGCCCTTGAATACCATCGCTTTCGTAGACCGAAAGAAGTGAAGCACGCTCGGTTGGATGGGAAGGGTTGGTGGCCTGAGATACGGCCCTCATTTGCGCATGGCCGAATATCGCCGAATTGGAAGAGTAGACAATGGGATTTCGCTCAATCAACGTCTTATCTCCTACGGGAAGGGCGTGTATCGGTAGGCAATTCAAAACTCCCGAGGGCGACAAGATCAAAAGATCTTCTTCTGTTGTCAGTTGCCCGAGGTCACTGACCAATGGAGCAAGTTCCCTCAATCTCGCTCGTGCGGATGATTCTCCGAGTGGCGCCCTTGCTTCGCGAGGGTACACGAGTCGACGCTTGATCCAGGACTCGATGCTCCCGGTGGTAATACTGAGCTCCCGCATGATAGTGCTACCATCCAAGGCCCTGACGAGGAGAATAATCTTGGTTTCAGATGAGGTTTCGTGTGGTACATACCACTCAACATATTTGATGTCTTCGCTGGTCGCGCCGGACAGAGCAAGGGACTCACTGAGTGCTTCTTGGGAAAAGCCAATATTGAAGGCGCCTTCACGAAGGTCCAGTACCTGTCTCAGTAGTGGGTGCTCCTTCATCAGGACTTGAACCTCTTCAGTCAGCCGCCTTGCGTTGAGGTACTCCAACGGACCTTTCTCTAGCGCTGCTGCTCCAAGAAGACGCTCTTTCTCGAACAAAGCATAAGCTCCACTGTCGGCTTGAATGGAAGCGAGGAGTGAGACTGGCAATACGGCTCGGATCCCAAAAACATCTGACAAGCTTCGTGCCTTTGACTTTTGAACCCACAGCCAGGCTGCTGCTGCATCGTCGATTTTCTTGCAAGCTTCAAATGCATTGTCATATAGTTTCCGGTACTGCTTCCCAGATATGATCATTCGCTTTTCGAGCAGAGATTGCACATTGAACGTCATGGCAACACTCCGCCTCATCGCATCGCAGAAGTTTTCTATCTTCGTGGCCTCCTCCAGCCAGGATTTGAGAATGTCTACCATATTGTCAAATGGAAATTCACTCAGTAAATCGAAGAGATAGTTTAAAGAGGTGATGATCATTTCGGAGCCGCCGGCCTTGGAGTAGAGGCTGTATGCCTCATTCGCTTGCTGAATGCTCTCGGAGTAATCTTTGGCGACTGTCTCTCTCTGGTTAGCTGACAGCTGCCCCATCGTCCGAGCACGAGCGCAGAACCGCCTGTACAAACAAATCGATAGCTGTGTGGAGTGTTGTGCTCTGTGAAAGTGTGAAGAGGCAGAGACTGCTTTCGCCACGTCAAGCCGCTCTCGCGCAATTCTGACTGGAGTATCGTAGTCTTGGAGCCGCGCTGCTCGCAGAATCTCCATTTCATATACCTTTTCCGACACAATATCATGTATATTGCTTATTTGACGAGCTTCGTCGAGCCATCGATCAAGTCGCTCCAATGCCAGCTCGTCACCTACGAGCATATTTGCTTGTAGTTCAACAGAAGCCAGCCACGCGAATTTGTCTGCCGCCTGAATGTGACATCCCATGACCTTATCAAGCGATGCCCAAAGCCGTAGCAATATGGAAGCATTGGAAAGAGCTAGCATGGCCACAGATTTGTTTCCAAGTGCTGTTGCTTGCCGAATTCGGCTCACCGCAAGTAAGAATGCTGCAGCTGATCTCTCATCATACGAGGGAGTTTTGAGTGCAGCCTCGAACGCCATTTCTGCCTGTCTCGCTGCCTCGTCGGTATTACCAGAGTTTGCACTGGCCATAGACATAGAAGTGCGTAGCTGTACTTCAATTATAGGCCCTGTCTCTTCCGGCAGTCGTGATAGATAGTCTTCCAACGATTTACGGCCATAGCCGTACTCAGGAGCTCTGACGAGAGTTTGTGCCACTGCACAGACGAATAGTGCTTGCTCCTGGAAAGTTGCCCCCACTTTGCGGATCTCCTTTTGGGCATGTTCGATCATTTTCGTCGTCTCATCCTGGACGTGGCCAAGCTCGTGGCTAACCGGAATGGCGAAGATCAAGCATTTAATGCCTTGCTGGTAACAATGTTTCTCAAAGTAAGCGTCGCCAAGTTCAATCTTTCTCTTCAAGAATTCTTCCAATATAAGCGAGCCTCTTATCTGTGTCAGTTGCATATCCTTGAGATCCAACATCCCGTATGTGTGTCTGACTTCTGTAAATAGTGTCGCTGCGCGGTTGAGGTGTTCTGAGACTGTAGGGTCTGCGACATCTCTTTCAAGATTCAGCAAACATCTTGCCAGATCGAGGTGGGTCTGAGCCTCCTCGACTTTCATCGCTGGACTGTTGCGAACTGACGCCAGAAGCTGCCGCAGGCACTCCATGTCGCTTTCAGTATCTTTCAGCAAGCCAATCTGAGCATAGGTAATGTATCGAGCTTCGCGGAGCCGGTCATGCTCCAATGTCCACAAGCGTATTTCGTCGAGCTTTGAGGCAGCCTCTCTTTTCGTCGGCACTTCGTCAAGGAAACCTTGTTCAGCTGCGCACAATAAGATCTTCCATAGCCAAAATTGGATCAAAATCTATCGGTAGTTAGAACCAACGTTCTTCAGCCAATTCACACGTACTCTGATTTCGGATACACCGTGGCAGCCACGACAATGCGCAGCCGCCCGGGTTTCCATAATTGGAGCACTTAATGTATGCTCGGTGAAGTCAGTGTGCCCGACACCTTTGCTCGCGAGGTCGGCCGAAGTGCTCGACTGCACTCTCTGCGTAAAGACATCGTCAGCGACAAGGTCTCGAAGTCGATCAGCAAGGTCTAAAGCAGTGGCGATTTTGCCATGCCTAGATATGCTGATGTATGCGGACAAAAGCCAGAGGCAAATCGTTTCCGCGTTGAGCTCTCGTCGAAGCGGCTCCTGCAAGGTTGCTAGTGAGGACAGCCTTTTGTGTGTGGGCTCACACATATCCCATGCTCGAGCATAGTGTCCTTGCATAAGATAAAGCTGTGCTGCTTCAATGATGACTTGTTTGTGGCTTCGTACAACTTCTGGCAGACCTGTGATATATTCATGGCCCTCGTCCCAGGCCCCAAGGCTCCGGAGTTGCTGGATTGTTCTTCGAGCAGTCCCAACGATTTCCTGACCCGACATTTTCAAAGCAATGCAGGAAATCCTGCATAGACCTAGAGATGTCAATACACATCGAAGATGCCAAACCTTTGAATATCGTGGACATTAGGCTAGAAAGAGATCATGCTATCAGGCTGTTGCAGAAGGGCTCCCTAGACTTAGTGAACTATGCCAAGGCGGTAGTAAATGCTAATAAAAGCAGCTGCAGACCGTCCTCGCTTAGCTAGTTCAACACAGTACTCTCGTTATTTCATAGGCTCAAGGATCTTTCAGCCTTTACAGTACGCATATCGCTGGCGCCTATGCTCCTTGGCACTGAGCAGACTTTGCGCTGCTATTGGATGAATTGACAGCCTGCATCCATCTTCGCCTGAACAGTTCACTTACTGACAACCTCATTTGTGTTTTCCCCAGCAAGATTTGCTGTTGGTCTCAAAGCTCCATCAAGCTGATCAGGTTTCAATCATTTCGAGAGCATGGATGCTCACAGCCCAAATGCGTCGCCCTCAGCACCACTTGCAGGAATCCTCGCCGAAGTATTCAATCAGGCTAATGATGGCTCGCCAACTCAACAAGGCGCGGTGGTCTTCGTCACTGACTTCGAGCTGGAAGAAGACAGCCACGATCCACCCCAGCTCGGAATCCAGAACCAAGGCCATGTGAACCGCCCTTTGATTACACGTGACGCGATTCGAGACACTGGCTTCAGTGCCATCCTGCAACGAGTACAATATGGCACTCACAATGGAGCACCAGCGTGCCTGATCGTCATGGATCTTTCGTTTCGCTTCATGGGTCGAACACTGTCCAGATACAGTCACGGCAAGGTCGAGGTGAAATTATCCAGGGCAGTAGATCCGTCCAATCATAAAATCGTCTCGCGTCAGCCCAGCGAAGACCCCAAGGTGGTTAACATAGCCCCCAAGGAAGTGTACGGTATTGTGAAGGTGGTTGAAGGTCGCAAATACCGCGAAGTCTCTATCCCAGTCATGTTCGAAAGCCCCGTGATTGCTTCCGCCGGAGTCGAAGTGACATTCGGGTCCGAGGAGACCGAGCACCAGGAGCACCGAATGGAGATCTTTGGAGAATTGTACTGGGACGATGATCACACCGAAGCAGCTTGCGGAGCGACCTGGGATCTGCGCGAGAATGAGACCCAAAGGGACGGCATCTTTCGCAGCTTTCGGGCCGCCATAATCGTCGAGAATCCTCCTGGCATAGCAATGTGGATGCGAGTGGAGGTTGTGCCGTCGGTGAAGTTTTCCATCAATCCAGCGCGTCTGTTCAGCAAAGGGCGGCTTTTGCAGAAGAACGATGATCCGATTCTGCTGGATGGAAAGACACCCTACGGCGATCCCGTCGGTCAGGGCGTTGATTTCCACTCGGCCCAATTTCCGTGGGCAACCGTCGTGTGGACGCCCTCTGAATACAAGGTTTGTGTGGAATGGTCACAGAAGAAATCTCGTCTTGCCATGCTGACATTTTTCCAGTCACGATTGTGGGCCCAAGTTGCGGAAGATGAGCAGCGTGCATCAGATCTTCCGCCCGAGACGGGTTGATGAACAACGCAGAGCCGCGAACGGGTATGCAAGGCTACATGGAGAAGCTGTAAGAGAGATGGGCATATGACATTACACGTATTCGACATTATGGGGAGCTATCTCATTAAGCATACAATGCTGGTAGGGGCTTGGATGATACCACTGCCCTCGGCAGTGACGCCTGAATGCGCTACTCCCAATTGGCATATAGGGCGATTCCCTCTTCTACCTTGGCGGATATAGTACCAGTCTAATCCTTGGCCTTCTGGAGGTTTCCAAGCACAAGATTGGCAACTCCAAGGTTCATGCCGGCACCCTGCGCGCAAGCTAGACCGTGCCCGACGTCCTTTACGGCGAGGTCCAGATCTGAGTAAGAGTTTTGATCCGAAAATCGGAATCCGTTCAGACGTGTCTTATGTTGACTTCAAGAACAAGAACAAGGAAAGTGTTTGTACCGGTGCGGAGAGAAAGACGTACCTTTGGCCGGACGATACACACCCCTAGTCATTCGGAGCGAATCTGAATATGCCAACGCCTGACTTACGGAAGTGAATATCACGTCGTTCTCATCCACCAACGAAGCAACTGAGTCACAGCGTATTGCCCCTGAAGCCTTCAAATCCTTGCCGCGAGCTGCCGTGCGATTGAAAAAACCTGAGGGGACATTGGACCGAAGACCCTTTTTGCAAGTTCTGTGCCATAGCATTACCCGTGTTGCCGAGGCCTAACATGTCTATTCAGCATGCAGGAGAATGTATGTAGGCCGCCAATCAGCGAATCCATCCAATCAATCCTGACTTCCCCTTGTCCAGCCATCGCCGCGGGATGACTTCGATGTGTTGAAGATTCTGGCAGGCCATCGAATCATGGAATCCAGTCGTCGCTCGAGCTGATACTAGTATTCTAAGCAATACATGTCATGTACCGAGTACGACGATACCTTCCTGGTACGGAGCACTGTGGACTGTGGCATACCTGAGTAACTTCTGCAGGCTTATGTAAGGGAGGTACTATGTCGCATGACATCACCTGAGATCCCACCATCTGGTACCAAGTACTAAATGAAACAGTTCAACAACTTCGACTTCCTCAAAACTTCTCGAATGGGGACAGAGTTCATCGCAGGAGCCAACAAGGCCACGGACTAACACCGTACTTCATCCCAGTACAGCACACGACGATCCGAGGCGAGTGAAAGGGCAGTCCACCCACTACTGATGAATGATGGCTTGTCCATCTTACCGGCCAATGTCCGGGGGATTCCACCGACGGTCAAGATGCGCGAATAGCAAGTCTTGTTCCCAGACAGCATTAGCCAGATTTGCTTGTTTTGTCACATCTCTTCGGATATTGCCCTCCATGCTGGCACTTCTTCCCACGTCTTCCCACGTCTTCCCACGTCTCACTCTATCCAGACCACTCGATCGGTTGTTCCCCAAGCTCTCACAGTTTGGCTCTGCCCTCGAGAACATCCAGCCCTTCGTCAGTGGACTGCGTGCATGCTCGGAGGCGGCTACAGCTTTAGGGTTTTCGAGTCGTCGGCGAGCTTTGTCCGGTATATCATGCATGTCAGCCCCGTTGGGCAAGCTGTTCTCAGTCGGTTCTCCAAGTCACACTCTCCTAAGTGACAAATCAAACTGCATAACTTGAGTCTCATGCACTCTTAGTCCTCCAGCCTGATTTCTCGCGGCAGGCATAGAATGCTCCTGCTGCTGCTGGGTGCGGCAACACAGCCTCCCCATGCAAGCTAGGATGTTCAGGACTTTGGAGACACGTTTGACCGGTCTTGGAGACGCCTTCGATGGGCCGATCCACCATGACCCGGAGGCTTGGAGTGGCAGTAGATGGCCTTTCCGAAAGTTTCAAGCCCAAACCGCCACAGACCGATTGACAGAGAAAGCCACCCAAGCAACGACCTACAGACTTCCAAGCCACAAGCATGCCCGTGACAACACCTTAAGACAGAGATCAATTTTATCGGTGTTTCTGGGACACGCACTCGTCCTGCTTGCCTTTCTGATACCTGTCGCTACATTCGCCCTCACCCTGAGCGTGCCGAAATTGTACAAATTTCGCGCGAATAATTGGGCGAATACCTTCACACATTGCAACTACGATGGCACGTTCACACCTTACGACACTCCATCAAAGAGCTTGTGGGACAAAGCTGGATTCTTCGACATCAATGTGGCCTGGGGCAAGATGGGGTTCTCCACTGCGAAGTTTATCGATATTGTCTGGGATGTTGGAGCTGGAAGAGCAGGCCAGGCGCTTATCGGGTATGTCACCTTCAGAGTTACTTCCCAATACCTGGCCATGGCCATGCACGAATCTCCAGTATCCTACACGACATTCGAGTCGTTAGCGTTCGTTGCGCCGTCCTTAGTAAGGACAGGCAGGCTAGCCGGGGATCTGTTGACAAATCGAGGCTGGCGTGCCAGACTGGCCATGGTCTGGATTCTGTTCAGTTCATTGTTTGTCATCAGCTTTTCTTCATTTGCCACAGCCATGTCTGGTTACAGCAGTGACACTACCACTGTTATGCCCGACTACGACGGCATTGATGCCGCTTGGGCAGACTATGAGGTGGTCCAATTCGCTATCAACGATGCCTGGCGTGTCGGACAACCTGGACCAGTGACAATTGCCAGGACCACTAGCTGTGTTCGACAAGGGCTAAGCGCTAATGACAATGGAAACTATGATGGCGGAGATCCGACAATTACATACCACCGTCGAGATGGGAGTGAAAATGACAGAAAGGACGATCCTTGGGAATATGTCCCTTCCAATTGTACCTTGTTCTGGCGGATGGTTGAATGTGAGTATTCTGCTGGCCTTGACGCAGTCTTACGATGCATGCTAACACGCATGAAGATGTCAGCACATATGGCCTTCAAGCAGCCAGCAAAGAACCCAGCACATTCATTCTGGCCGGAGTGACACATAATCTAACAACGCCGTCATTGAACATCACCACCTCGTACAGTTCGGCATCCATATCACTTTTGTCGTCATACCTGGAAAACATCTCTAACGAGTCAACACACGTGCTGAATTCCGTCAGCAAAATCTCACCATCTACATTCTGGATCTACAACAACCAGACCTATTCTTACGAGTATGTCATGAGCCACGCCACCTGTCGCTACACAGGTTTCCACAACTGGGGCTTTTCGTTCTTGTTGCTATGCACCTCGACATTGTTGCTGGCTATTTGGGCCGTAGGCACGTACATCTTGTGGCTGTACGTTTATCTCCACGGTCCTCACGATGAGAGATCTGGGTTCGGCATTACTGAGAGTTTCGGGATTTACAGCTCAAGCTGGACCCTTGTTGAGGCGATCAAACGAGATCTCGGCCCTGACGTTGTCACATCCGGAATGACCGAACGAGAGGTTCGAAGTCTGGTCAGACGTCGACCTGAACGAGCGAATGGTATCGCAGGCGTAGGCGCAGGACAGCCAATGTCAGTATCGACCACCGGAGGCCAGATGGGTACTCATTCGGACCTGCAAGCGCCCACCTGTCACTCCACGCGTTGGGAAGAGTTCCGAGCATGGCTCCGACCGCGACAATCGTCCTTACCTCCATCCAGAGATGGCATGCACATCCACAACATGTTCTCGATACTCTCACCATCTTCGCAGCACCCATCCCTGGCACCACGGTCGCCCAGCACGCCATACACGGCCTCATTTACATCACCCTCCCCATCATCGATATTCACGTTCAGCAATCAGCCGACCACGCCCACGGACATGCTTGCCGGCACCACTGTTGATGCTGGTGTAGCCACGGTACCGGGACGGAAGTCCCGACCAGGCCTCAGCAGATTGATCTCCAAGACGTCTTCGCACACCTCGACCTCCTGCAAAACACCACGCTCGGTGTCAACGTCGTCTACGCCGTGGTGGCTTCCCATGTCCTCGTCTTCTACCGCATCCATATCCGCCATGGCGGTCCCGTCACACCTCGACACTAACTCGCCTGTAAGTGACAGTGCAGCGAGTCTGGAAAGTCGTCCTTGGGAGAAAGCGGCAATGAGAGCTGGTGACGCAACCAAGTTCAAGAACGATCTCGGCGACGATCAGACTTGAAGCAGCCTCTCGAAGCGTGATTCCTGGTTCAATTCATGCACAGGGTCATGACAGTACCAGCGACCGTCCTTCCAAGTTGATCAAACATTACTACGATATATCGACTATCACGACCGTCCGTGGTTCTATTTACAATTGCTTGCCGTCTGGATAACCACATGACGGCCATGTCTACCGCGCAGTCACTGTCGTCGTGACAGTCTGAGTCTCAGTCGCTGTCTGATTATCCGTCACCGTCACCATTTCAATCAGCGTCACCGTAACAGGTTGTTGAGCCTGTCCAGCAACTTGCACCGCACTCGTCAATGTCACAGGAATAACAGTTACACCTGCCAGACTTGACGTGGCTGTTAGCGTCGGTCCATCGTCATCTGGGAAGGGCGAACCAGTGATCAATGTCACTGGACGAGGTTGTTCGGATATGCTGGTTGTTGTGGAAGCAGCATCCACGGGTGACCCTGACCCACTGATCGTGCCTAATCCAGGAGTGATGGTTGTGTATCCGCCTATCGCACCGGAAAAGGTCGGTTGCATTGTCACGAAGACGACTGTGACTTCTTGCGTGTCGGCTGATTCAGTTGGTGTTGATGTTGTGGTCGGCGATGCAGCCGTGACTTCAGCAGTCACCTGGACTGTTGCCATGATCGTTGTTTGGACTTGGATCGTTGTTGTCGAGGTTGGTTCGGCCTGAGACTGCGACTGAGACGCCGCGTCCGTCACAGGGACGGACTCAATGGCTGTTACTGACACTATTGGCGAGGACTGGCTTGCATTGTCCCGATCACTTGTAGTGGTCGTGGTGATGGTTTTGCTAGTCGTACTGGAACTTAGAGTGGCGGTGGTGGTTGCTGCTACCGATATCGATTCGGCGTCTGTACCATCCGTACTCGCCGTCGTTGTCGGAACTACCGCCACAGTCGTGGAATTGGAACCTCCACCACTCACGTCCGAGCTTTGAGCAATACTCGTCGCCGTCACTGATACCACCGCACTTGTTGACGCCGCCGCAGTCTCAGAGCTCGAAAAGACAGTCTGACTCAACAAGCTCAACAAGCTAGTATTCCCACCTCCGATGCCCACCGCAGGCACTTTGCCATTTTCCGTGCCAGACCCGGTCGGTCCAGCAGTCGTACTTGTCTGCAACGAGGAAGACGAAGTCGAAGCCGCTGCCTGAACCGCCGGATCTGTGGCAGCTGGAACTTGCCGTCGGTCAAACGAGTCTGATGGCACCACATAGCGCTTCTGAAGAGGGTTTGCTCGCCGGATCACATCGTTGTATCTGGCATGATCAGTCAGCTTGGCAATACATCTGCTTTAGTTGAAAGGGTTACGAACGCATGGATCGGGCCAGCCGATGCTGATGTCGAGAAAATCAGGAACAATACTGTGGAGGGAAGGATCTGCATGTTGACAACAACAAAAGCCACCGGGATATTTGATGAGAGAATGACTGAGAGTGATTGATGGACTGGTAGTTGTGATTATGTCGCGTACACACGTAGAGAGCCGAGTAATGAATGACTTAGGAAATGACCGACTGAACTCCAGGAATGCAAGGATAGTTGAACAGATAAAAGATAGCAGAATGTCTGATGAATGTTTGTACATAATTGGGTATATATGTCCTCGTCCACCTCTTTAAGAATGGCTATGCAGAGGACACCGCAGATTGACAGTCCTCTGCCGGCGCCTGCATATTTGCATGCTGTTCCAGAATCGTGAATCAACAAAACATGTCCTTTTCAGTCAGTGGAACACTTACAGGTGTTTCCTTGACCTTTTGTCCAGTTGTCGGAGACACAGTACAAACATGACAATGGTTGGCAATGAGATGAGGGAGACATTGTAGTAGAATGGTTGGGCGCGAGAGGTCTGTCGCCAAGACCAGACAATCTGGACCGAATGATTGGCTAGGACGCTCCAAACCGCAATCAGGGGTCAGCCTCGTGTCTTGCCCGCAACAGCCGCCGCATTCTTTTTCGGGTTTGTTTCATGTTTCGCACACTTGATACTCCTCATTTCTGGATCCGACAAGGCTGTGCATGGCCGTCTAGTACAAGGTTCGCCTTTCATGGATCTCTTCAAACGACTGAATCTGGTCACCGACCTGGAAGTCATCCCAGTTCTCGAAACCCATACCGCATTCAGACCCC
The DNA here is from genome assembly GCA_000835395.1 of Exophiala sideris. Taxonomy (NCBI): domain Eukaryota; kingdom Fungi; phylum Ascomycota; class Eurotiomycetes; order Chaetothyriales; family Herpotrichiellaceae; genus Exophiala; species Exophiala sideris. The sequence continues at coordinate 3,958,859 of KN846952.1, read as the reverse complement.
TTGCGCATTTCGGTCACGTCTTTCTTGATGTTCTTGAACGAATTGAGCATACCTAGGTCTTCGTTAGTATTTCAGGGGTTTCATTCTCTTGGACAATAGCTCACCAGTATAAACCACTTCGCCGTTTCTGGAAACTCGAATCTTCTCCGAGCGGCGAACGGTTCCATTGGTAATCCGACATCCTGCGATCTTGACCTTTTGCTTCTTGACCGTAATCTCGAAGACCTCACCGACCTCTGCTTCGCCCAACACCCTTTGCGTAATGATCGGAGGCAGCTCATCGGACAGTTTTTCTGTCACCACATCCGTGACTTTGTAAATGATATTATGGTCCAGGATCTGCAGTTTTGCCGCTTCTGCAAGACGTCGGATAGAGCCGTCGATTGGCTGGTTGAATGAGATGGCATACCCGACTTCTCCTGTCGAAGCGAGAAGTTTGATATCCGACTCAGTAAGCTCACCGGTACCGCTATGAATAACATCGGCAACGACCTCCTTGTTGCCAATTCCACTGACTGCCGCAACAAGTGCTTCGGTGCTGCCAGCTACATCGGCTTTGATGACAAAGTGCACCTGTTTTGGTCCAGCGGACTCTTTCTCGATCCAGCCTTCGTTATCTTTAGGTCGTCGATACGCTTTCATAGCCGTGTAGCCCTGCTCTTTCTCCCATTCGAGGACCTTGGCTCGAGCTTCAGCTTCTTCGGCGCGAGCGACGTTGATGGCTTCCATATCACCCATAGCGCGTGCTGCTTCCTCTCTCTCTTGGCGTACTGCAATTGCATCTTTGGCTTGCTGTTCAGTCTCGGCTTGCAGCACCTCAGAGCCCGCCATGGGATCCTCTCCTCGCCAACCGTCAATCTGAACGGGCGTACCAGGAGGCGCTTCCTCAATCAATTGACCTGAATCGTTTCTCAGAGTTCGGACACGAGCCCACGTGTTGCCAGCAACGATAAAATCACCTGCTCTTAGAGTGCCACGACGGACAAGGACAGTGGCCACCCGACCAGCTACACCGACCTTGCTTTCGATGATCCAACCTTCTGCTGGACCATCAGCCTCGGCTCGGAAGTCAGCCACATCCGCCAGGGTCAAGATGGCCTCCTCCAAATCAGCCATGCCCTGACCGGTCTTTCCGCTGACTGGAATGGCTTGATAGTCGCCACCATGATCCTCGACAACAATGTCATGCTGAATGAGATCTAGTTTGACTCGCTCAACATCCGCATCTTCCTTGTCGATTTTGTTGATGGCCACAATTATCTGGACGCCGGCTTCCTGCGCGTGTTTGATAGCCTCCTTCGTCTGAGCCTTGACACTATCATCTGCGGCAACCACCAGCACCACAATATCTGTCACATTTGCTCCTCGTCGGCGCATATCCAAGAACGCCGCGTGTCCGGGAGTGTCAAGGAAGGTGATGTTACGCTCTGAACCAGGCATGACAACCGAAAAGGCTCCAATGTGCTGGGTGATACCACCATGTTCCGAAGCAACCACACTTGACTTTCTGAAGTGGTCGAGAATCGTAGTCTTGCCGTGGTCGACGTGCCCCATTATGGTGACAATCGGTGGCCGAGGTGGTAGTATGGAAGGATCTTCCGGTGGTGGCCGTGCCACTAAGTCTCCTGTTGCATCAATGGTGTTGATGACAGGATCAAAACCGTAGATTTCTGCGAACATGGCAGAAGTACCTGAATCCAGGATGTGATCGTAGCGTGCACCTTCAAACCCTTCCTCCTCCAGCTTGGCCATGAAGTCCGGAAGTCTGACCTTGAGTCCTTGAGCCAATTTCTCAACACTAATAAATTCGGGTAAGTGGATTTCTGGTCTCTGTTGGTTTGCAACCTCCTTTTTGGCCTTTTTAGACTTCTTCTTCCTTCGTCCGCCTCCATCGAGGAGCTCATCAAGCTCGTCTGGATCAAAATTACTCGTCCTGTTCGGCGCGCTTCGGCTCTTTCCCATAGAGAACTTTGGGCGTTCTGTGACGTAATCCGACTCCTCACCTTCGACATCGTAGAGTCTGCTTCTTCGATCCCGATCCTTCTCGAGCCTTTGTTTCCGTGCAAACCGTTCTTCCTCCTCTTCCGTCAAAGGCTCAACCTCAGAACCCTCGGCGAGGTTTTCTGCTGAGGCAATTGGCGGTTCAGCATCTCCAGTTGTATTACCCAAGTCAATCTTCCGACTACTTGGAGATACGAAATGTTGTGGAGGTGGCCGTCTTTCTCGCGGCAAGGCGCTTCGTTGTTGATCGTTGCCGCGGGATCTGCTTGCATCCAAGCCATCCGAGCGTGGGAAGTCGGTTCGAGAAGGTCTGTCGCGGCCCATCGGACTTATAGTAGCACCAATTCGCGAACCTGTCGCGGAACCACGATCCAGACTTTCGGCAGACGGTTCTGAATCAACATTGTTGTCGGACGGCCTCCACCTTCTTACGGTCCTCTCGTTCCATCCTGACCCCTGTTCAGCACTGGCATCAGGCTTTGAAAACGGCTTCCAAGTTTTGCTTTGACCTCCCAACGGCATTTCTGGTCGATCGGATGGAGCAGTGGTGCCCTCTGAATTGCGCTCCGGCAAATGCTGGTTTGTTCCATGAAATCGTATTCTTGGCCCATCGGCTGCAGCTTCTCGACGTTCCCGTTGACCGGGGTTATAGCCAGTCCGATCCCTTGTTCGCATGTCATCTCTTGGCCCGTATTGTGCTCGCGAACGTTGTTGATTGAAGTTGGTCTCGGCCTGGTCAAGCACATTACCACGGGTATTGCGTGCCCCCCTGCCTCTAAAGGCGGATGGCAGGTCTACCTGCTCAGAGGGATCGGAAGACTGTGGCTTGCGGAATGGAGGGGCGATTGGGTTGGTTGAGGATAATGGACTCGTGGAAGGTGGCGGCCGAGGCACCGGAGTAGGGGCTGCCCGGGCGGGCTGTTGAGCCTTGTAGACAAGCTCCGCGTTTTGCGGACGCGAAGTGGTACAAATCGTACATTCTGATCGACGAGAGGCGTTAACATGGCCGCAGCGGCATTCCCAGCCCAATAATTCGCGCGTCTGAGGAGGGGATGGTAGATCATCGTCGTCCTCTATACGAGCCGCCGCTGCTCCGGCCGGGCGATGTGAGGGTGCACTCGACCTGTACAAGCGACGCGGAGGCCCGATGTTGTTCGCCGGACGCAGGTCAGCGCCATGTTTGAAGGCGCAGAAGAGGCAGATGTCTTGTCGCTGAAGTATCTGCAAAGCGTTAGGACTTTTCTATATGTGAAGATGGCCTTGGTGGCCTACCCTTCGCGTCACAACTCTGCGCATCCTGAGGCGTGCTCGTACCTATGGTCATAAGGTTGGGTGAGCCGTTCGGTCAATGGGATGTTCTGCCCGTGTCTACACTTTTTTCTGGCAGTTGGGGTCCGGGGCGGAATAGACAGAGAGATTCTGACCAATCAATGGCGTGCGCTTTTGGCCGCACCGATAAACGAACAATTGCGGGCGGCCTCGCAAAAAATGAAGCTAGACATTACATGTCCACTCCATCTGCTGTCAATATGAGGCGGTGAAGCTTGCGGGAAATTTGAAATCGCAGAGAGTGAGGTCAAGTGCTTGGAAAGTTTGGCAAGAATGGGCGACACGACTGAGGAGCTCGAGGCTCATGCAGCCCAAACTGGGAGCTGGGCACGAACCGCAAAGGATCTGTTCTCAGGTGCCGCTGGAGGTGTGGCGCAGGTATTGCTAGGTGAGTTCAATCAGGATGCGCCTGGCGCCAGTCGAGGGCACGCCAAAGGAACGTTGTTGTTGTTGCTTTTTAGCGATCAGAAAAGGGGGACCGATCATGTTCAAGGGCGGTTGATTTGAGAATTGAAGTAAAGGCTGACTCGTTGGACCAGGTCAACCCTTCGGTGAGCAGAAATGATATGTATCCAATCAACAGTACAGCTCACACCATTCAGACATTATCAAAGTACGACTTCAAACTTCAAACAAATATCCCAACGCGGTATCATGCGCAACCTCAATCTTTCGAAATGAAGGACCTGCAGCATTTTACAAAGGAACTTTGACTCCCCTCATTGGTATAGGAGCTTGCGTCTCTGTACAATTTGGTGCCTTTCACTATGCCCGCCGCGCTTTCGAGGAGCGAAATCTGCAGGCCAGCCGACCCCCTGACCTGTCCTATGGCCAATACTATCTCTCCGGTGCTTTCGCTGGTCTTGCCAACTCAGTTCTCTCAGGACCCATAGAGCATGTCAGAATTCGACTCCAGACTCAGCCTCACGGAGCTGATCGGCTATACAGTGGACCTCTGGACTGTATCAAAAAGCTGTCCGCTCATGAGGGCGTCTTTCGTGGTCTCTACCGTGGCCAAGCCGTGACTTATTGGCGTGAAGCCCAAGCATACGGTGTCTGGTTTCTCACCTTCGAGTATCTTATGGCGCAAGACATGAAACGCAACAACGTCAAGCGATCCGAAATCTCGGCTCCTAAGATCGCATTTTACGGTGGTTTGGCTGGTGAGGCGCTGTGGAGTGCAAGCTACCCATTCGATGTGGTCAAGAGTAAGATGCAGACTGATGGCTTTGGGCCCGACCAAAAATACAAGTCGATGCGCGACTGTTTTGCCAAGACATGGAAGGCTGAGGGCATGAGAGGATTCTGGAAAGGCATTGGACCGACACTGGCCAGAGCCATGCCTGTCAGTGCGGGCACGTTTGCAGTGTATGTTCTCTGCTCGGATTTGCGAGGCAATGCTAACAGGATACTATAGTGTTGAAATGACCATGCGCGCTCTGGGCTGAGCTGGTCGATATAGGTGGATGCGGTGCGGGACTGTTCTGGGACAACCTGCGAGGAACGGGTTCGATATCGAATATGTGTTCAGCGAACGGGAAGTAACTGCTGATACGTCTGCGGCTCGTTCGATGAATATCTGCATACGTCCTCCCATGATTGGAATGCTTGACAGCAGGATCGCGAGCAGGCCACTGAACAAAAGCGAAGTCCATCTGGCAATTGCAACATTACACAATGCTAGCATTTCCGCTGCCGGTCATAAAAAGTATGTACACGCTAGATAGAGGAAAGTCCAATCGACTTCTTTTTATCTGTAAGGAGCATCTGCTCTTGCCACAGCTGCCAGCTCAGGCTCCCACTTGTCGCCATTCGCGAGTAGTTTCTCCTTGTTGTACAGAAGCTCTTCTCGGAATTCGGTAGCATATTCGGCATTAGGTGTCTCCACGATGGCATCGACTGGGCAGCTCTCCTGGCACATTCCACAATAAATGCATTTTGTCATATCGATGTCGTAGCGTGTTGTTCGCCTTGATCCATCTTCTCGTTCTTCGGCTTCAATCGTGATGGCTAGTGCCGGGCAGACAGCTTCACAAAGCTTGCAGGCAATACATCTCTCTTCGCCGGAAGGATACCGCCGCAGAGCATGTTCCCCTCTGAATCGTGGCGAAATCGGGCCCTTTTCAAAAGGATAATAGATGGTATACCTGCATTCTCAATGTCAGTATCAACTCACCATATGTCCATCTGCGAGACTTTCAAAGGTGTATAACATACGGTGCTCTGAAGAATTGTTCCATCACGACATACATGCCGCGCATCATCTCCGTGAGAAGGAAATAATTGCTGGCTTTATCTGCCACATTTTCGCCTTCGTCCCATCTTTTGGGTCGGGGTAGTCTGTATCCTTGAGGAGGAGGGCCTGAGGGGAGAGCATTTCGAGGACTCGAGGTATGGAATTGAGCTGTGGCGCGGAGGAAGGGTGATCTCTCTACTTGTCGCAGGGTGGCAGAAGTCGTCAGCGGCCTCGCGACCAGCCGAGACGCTGATCGAAAGGACGATGCCATTGTCTATGTCGTTTGGCGACAGTTGTTGATGTCTTGTGGCAAGCGCGCAGAAAAGGACGAAACTGATGATGTCTTCTAACTGCATAGATGTAATGGAATCAATCCTGTCCTGATTGGTTCTAGAGAGATCAGGGTCACGTGTGGATCGAAAGCTTTGCCCCAAAGAGCGTCTCTAAGCTGCTTTCCGTCGTCTACACTTTTTGGGCGAATCTGCGAGCTTGACATCAGAAATTCCGCCAACTCCATCCACACGACCACATCCTCTGTCCCTACCTCGAAACATTTGTCGATTGTTTTCATCTCGTCAAGATGATCCGCGCAGGTGCCGCCAGAGCGCTGTACGCCGTCACAAGGACTCAGGTTCCTCGACAACTCCCTGCTTTCCGCAATCAGATCTCTTCCTCTCTCCTGCAGTCGTCCCGAATCGCGCCTTCGTTTGCTGTAACAAGCATACGATGCTACTCTGCACCTGCCGGACTCTCCAAAGATGAGGTGCAGGGACGGATAATGGATTTACTGAAGAACTTTGACAAGGTGCGCATCTAAGAGGACTTCCATTTGTTTTATCGCTGACGTTACGCAGGTCACGGACGCATCAAAGGTAGCTCAAATCCCGAGAAAGACTCAAGAAGAGCGCCATAATGACAATGTATAGATCAGCGGCACATCACACTTTCAAAACGACCTCGGTCTGGACAGCCTGGATACTGTTGAGGTCGTGATGGCAATCGAGGAAGAGTTTAGCATTGAGATTCCGGACAAGGAAGCCGATGCCATCCACAGCGGTACACCGATTCTGCATCCCGATAAAGGCCTCGACTGACGAATTTAGTTGACCAAGCCGTCACATACATCAGCAATCAACCAGATGCGCATTGATTGGGTTTGTTCACGAAAGGTGTAGACGTGGTCAGGAACAAAATCAAGGATTGTACATTTTCCTCGTCTCCAGGAATGCATGCAGTTGTACTACCAGGAAACAATACTAGATCTCCGAGATCATTACCGCGATCTCTGATCACAACTCTACATTACCACTCATCAATTGTTATTTTGCGGGCTGCAGTCAGTGCTGGGCGACTCTATACTCTAACATTCTATGCTTTTTATTGAGGCAACACTGGACCATCTATCATACAATCCCTGACTTCCTCAGCTCAGAAATGTCAGCAGATGCGTATCCCAGTTCTTTCAGTACCTCATCGGTATGCTGGCCCAGCACTGGTGGTTTTAAGCGTACCCCCAATTTCGCGCCCGAGAACTTCATGGCTGGGCCGATCAACTTCAAGGCTCCATCCTTGGCAGCTTCGAATTCGTCAATTTCGAGCACCATATTCCGTGCTTCAGCTTGCGGATGTTCCAGTGCGTCGACAACATCATTGATTGAGCCGTACGGCAGGCCACTGCCCTCAAACACAGCCAGCCATTCAGTTTGCGTCTTCTCGAGGAACTTATTCTGCAAGGTGTTGTTGAGCTCTTCCCGGTTCTCGACCCGTCCATCGTTTGTGTTGAACCGCTGGTCGTCACCGAGTTCTTCAATGCCCATCCGCTTACAGAGACCTTTCCACTGCCTGTTGTTGTTGGCAGCTATGAAGATCATGCCGTCTTTTGTTTTGAAAGCCCCATACGGCACCAAGTTTGGATGTCCCAGACCCATTCTCTTTCCTCTCCTTCGCTTTTCAGGACCATTGTCCACATCGAGGTTCAATGCTGCCAATCCAACATTGATCAACAGACTGAGGGCACTCTCGAATAGGCTGCCCTCAATTTTGCACCCAACTCCCGTTCTGTTTTTCTGATTCAATGCCGCCAAGATGGCTCCGTGTATGTACAGCCCTGTACATAGGTCTGCAATAGCTACACCAGGTTTTGTTGGTCCACCATTTGGGTCGCCAGTGATGTGCAACATGCCGGCTTCAGCAAGAGCGATCGCATCATACCCAGCCCGGTCTCGACTTGGTCCGCTGGCTCCATACCCACTGCAACTCGCGTAAATGATGGCTGGATTGATCTTGCGAAAATCTTCGTAACCCAAACCCATCTGCTCCATCTTGCCGGGCACGAAATTATTGACGACAACATCACTGTCCTTGGCTAGTTTCTTGACGATCTCCACGCCTTCAGGAGACTTCAGGTTGATCGTCACCGACCGTTTATTCCGGTTGATTGAAGCAAAATACAATGACATTAATTGACCTGGTTGCCATTTCTGCCCTTCGCCAGCCGCGCGCCATTGTCGTGTCTCATCCCCTGTACCCGGTTGTTCGACCTTGAGTACATCTGCACCGTAGTCGGCAAGAATCTGCGTGCAGAACGGGCCGGCAAGCACCCGGGATAGATCTAGTACTTTGACACCACTTAGTGGATGGTCTTTGGTGTTCGATGATGTTGTGGATGTTGACTGAAGTCTGCAAAACTGTCGAAAGCCATTCGCTGTGCGTGAACTTGTAGGAGGGATACCCCCAGAGACGGCTAGTCTTGTCAAATGGGATGGCTTTGTCATTGCTCGAGAATCATGGACCCTGGACCTATATTCCAACCACACTCTCGTAGCACTGACAAGGGCTCCCAGCTGCTATATGCTCACGAATCAACTTCATTGACAGCCACTTATTGTTTTACTTTTCAACACAATCATGCTCCTCGGTCGACCCGTGTTATGAGAACGGGTACCACATGTCGGAGGATATCCGCCGACGGAAATCGACCGCAAGCCGAGAAGCCGACGACGAGGCTGTAAGCGGGGAAATACGCACTACATTGACATGACACGGGCTGTACTTCCCTAAAGCAGTGGGGCAGTCATATCCACGAAACAGACCTTTGTTGACGTGATGGACGCCAGCACTCAGGCGGGGGATCTGTAGCCCTCGGAAGGTGATATGGAGGCTTTGCGGAACGCATGTCTATTTGGTATTTTCAAGACCAACAAGTAGACAGTTGATGGACAGTCACCGCCGACCAGGCAAGAACAGGATAGAACATTGGGACAGGCAAGAACAGTGATTCATTAATCGCCAGTATGAAGTCCCGACTACTTTCGAGAGGTGTCTTCGGACATCTCCAAAGACGTACCACGGCACAATCGAGTTCATCTATACTCAGACCGGCATTCTCATTACCATGCTCGAGTACCTCTTCCAGCCAGGCCCGCGGGACAGAGTACCTGCAATTGCACGACCCTGATCTGACAGAGTCACAGCGCGAAGTCCGCGAAGCCATCAGCAAAGTCTGCGCCAAGTTCGACGACGCATACTGGTCCAACGCGGAAAAGGAGCACCGCTTCCCCGTCGAATTCCACCAAGCCGTCGCCAAAGATGGCTGGCTGGGAATATGCATGCCGTCCGACTACGGTGGCAGCGATTTGGGCATCGCAGAAGCAGCGGTCATGGTTCAGACGATCGCAGAGAGCGGAGCAGCCTACGCCGGAGCCAGTGCTGTGCACATGAACATCTTCGGACTGGAACCTGTGCGGAAGTTTGGGTCAGAAGAGCAGAAGCAAAGAATGCTGGTACCGCTCATCGCGGGCAAAGAGCGCGCATGCTTTGGCGTCACAGAGCCTAACACAGGGCTCGATACGCTGAAATTGCAGTCACGGGCTGTGCGAGATGGCGACCATTATATGCTGAGTGGCCAGAAGATCTGGATTTCGACGGCACAAGTTGCTGAGAAGATCCTGATTCTTGTCCGCACGACGCCATTGGAAAGTGTCAGCAAGCCTAGTCAGGGCCTGAGTCTCTTTTATACAGATCTGGACAGAGAACAAGTCGAAGTCACGGAGATCCCGAAAATGGGTAGAGCAGCTGTCGACTCCAACACGCTGTTTTTCGATGGGTGGAAAGTACCCAAAGAAGATCTCATCGGCGAAGAAAACAACGGGTTCAAGATGATCATGCATGGAATGAACGCTGAGAGGATACTTATCGCTGCTGAAGCGCTGGGCATTGGATTCGCTGCGTTGCGAAGGGCCGCGCTCTATGCTGGAGAGCGTAGGGTGTTTGGGCGACCGATTGGGAAGAACCAGGCTATACAGCATCCTTTGGCGGATAGTTGGATGCAGCTTGAGGCGGCGAGGTTAATGATTTATCAGGCTGCAAGGATGTATGATGCTGGGTATGAGACGGGAGAGTATGCGAATGCGGCCAAGTACCTTGCGGCGGAGGCTGCTTTTCGGGCATGTGAGCGTGCGGTCATGACGCATGGTGGGATGGGGTATGCGAAGGAGTATCATGTTGAGAGATACTTCAGGGAGATTATGATTCCGAGGATTGCGCCGGTGAGTCGAGAGCTCATTTGCAACTATATCGGTGAGAGGGTGCTAGGATTGCCTAGGTCTTATTGAGAACTGGAAGGACATACTTGCAGAGTGCATAGAAATGAAGGGTGCCTTGGGGGTCCTGTGTGAAGACTGCCTTGCAGACTTCATGTCTTTGCTGAGAAAGTTGCTGCCGGGTGTGGGCGTAAAAAGACCATAGAGGTTCCGCTGCTTCGGCACGCAACGTCGAGCTCATTGACAGTGAAAGGTGTAGACGAAACCATTGGTTCATGTTCACTGGGATCCGTCCGGCTGCGGCTTCGGATCAATGCACACGTGCGAAAAGGATACCGAATGTGATGAGTGATACGCATCAGACCTTTACCGACGAGGCTTTGCACCAACGTGGAATATACTCAGATAGGTCTAGATAGAGAGAGTCAATACCAGAAGGTCCAGTACTTTGGTCAAGGTCACCGAACGATTGACGTCGATGGTGCACAGCCTCGCTTGTCGCTATGCACTGCGCCTCACTACGCCACACCCACGCCACCCAATCATCGTCCACATCTTCTGCCAAAATCCTCAACCTCCATCATTCCATCCAATTGCACGTCTCCGGCGGTCGGTGATTTGGACTCGGCGAAGGACATCCCGTAATCTTCTAGAACTCCTCAGCTTGCATGTCTCCTTCCTTTGCGTTTTCCGCAAGGCTGTGAGGACGCATCATGAATGGCTGGGACACCCACGACGCCTCGGTTGACGCGGCCGAGTACGAGTTATCACGCATTCTTTGAACTCGGGTGCCTGCAGATCCTCGCAGGCAAGGTAAGTATATAAAAACATTTCCTCCATACTGTAGGTTAAAACATCATCATCGCAAACACATATACATCACAAGCAATCCAAGCAATCACATCTCCCAACTTTATTACTTACCACATCTAAATCACAATGTCTGGCCCCTACGACTCCAATTACTCCTACTCCCAAAACTACCAATCCCAATACCCAAGCAACGGCTACGGCTACAATTACAATCAACAAGCCAAGGGCTACCCAGCTGAGGGATTCTCTCAATCATACCAGGCCCAATCCAACTACGACACCCGCGGTCCTCAGGACCAATATGCCAGTAACAACAACCAATACTACAGTCAACAAACCAACACACCCGGCCAAGAACAAGATCGTGGTCTGATGGGCGCAATGGCAGGAGGCGCGGCCGGCGCTTGGGGCGGACACAAAGTCCACCACGGCTTCCTTGGTGCCGTCTCAGGCGCCATTATGGGCTCGTTGACCGAAGACTACGCCAAGGAACACCACAAACAGCACAAGAACGGCCAAAACAGCGGGATGAACAGCCTGGGATCGACGGCGAGCAGCTTCTTCAACAAGCGATAATGGGAATTGGTGTGTTGATTTTGAGTGAGACTTCCAAGCAGGCGTTGTGTACGAAGCGATGAAGAAGAATTGACCGGAACTCTCGCCAACCCTTGATCAAGGATAGAGGAGCGAACGTCGTTCGGAGTTTTGGGCTTTGTAAGATCTTGCTGTGGCGGTGATGCTCTTCCCGCTGGCGAGAGTGGGCATTAGTTGACGGGCTGTTGGCTTATTCCTGCGTGGTCTCGGCTATGGACATCAATGTACACTACTTGATTGAGGAGTTTTTGGGTCATCGCGATGACATGGGATATTGGACATGGTCATTTGGTGTTCTGGCGAATCATACAGCAATGGTCGGGCCATATTGCTCCTAAACTCGAATTCAATCAATGAAACACATGAAAAGGCTTCCGAGAAGATAATCTAATTGCATTGATGTTCAGCAACTCTGTATTTGATGCCGGTCTTGGGTCCGGTTTCAACGACATAAGCCCTCCTTACTCGCTTGAATATGCATTTGTTTGATCGTAGTATGCAGGACAGGCTCTTTTAGTCTCACGTATCCAGCGTAGACTTCCTGTCCCACAGCTCGCCCTAGACAACCTGTTCGTTTGTTTCAGGGGACCGTGGTCAATCGCTCAGTTCAAGACCTTCAAATCGCCCTCCTTGAGCTTACCAGCACCAACAAGGCCACCACTCGTCTCGGAAAAGGCTTCCTTGACCTTACCTGCATCTTTGCCAGCGACATTCAACTTAGAGACTAAGTCAGCCAACTGATCAGGATCGATGCTGCCCAAGATCTTGTCGACATCGTTCAGAACGTTGTCGACATCCGCGGCACTGGGTTCACCCTCGGCGAAGTAGTTGACATCCTTGACACTGCCTTTGACGACACGCTTGTTCTTCTTGACAGCGTTCTTTGCCGCTTCCTTGGCTTTCTTGTTCTGCTCCTTTTCGACCTTCGCCTTCTCCTCGTCTTCCTTCTTCTTGCGCTCTTCTTCCTCCTTGGCACGAGCTTTCTCCTCGGCCTCGCGCTTGGCAGCCTCTTCCTTCTCGAGCTTCTTCTTGTTCTTGTTCTTGTTGGCTTGCTCGCGGAACTTCTTGATACGTTGATCTTGAGCCAAGCAGTCGTCGACCAACTGGCGCAGGCGTGCAATGTCCTCAGACTTGCGCTTCTTACGTTGGTTTTGGTTCTTCTTCAAGATGTGTCTCTTGTGATCACGGCCTTCATTGTCGTCAGGAACATCTTCGTCCAGGTATTCGAAAGTACGCCATGAGTCGAAGCTGTAAAAGAAGTCGTAGAACTCTTCCACTTCTTCTTTCGTGCTGTTATCGTCTCCTAGTTTCGGGACTGGCTGTTTATTGCTGAAGCGACCTTCACTCTCGAAGACTGCGTTCCATTTCTTGTAGAAAGCACTGGGCTTCTGTGTCTCTTTCTTGCTGGGTGGTTCAACATCAGCGGCCTCGTCCACGGAGTCGAATTGGCGGCGCTTGACAGGATCAGATAGAATTTCGTTCGCTCGTTGAATGCATTTGAAGAACGAATCATTCTCTTCAATTCCGGCAGCAGCTTTCTTATCAGGATGGTGTTTAAGAACCTTCTTTCGGTGAGCTTTCTTGATCTGCTCGTCCGTGGCTGCGCGTAATCGTCAGTGAGATGTCAATTTGTTGCTGAGGTGAGAGTGCATACCTTTGTAGCGATATTTCGAGAGACCGAGCACAGCGTAGTGATCTTGACCCTGTAAAGATGATTAATAGGTGAACCGAATGTGAGAATGAGCGACGTACTCGCCAATCTTTGGCATCCCGAGCGAGCATCATGGGATCCTCAGGCTCACTGATCTCACCGTCGTCTTCTTCCTCGACCTTTCTGGCACGAGAAGCAGCTTGGATTCTGTCATCCTCGCTGAAGGTGCGCCCGTGGCGCTTGCGGCGAGCGTATGCAAGAAACTGTGCACCGTAGGGCTCAATCTTGCGTTCGACAGAGGAGGAGAGAGCACCGAGGGCGCGGAAAGCAGGGTTGGCATCACTCTCGCCTTTGAAATCCGCAGGCGGCGGCGAGACAAGGTCGGTGGCAGCCATCTCAGCTTCCAACTCTTCTAGAGTTGCAGGATTGTTGGCGATGGAGCGGACTTCACAACCAAGTCAGTTTGATCCCAGAAAAAAGAATTGAATTCACGGCTAAACACCGGCTCAACTCGGCTAACTTACCATAGTCGACATAAGCTTGGTCGCTTATCAGCGGCCTGCCTCCTATAGCGCGGCGAGGCATCTTAGCGGCTCGGTTGACCTTCCAAAAAAAGGAAAGAAGGAAAGGTCGTTGTCGATGCGGCGGCGATCCAGGACATGGCGTGAGAAATTCACGACAATTCACTGCCTGTTTCTCCTTGGCAAGAAGACCTTCTTGTGCTGGGATCGTCTCCCGGAGCTCAATTCAAAGATTCTTTAATTGCGCGCGGTGGTCTCCAAGGACACAACGACCTAGACGTCCTCGTTCCTTCTTAGGATCCCACCTCCGACAACGACCTAAGACTCCCTGTTCAGTCACAGACTCCCACCTCCAACAACTCACATAGCTCCCCTGTTGTGTGCGGTGCCCTCCTCAGCCTTAACTACTTCGACTTCACTGTTGTCTCTCAGGATCTCGCCTTCAACAATATACCTAGCTTCCCCATTTTGTGCGGTGCCCTACCCAACCTCAACGACTTTGACTACATGTTTTGTTACCTCTCAGGTTCCCGCCTTCAACAACTCAGCCAACTTTCGCGCTCTGCGCCCTGTCCTCCCCGAAGTCAACAACCTTGACCTTTCTCTTTCCTCCCTAATTCCCACCTCCAACCACCTGACCAGCTCGCACTATGGCAGCGAAGGCCGCGTACCGGCATTTGCTACGAGCTACACGAGTAGCATTCGAGGGCGACTACACTCTGTTGCATGCGGCACGATTACAAGCACGGACTGGATTTGACAGTCTCAGCTCACTTGACCCTTCATCAGAAGAGGCGCAGAAACAAATTCAACATGCTGAAGGTGTGGCATCAATACTACGACACAACCTTGTGCAAGGACAACAGGTAGAGGGTTCGGATGCAATAAGTACGGTGAAAACTTGTTGAGTTTGCGACGACCATGCTGACGACTTGACAGAGCTGAACATACACAAAGACATTGAGCGTGGAGACAATGACACAGTCAAGAACCCATTAGGCAAAGGAGGAAAAGTTAAAGTTGCTGGAGGATCATGAAACAAAACGACAAGATCTAAAGCTCTTGGAATTGTGTAAATACGACGATTCCAAGTAATGCTAGCGACAGCAATTTGGCGCCAGCAGCATACAGCACGCTTCCATAAACGCCTTGCTAAGAAATGTACAACATCATTTGCAACGACCGACCCATATCAATCACCAGAGAGGCTGGCATATGTGACCTCTCCCTGTCCTGGCGGAGGCGCAACAGTGAAGGTATTGCTCTCTTCTTCGGTGGCTCCTTCGATAGCTTGGACACCTTCGCCACCAGCAATGGCTCTTTGCCCATATTGTGGCCCTTTCGCCGCAGCCGCCGTCTGTCTACCTTCCCTCGCCCATTCCAGCCTCTGGTCACGGTCGGTGTTGTCAAGTGGTTTCGGCTTGCCCCATTTAATTCTCAATGGGCAACCCTGGATCACAGCCTTTCCCTGGCAATGCGCCGCTGCGGCCTCGGCTCCTTCTCTGGTAGCATAGTTGATGAACGCACAGTGAGCTCGGTGAGAGCAGACTATCGAACGAATCTGGCCAAAGGGTGTGAAGAATGTACGGATAGCATGCTCGGGCAAATCATCCTCCACGCCAGTCACGAATAGTGACGTGACATTGGGATCAGCTGGAGGCAGATAGTCTTCTGGTTGAGGAGGCCGTGCTGCGGTTGTGACTGCTCGAGCACCGCCAGGAGCTGGTCTGGTTCCTCGTTGCGCGTTTTCAGCCTTTTTTGAGTCGGAAGTACGAATGGGACCTGGTCCATAGCCACTCTGCTTCTGCTTTTGCTCGGCCGGCTTTTCTGAATCCTCCGCTGCTTCCAATCGTCGCTGCTTTTTGTAGTATGGTTCACTGTTGGCGAGTCTTCGCAATAGATCTCTTGCTTTCTCGTCTGTCTTTTCGTAAGCCTCGACCGCACCACGACCCTCTTCCAACTCCTTTTCATGTTCCTGCGCGTAGTATTCTCGGTTGATGCCTGACGATGGGCCCGGTGCCACCATTTTCAATGCGGCATCTCGAACGGTGATGGGCAAACCAAAGGAAAGATCGAGCATGCAACATTGGCAACAGTTCTTCAGTCGGGCGCATGTGAGGCAAATATTTGTTCGTTTCGTTCTTGCAGTTCGATCTGATTTCCAGCGGAAGACTGTGAATGGTCTTGTGCAGATCTTGCATTCGGCTCCGTAATCCTCTTTCAGCATCTGCACATACGGGTTGTCCGGTAGACAGTTTTCGCAACTAGAAGGAAAATCGGTGGTTTCCCAGCCAGACCGGTTGAGATCTTGTTTGATTTGAGGCGGCATGGTGGGAAGACTTGAGGTGTGAAGGCGATGAAAAAGTAGGAGATATCAACTCCGAAGACGTTCGAAGGCAAATGAGGTGTAGATATCGGCGCTCACCCAGCCTGACAAATGTTGTTCGTGAAGAATAATGGAAGGTGGGATGGATGGTCAGGCTGGTTGAATTTTGTTCGACGTCAGATTCAGATTATGAATATCAGCACGTGATTACAGGTAAAAGCGGCGCTCTGCTTAAGAAATCCTACTGCTCCTTCCCTTTCTTCTTCATACCTCAGAATCAGCCTCCCAACGTTGAGGAGTCTGACAGCGAGTACTCCGTAGCCCTGATTCACGGACCCCCCTTGAATGTACAATTGCGGTGAAGATCTAGGTGAGAACATTGGCCCACTGACTGGAAGCGGCAATAAGGCACTGTGGAATCAGAGGTAACATTGTCTGCATTCACCACTGAGTGCGTACATCTTGGGTTCATGTGCTGAACGAATGACTAACATCTTGGTCATTATACAACACCTTCTGGTCACTGCCAGCGTGCAGCATTGCGGTCAAGTTGATATGGGGTCACTGCACGGAATACGAGATTGCCGGTTCCCGTTCCCCTGCCAAGGCTGCGAGATCTGGCCACTGGGAGACGGTTGAATGGAGAACTGCGGTGGTCTCACTTCCGTGTCGAACCATTAATTTTTTGAGCGTGATCCGGTTTGAGATCGGCCGCTTCTTTGAGCCTCCCTTTCCTAGAGCAAGGCATTTCCTACAATTGACGTTCGTTTCACAAGCTATCCTGTCATTCCTTGGTCCATTCCTGTCCTTACCAACATCTTGACTCTGTTCATTGATTTGTAAACCAACCTCCCGTCGACCTACAGACAGACCCTTTGCCATCTCAACATGGCATCCACCGCAACCTATCCTGCGGTAACCCTCGAGCAAGAGAATCACGCTCGCGATGCAGCATTTAACAGAGCTCTACATGGGAAATCAGCTCAGGCTAGTGGAGGTATAATGGCCATGCGCAAGAAGGACCAAGCGGCCCAAAAAGCGGCCGTCGACGAGTATTTCAAACACTGGGACAATAAAGCTGCGGCGAACGAGACCGAGGCGGACCGCAAGGCACGAAGAGACCAATATGCTACACTTACCCGACAGTAGGTTACGAGTAGCCAAAGATGAGAGGCTTCTAACTAACTGTGCACCAGCTACTACAACCTGGCCACCGACCTCTACGAATATGGTTGGGGCACATCGTTCCACTTCTGTCGATTTGCCGCAAAAGAGTCTTTCTACAAGGCAATTGCCCGTCACGAACACTACTTGGCCCTGAAGATGAATATGCAGGAGAACTCTCGTGTCCTGGATGTGGGATGCGGTGTTGGTGGCCCTGCTCGGGAGATGATCAAGTTCACGGGCGCCAATGTTGTCGGCTTGAACAACAATGATTACCAGATCGAGCGTTCGCTACAGTATGCGGCAAAGGAAGGCCTGGCCGAAAAGTTTTCCGCAGTCAAGGGCGACTTCATGCAGATGTCATTCCCCGAAAACAGCTTTGACGCTGTCTACGCAATCGAGGCTACAGTCCACGCCCCAAGCTTGCAAGGGGTGTACGAGCAGATTTACAAAGTGCTGAAGCCAGGAGGTGTTTTTGGAGTTTATGAATGGTTGATGACGGACAACTACGACAACGACAACCCGAAGCATCGAGAAATCCGACTTGGTATCGAGCAAGGAGATGGCATTTCCAACATGGTCAAGATATCAGAAGGATTGGCGGCTATCAGAGCAGCTGGCTTCGAGCTTGAGCACCACGAAGATCTCGCGGAGAGGCCAGATGCGACGCCGTGGTATTACCCTCTTGCGGGAGATTTCCGCCACTTGAGCAGTATTGGCGACCTTTTCACGATCACCAGAATGACATGGTGGGGACGAGCATTGATTCACAGATTCATTGGTGTAGGTGAAACGCTGAGACTGATGCCCCAAGGTACGCAAAAGACGGCAGATAGTCTTGCGCTTGCTGCCGATTGTTTGGTGGAGGGAGGAAAGCAAAAGTTGTTCACCCCCATGTATATGATCATCGCTCGCAAGCCAGTCAATACTTGAGTGTGGTCGGGGTTGGCTTTTCTTGGTTGGCAAAAGGCGTTCTAGGCATCAGGGACTGTAAAGGACAGATAGATCTTAATACAAATGTACGGGGTCAAGCTCCGAAGGCAATGGAGTACTATGATAAACCTTGTCTGATGAACCTTGCCCATTCGACGGGAGGCTTTGGAACTGCATAGGTGAAGAGCGCGAATCCTGTAGATGGACAGTGGCAAAAGCACCGCCACAAGTGATGGTCCAGGTGGTCAAGTTGTGGGCAACAGTAAGGCAGTTTGCGCACAGGGTCGCGGCTCGCTTCGAACGCCGGTGCATGACATCTGACCTGTGCCAGATGAACACGGGGCCTCTAAGGACCACAAAGGCGGGTCTAAGCCGAGGCCTTACCAGGGGCTGAAACACAGACTGCATAGGTACTCCTGACGGTCGAGTCGCGCTTGATGTTTCGTTTTCCAATTTAGAATAACCTTTTTACTGCGACCATCCTTGAGAAGACTGTGAGTCCGGAAGCAATCTGAAGTTCAGGTCAATCAAGGCTGCCAGTACCGAGTATGCTGGCCGAAACGTGTTGAATGTCCACGAGTCGTCTCCGGGTCTGCATGTATTATTGTACGTGTCGAGGCTGAAAAGATCAATTGTGCCTGGTGGCGGCGGAAGCCCCAGGCAGTCGGGATCAATTGGTGGCCAGTAAAAGGCGCTTAATGGGCCGCCATCTCGTCATCACCGGCTGGGATTCGTCAACCTTGTTACCCGTAGCCTGTATAGTTTAGGCCTCCAGTCGCAGCCATTGGAGAGCCACACGAAGGCGCAGTCCGCGTCGTCGTCACCTTTCCCTGAGCAAAAGCATTTTGTATAAACATGGCGAATCTGCAGAGTACGTAGCCCTATCCATATTTCATCGCTCTTTCCCTCTCATCACTCCTTCTTTGGTCTTTGGTGCTTCCTTGTTGCTTTCGAGCTACCCCTCTCTCTTGCTGTCAGTGGAAACTATATCACATTATTTCCTGTACCTTTGTACTCCGTACCTATGGGCAAGTTCATTGGCGCCGCACTCGGCGCAGCAGCTTTGCTGTCTGCAATTGCGCCGGCAGTGGGAACCGCCACCCCAGGTGTCGTGGGCTACAACTTTGAGAAGCGTCGAGTAGCCGCTTCAACAGCCCCTCAGCGATTGGGACGTCGAGCCAACACCATCACTGCCACTTTGACCAACGAAGTCCTACTCTATTTCATTAACGTCACCGTCGGCACCCCAGGACAATCCTTCTCCCTCCAACTCGACACTGGGTCTTCAGATATCTGGTTTCCATCAGCCAGTGCCGATATCTGCAAGCAAGAGACCGATGGCTGTCCCTATGGCACGTACGACAGCAGTAAATCCTCTACCTACGCCGCCGACTCTTCCGCGCCCCAGTTCGAGATTCAATATGTCGACGGTACGGAGATCGCTGGTGACTTCATCTCGGATGTTCTCAACATTGGCTCAACGAAGCTTACGAATATGACGATGGCCGTCGCTACACAAGCAAATACCAGAGGTGTTGGCATCATGGGTATTGGCTTCCAGTCTGGCGAAGCCGATGCTGAGGAGGATAATTTCACATATCCAAATGTGATCAACGTGATGAAGAGTGAAGGCCTTATCAATACCCTGGCGTATTCTTTGTGGTTGGACGATTTAAATTCGAACACCGGCTCCATCCTTTTTGGTGGCGTCGACACCAGCAAGTATACTGGCAACCTGGTCGCTCTTCCAATTCAGGTGGATTCGGAGACTGGAGTTATTGATTCCTTTACCGTTGCGTGGACTGGTCTTACCGTGACTGGTAGCGGCCAAAACTCAGACTTTTCACCATCGAGTCCCCAGGCAGCTATTTTCGACTCCGGTACAACAGATACATTGTTGCCCGATGACATTGCCGCCAGCATCTTCAATGGCGTTGGCGTCGTGTCATCTGAAACCTATGGCAACGTTGTACCCTGCAAGCTCGCCAAAGATGACCTCACTTTTACATTCCAGTTTGGCGGTTCATCAGGTCCTAAGGTCAACGTCAGCTTGTCCGAGTTCGTTACACCCCTCGAAACAACCGATGGTTCTACGCCTACCTTCAAGAACGGCGACCAAGCATGCTCTTTCGCCATTGATTCTGCGGGTGACGATCCAATCCTTTTCGGCGACTCGTTCCTGCGAAGTGCCTACGTTGTGTACGATCTCGAGAACAATTTGATCGGTCTTGCCCAGACCAACTTCAACGGCGGTAGCTCGAACGTCGAAGTTTTCTCTGCTAGCAGCAGTGGTATCCCAGGCGTCTCGTCCACCGCCACTGGTGCCAGTGTTGCCCAGACAGAGACCGGTATTCCTCAGGTTACAGAGGCCACTGCCACCAACACAGGTGAAGTTGGATCTGGTGCGACAAGTCGATCCGCCACTTTCCATCTGTCGACTGCCACTACGACCGGTGGTAGCAGCGGTAGTACCAGCACGGGATCAAGCTCATCGAGTGGTAGCAAGTCTGCAGCAGTCAATCTGCGTGCTGTGTCGATTGAGGGCACGACCTTTGTTGCTGCCGGTGTGATGGCAGTCGGGTTTCTGTTTGGTACTGGGCTGATGTACTGGTAAGGCGCGTAGAGCTGCCTTGACCGAGACATGTTTCTGAAACTGTGGAAAGCGATCTTTGTGTAAATGCATAGCAGTTGGTCTATAGTATACCCCCTGCACTAGGTGGAATTTGTGACATACCTAGATAACGATGAGTACGAATTGGAAATGCTTTGTGGCATCACTATTATCCAACGTGAAAGTACTCCCTTCCTCGCAGTGTGTTCAAACCCAAAGACTGAGAATCGAATCAAGTAATGTTCTGTTCCGAGAAAAAGAGTGCTGATTTGTGAAGAATCACGATAAAGTGCGTTGATATTGGCAAGCAACATGTGGGGTCATGGTTATTCCTACATCCCGTTTCTCGTCATTCGTTTCTAGACACTAACGGACCAACTCAACTTTAGCAATGTACATGGATCAATGTATGGTTTTGGTTTTCTTTCCGGTTATTCATATGTGGTTCCAACCTCGGGCCTGACAACGCGATGAGATGCGTCAAATGACTTATTCTTTCACCGTTTCAAGCGGCGAACTAGGAAACCCATTAACGGCACCTCCGGCGCTCGCGGCACTCTCTGTCGACAACCACGGCCGTAGTCTCTCGCCATCTTCATCTAGAGGGTCGACTTCCATTCCGACATCATTGTCCTCCGTAACACGCACACCCAGAAGTCTTTCGGCATTCTTATGCGCAATGTTCAGAAAGTCCTCGTCATTCACCATGCCGGAACTCCGAAGTCGGTACATGAAGCGCAGGCCGTCATCATTGCTGCAAAAGGGGTAGTCGACGGAATAAAGCACTTTATCCGCGCAGCACATGTGGATCAGACAGGCCATTGGGGCCAGGCTGAACATGCCGGCCGTAGTGATGTATATGTTTTCATGCCAGACTTGCAACAAGTGCCGCTTGGGTTTCGAGGCAGGCGGCCATGTTTTCTGCACGAGTTTGTGGATCCGGTCGAGTTGGAACGGCAGCATCTCGCCCATATGGCCTAACATCAATTTGAGGTTGGGGAACTTGTCGAACACTTTCGCGGCGAACAACCGTAATACATGGGTTGCGACTTCGGCATGCCAGTTGAAGCCATGGTTCGCTAGGAACGCGGAGACCTGCGGCGCGTAGTTCCCGTGGAAGGGCGATGTGTCGGGCAATGTGCGCGGGATGGCGTGCAGGTACACTGGCACATCGAGCTTCTCGTGCGCGTCGAAGATGGGCCAGAAGAATGTGTCGTCGTAGAAGCGGCCGTCTGCTGTGTTGTCGATGAGCGAGCCGACGAACCCGAGGTCGGTCACGCACCGGTCTAGTTCCTTGGCTGCTTCCTCGGGGTGGAGGGCGGGCAACATGGCGAAAGCGGCGAAACGGGTTGGACTGGGGGATGATTTGATTGCTTCGGCGAGCTCGTCGTTCGCGGCCGTGCAGATTTCCGGCGGAATGGGGATTGAGTTGGGCCGGTGCGATATCACTTGGACGCTGATCCGGCCGGCGTCCATGGACTTCAGGCGTTGGGAGCCGATGTCGCGGAGTGAACTCGTGATATGCGGGAGGTGAGCCGGGAGGGTGGTGTCGATGCCTTTCTCCGCATAGTAGTCGAGCACGGCTTGCGAGATGAAGTGCTCTTCGAGCGTGATCAGGGGGATCTTGTCGGTCATGATGGACTGGGCTGGTGTGGTGCTGTCTCAGGAGGGGTAATCACGTATGGCAAGACCATGAAAGCAGTAAGCTTGAGGTTTGTTGTCGTTCGAATCTGGAATCTCGGGTATGTCAATACGTAATTTTGAGGTTTGTAGGCAAGTAGTGTCAACCTGCTGCGTGGTTATATCATATCACGAGAGCGGAGCCGGGGATGCAAGAGAAAGAGATGGACGTTTCAATGTCCAAAAGAACCTTTGACAACGGTCGTAGGGGTGTCCCGGAATTCTGGCGCCCCAATGGAGCACTGCCCGTTCAACCCTCCTCTTTTTAGATAGAGGGGTTGGGTTTCGAATCATGGGTGAGCCGAAAAGATGGAGTTGGTCGTATTCGCCACTAGGGATCGTGTCCGTCCGTCATTTTGCGTATTTGACGGTGTCAAGGGGTAAAATGACTGTCCCAGGTGGTTATTGACAGACAACCGCGTCAATTGCCTAATTTGGAATTGCCGTAAGCTAGTAGATATTAGTGGATATTCTGCCCACTTAATTGGTCGTAGATAAGCTTATCTCTGGCGCTAGCCGTAAATGGAAGGATATATAGTGTTAAGTTTAACGTTATGCCTTACTTACGAAGTGTTATGCAGGATCTAAGTAAGGCACAGATTCAAGATTAAATATTCAGGGTAAACAACTTAACATTATTTAAAATACCTTTTTTAACACTACGCCCCTAACTAGGGCTTAATTTTAACGTAGACTACGCTAGTATATAATTTACACTATAGGAAAGTATTTACTCTCTTTCGTTAATTATTTTTAGCTGGAGTTAAAGCCAACGAAAGAGAAAAAGGTTCGACTGTTTATACTCCGCCTTATAAAGGTTATAGCTTATAGAATTAAGACCCTTTAAGTTCAATATAAATTCTATTATAAGATTATAGCTAAACGACGCGATAGAATAAAGGATTATAGTTAGTCGCTAATAGGGAATAATAGAGGCTGTCCTCGCTAGTCGATAGAGTATCGATAAACTAACCTCGTCGTCGCTAATAAGCGTTTAAGGGTAGACACTATTACCGACTAAGAAGTATTGACCGTAGCCTCTTAAAGTGCCTTAATATTCCCTCCCTATAAGCGAATTCAACTTTAGGCTTTAACGTAGATAACTATAGACTAAAATAACCTATAAAAGACTTCTAGAGAGTATAAGAAAGAGCTGGATCGTGTGGTCGTAATGACTATATACTATTAAAACCTTTCGTTTAGTGTCTATCGTTTACGCTATATATCTTAATTTATTAAATCTCTTAGATAAGGCTATAAGGCGCCCTTAGCTTAGACTATTAAAGGACCTCTTCTTAATAAGATCTATAATATCGTCGTTAGTGTAGTTACGCCTATTATTCGTAGTTTAGAGTATCTCGGTCTTATACTCGATAAATTAACTAATATTATAAATTCTCGTATCCTGAATCTCTTTATCCTTACGCTCTCTAAAGCTTTCTATTAAGGTATAATTAATCTAGGAAAGGCGATAGCAGTAGCTCTCGTACTCTATAGAATTATTACGACTTAAATTACGCAACTAATTAGCGAAGATAACCTCTTTAAAGTCTTCTTCTTTGTCACTAATACTTACAGTATAATATTTAACCTATGGAAGTAGCTTAAGACGTAAGCTAGCTTTATTAACGCTCTCTTTATTCCCTGCGATTCGTACTCGATTAACCTTCTAATTTAAGATATCCTAGGTATGAAAGAGTGTGAGACAACGATTAAATAAGCGCAAGAGATAGCTGTGTACTTTAAGAGACACGCAAAATAATACGAGATCCTAAAAGACGAGCAACTTTATCTCTACGGTAAGTACTACGCCTTAATTTTAGCTGTTACAATACGTTGGGGCTCGTAGTTTAGCCTTCTTTAACGTCTCGATAAGATCCGAGTCGCTATCACTCGTTGATCCTCCTCTTCGAGCGCCGATAAGGATAAAAAGTTATAAGAGATACGAGCGATTATTGAGTAACCAGAGTTCTTTAAAAAAGTGGCTAATCTTATTAAGCTTCTTAAGTTAATTCATGAGGTATAGATTAATAGTGAGGCTATTAACTCTTATATTAGTTTAGTTTACGTACGATAGCTAAAACTACGAGCTAATATATAAAAACTAATTAACGACGGTACCGTCGAGCTTAAAGACGAGATCTTTAGCTAAATCTTTAATACTCGAATACGGCGCTAGATTAAAGATATTTATCTTCTCGCCTTTTATCTTAATCCTTAATTTATTAAATTTAAGATCGACGGCGATAAATATTTAGCACTTTTAGAAGAGACTAAGCTAATAGTAATAAAGATAATATTAAAGACTATATAAAATACCTTAAAAGGCTTATAGGATCACCTTCTTCTTCTCCTTCACCTTTAAAGATCTCTATAAATAGGTAAAAGTCTCGTTTATTATCGATGACTATCGAGATCGAATTCCTTACCTTTACTAACTAGACTCGCCCTTACGATAAAACTAATCTTAAGCTATAGAAAGTATAGTATCTATACTATTTTTAGTATAAAGTATATCTTTAGAGACCTAATAGTTAACTAGCGATAGTGGCGATACGGCTCTTCAATATTATGGCTAACTTAGTTATAAGTGAAAGAGGCTTCTCTACTATAGGATTTATATATAACTAATAGAGAAGTCGTCTACGAGCTAAAAAAGTAGATAAATTATACTATATCTATATTAATTAGCGTATAATTAATTACTAAGGTAAAAAGTATTACTAACTTAGTAACGAGGAGCTATAAGAATTCGAGGATAATATAAATTTTCTAAAAGACGAGGGCTATAAGAGCGCGTCGATCGTATTCACTAACGAGGATCTCTCTACTATTTATAGAGACGGCCTAATTATACTTAATAAGGATCGTACTAGTTAACTTATAGTATACGAGACGAGGTAAGTAGTTAGCGAACCTAAAGCACTATATTATAATGAGTACCTAACGAGAGATATAGCCTTTACCGTAGTAAGGAAGCGATAGGGAGCTACTAAAGGTAAGCTCACGACATCGAGAGTAAGAGTTAAGGGTATCCGAGCTATTTTGAACAACCCTATAGGAATCGCCGCGGCGACGACCACTCCCAAAACACTATAGATCGAGGCGACGACGGGGTTACAGAGCGACGAAGACGGCCTCGATTACGACGATTCGAGCGATTTAACTGGCAGTGAAAAGGGCGAAAATTGTGAAATTAGTGCAGGAATTTATGATTAGGAGGCTAAAGTTGCTTCAACATTGCTGCAAAATAGACCCTTTTTGCATCGATCAGGTTGTGGTTCCCACCAAGTTTTGCCCGTGGCCCCAATAATGCGTATGGAACCCCGCAGGAGGCCTGCAGCTTGAAACCGTGTCCAAAAATGACAGACGAGGCCTCAAAATGACAGACAAAATGTCAAAAATCAAAAATGACAGACAGGACTGTCAGGACAGATCTCGATCCCTATTCGCCACGCACAGGCAGAGTGGCCGTACCCAATGAACGAATGGCAAGCATGTGACGGCATAGGGAAAGATGACAGGATCAAAAAGCCGACTGGGTGAATTGTTTTCTTGTCTCGCCTTGTTTTGCGGAGGTGTGGTCTGACTTTGGACGCATTGGGCATAACCTGGTTCAAAAATCATTGGACGGAAGGAAGACGTTGGGTTCTGGATGCCGTGTCCAGACTCACCAAATCTTGCTCGGAAAAAGTGTGTGTACAAGGTACTTCAACCCCGCGTTGACTGAATGCGACCTCATTTCCAAGCATGAGACTTGCTTCCCAATCCTGTTGGGATTTCGTAAACTGTATGAGGTGTTTTGTCTGCCGCGATGGATGCATCAACAATCGAAGTGTGTGAGAATGAATGTAGGAGTGAGGTTTGATTAGCACGCGAAGCAGGTATCCATGGTACTCTTTTCTTCGAACTGGGTCACGTGTAAAGAAGTACCCACCAGTCCGATTGCGGCGAGGCTGTCGCATGTTGTCGATATTTAAATGGAACATAAATGTCAATTTAATCAATACCTTCCATATACCCACGACTCGCATGACTGTCATTATAAGATTTCGCATTCTTTGCTCCATGGTCGAGCTCCAAAATGGTCAAAGTAGCCTTGTTGGAGACCATGATTTTCGCTTCCCACAAAACTGATATGGAAATTTTGTTGTCCACCAGAATCTCGAGATTTGATGGACGCACTGAGGTCGGGGTCTTGTTCTGCGATCAAACGGTGCAATAATGAGTGACAGGTTTTCATCCGATGCCAATTCCCACCCATCCTGCTCGCCAGTACCTTTTATTCGGACCGGGTCGGTGGAAAGAGTTCGACTAAGCCGTTGACCAACTCAGTGACATCTGGGATCAGTCGATTGAGGAGTTCTCCTTGTGCAGAGCCCATTTCGTCTTTTTCACTAGGGACTTCCAGGCCCGGACCCCTTCAGCACTACGTCTGCAGCTTTACGTGCAAGGACGCAGACGCCGCACCCTTATCGCTTGTGGTGGCAAACTTTCAAGTCCTTAGCTGGAAGGTTTCAGCTTGGTCGAAGATCGCTCCACATCCTCGACGAGATCTATCATCTAATCTATCAATTGATCTTCCTTCTGATGCTCTTCTACTCGTTCTAGGCGTACTGAGCGCCTCCATCGCGACATAACTTGGAGATATCAAGCTTGAGTGTTGAGCCCAAAATATATTTATAACTATGTCGCCAAAAGGTTCGAGGATGGCGCAGAAGCCTGAATATAAGTGGCACTCGATATCTTTCTACCCCTTAATTAGGTATCCTTGCCTGTATCATGGCCAAATCCTGCTTATGTTTCTCAGTTCTTCGAACCATAATAGCTAGTATCGTAGCCATTCTCCTGGAGGTAGGCTCGAAATCGTTCGTCCTCACTTTCCAAGTCTTTCTCTTTGTCGGGAATCAGAAACCATGAGACGAAACCACCCAGAATTACAAAGGCAGAACCAATCAGGAAGATACCTTGCTGCCCCTTGATATCATCTGCGAAGGAATTCTGGATTGGCAAGAACACCTGTGTGCCGATGGCGGCACCAGCTTTGCCGACTGCGGCTGCGAAACCCATGTAATGTCCACGAAGCGGCGTCGGGAAGGATTCAGCGCAAGTCAGAAAGGTGGCAACTCCAGGTCCCATCTCTCCAAGGGCTAGAAAGATGCCGTAGAACACAATGAAGAGCGGAAAGACCTTTTGAATAGGTACCATCGCCCCACCGAAAATCATACCAAATATGCCCCAGGCAAAGAAGCCAAGAGTGAAGGTCTGCTTTCGGCCAATCTTGTCCATAAGGAAGCCACCAATGATGACGCCCGGAATATAAAAACAATTACAGACAGTGCCATACGCAATGTTCTGAATGACTGAGTTTTGGGGGTTGAGATTGCCAATGATGGTGGACGAAAAGATCGCGAAAGGGTAGCCCGTGAAATCGTACAGAAACCAGCAAATAGCTAGGATGGCGGTCAGTCGCAGATATATAGCGATAGCGTGTACTGTACTTACATGTCCCGAGCATAGGCTTCCAGTAGAGTTTCAAAGCATGAATGTAAGGGATATTGTGCTTGATGGCATGCTTGCGATATTGTGTCGAGTTGACCGCACGAAGTCGAAAGATGAGAACAAAAAGAGGGATCTATAGCCACATTAGTTAGCATCTCCTTGGAGCACTGTATACAACAGAATGACTTACCACAATACCAAGGCCAAAGCAGACCCGCCATACTCCTTCGTGGGCTTGATTGTGGAAGCAGGCCAAGACTATCAAAGCGACCGGACCAGCTAACACGAATCCCAAGTCAAGGGACATCTCAGTCGAAAGTGCAACCAAGATACCGCGTCGTCTTCGAAGTCCCACTGTTTCGTCAGCGGCTTCTGCTGCGCTACTCCCACAAACAGGATATTCCGCGCCTGCACCAAAGCCAGCGATACCACGAGCGACGATCATCATCCAGAACATTCCCAGATGTGTCTTACCACTCGATGCAGTAGCGAGTACAAGACCTATGACAAGCGTCAGAGTCGCAAAGATAATTCCGTTGCGTCGTCCAAATCGATCAATTCCGAAACCGAAGCAGAGCATGCCAAATATCTCTCCGATCAGGAAAGAGTTGGACAATCGCG
Source organism: Exophiala sideris (assembly GCA_000835395.1). Lineage (NCBI taxonomy): Eukaryota > Fungi > Ascomycota > Eurotiomycetes > Chaetothyriales > Herpotrichiellaceae > Exophiala > Exophiala sideris. Next base: position 3,930,336 of record KN846952.1, on the reverse strand, counting down.
TTTTGATGGACGACGAGATAGCGTCGGGGTACCTAAGGACGGTCTTAGTGATTGGATTTCAGGATGGGACCAGCTACTCACAGTTTTGCAAAGATGAGGTTCATGTATCCAATGATTTGAGCATTGTATCCGTCGCTCCACAGTGCACACCCTGAGATGATGACCGTAAGAATGTTGGCGGCTTTGCTGGTGGGAGTAACCGCCGCCACGAGGGGCCGCTGAGAAACTGGATCAACATCTTTGATTTGTTCCAAGTCATGTTCAGCCGAGTTCGCATCCTGCTGAACTGGTTCCGACCGAACGAGTTCGTGCTGCTTCATCTCCATGGCCGGTAATCGTGGTCGATGGATATGCCACAAACGAGATACCAAGACTGGATACTTCTGATGAATGCAAAGGTATGGCTTACCTCCTGCCAGAAGTTCATGCACCTACTGTCCTTCTTATATCGGGGTAGTCGTGTCCTACGTGCACACGATCGAACTCTTCGGAGGCCGTTCCCGACATCTTGTATAGACTCATCCAACGAATGAATACACGTGGAGGATGGTCGGCTAACACAAAGGCTTGGTTTGGTATTCAAGGTTTGCATGTAATCCGTGACGGCCGGTCTCACAGGGGAGCCGTAAAGGGTACCTGATCTAGACGCATCTGCTGGTGATGATCGGGTACTGACGCTTAGCTAGACGTGGTGAAGGCCGCGTCTTAGTTCGCAACGAGCGTTCCTTCCTAGGGCCATGATAATGCTTGAAGGAGAAGGCTCGTGAACGTGAGCAGTTGAGAGTATGCTATTGGGCACAGACGTTAATTAAGAATGAATAACAACCAACAGTATGAGCACGATGCTATAGTTCGGTCAAGCACTTGGGACGGAGGATACGACCGGAATATGAGTAGGTGCGTGTGAAATCACAAGGAATTGAGAAGCCACAGCGCGGGAATAAGTACGTGAGTGGGACTATTTCTTATCTCTTCATCCTGAGTGGCCAGATTACCACCGAGGCCGCGTAGTAGCCTATCCGAATATGCCGGCAGCTCTCTCCGAACCCACGGATGGTGGCTCCGAATGTCTTGGACATGACTGATAAGGACTAGCGTGAATCACCCCTATCAATCATTAATTGCCTCCTAGACCTAACCGTAGCGTCGAAACGGGTCGTGCCATACATCTCACCGCAATAACGAAATGGTATTGAGACATTAGTATACGATTATAGCGCTCGACATATGTCTGAATCGACGGTGAGGGTCATTCCCTAGACGGGAGTTCTTAGCGAAAAGGGTTTCCCAAGCCTCCGAAGCCCTCTTGCTCTCGTTATCCTAATCATAAGATCTGATCCTGATGAACGGTAAGATCCTGCTGTAGCGGCAGTTGAAGGTACTTTTTTAGCAAAGATAATCTATACTGTATTTATAGGTCCGTGGGGGTATATCGATAGACTGGAGCTGGAACGGTATTGGCTTCGCGGTTCCCGGATGGGTCTGGGAGCGCAGTCCATGGGTAAAATCATCTCAACTTGCAGCAAAACAAGACCGACATGAGGCGCTCAGAGCTGGGTTGTGCATACGACGGTTCTACCAAAGTCTTGGGCCAACATGTCCTTAAATCCAGGGATTGTCAGAGTAAAGCCTCGTTTCTGTAGAAGATGCTTGCCCCTCGAAACAGACGGCGGCGAAGGTCACAAATAAATATGGCGGATTGACGCGCGAAGGTCAATCACTCGTCTGATCTTATGTTTCATGACGCGAAAGCATGAGCTGATGCACATTGACCTAAGAGCTTTCAAGGACTACAAGTCGGTATGCCGCTTGGTTGTGGTAAGCTTTTTCTCCTGCACTGCTCGAAATGCCGCCGTTGACACATCCTTTAGGCGTAAGCTCTTCAGCTTTCAGGACATGTGTGGTGAAGCTTCGTCAGCTAATGATTCCCTCCGAGACATTGACATCGGGTCAAAATAAGGAATTTCGCCCAGCGACAGAACTCGGTTTCCTCGACGGTAGCCTTTGTAGTCACTTTCATAGGAATTAGTGTCGAGGCATCAAGGAAAGAGACACAATGCCACGAGAAAGACTTACTTTGTGCCGGCATGATAGACACATCGACTGATCGAGACAGGTGGTTAGCATCACGAAGACAACTTTTCGTGGATGTTCTTACTTATCCCATATAGCAAGACTGTTCTCCGCCCATCTGAAACGAACTTGCAGGTCATGATTTTGAGCAATGAGTTGAAGGACTAGAGGCAGGTTAGCCACTACATGTCTTGCCGTAGGAACGTAATTCGCACAGTATTGCTTCAGAAGTTCACTCTCGGCTTGTGTTACGCCTGCGATTCTCCCGTGCGTGAGCGACTGGCCGGCTCCGTAGAGTGATCGCCATTCAGTGACTGGATTCGTACGAATGAGAGGACTAGAGATGGTAACATGAGCTCCGATACAGTCCACGTAAGTCTCGTGTAACTTACTGCGTGGCTACCAGGTCCAGGCTTGTGTTTTCTGGGGCACCGCGATCGGAGAACTGATGCTCTACCTCCTTGGCGGTTTGCGATATGTAAGATGCCTGGTTACGTCAGATCAGAAATCAAGGTCATGTATCAGTATATCATACTTGACCTTGTACCGTGTTCAAGCCGTCGACGAGATTTTTCACTGGTGGTGAAAGTCGGTCATAGACTTCGTACCCCGAGGCCCACAAAGTATCGCCGCCACATCCATCCTTCGGGACATCAAGCATGTGGAGGACTGCGTAATCCGACGGCACTCTCTCATATGAAATGCTTCGCACATGAGTCACTTTGGTCCGGGTAGAAGATCAGGTACTGCATACTCTGTGTGCCATTGCTCACTGGCAAGAGGCGGGATAACAAAATCGTCCTCCATCTCATGGTACATATGGGGATACCGTTTGCGCAGGACCTGACATAATCGGAGTTAATGAGAAGTGCAACAGCGGGCACACATAGATCTACCTTGGACGAGATGATTGAGACCTCGTCGTCCACCCTTCCTGTCCCATCAACTGGGAAGTCTGGCTGACTTTTGAGCAGGGGATGTTTGTTCAGCTGGGTAAAGTTAGTTCATAGTGGCCCAGGCGAACTTCCTTCGGGTAGAAGGTGGTAAGAAGAGACCTTAGACGTGCTTGGTTTCCCTCCGAGTTCGCCGAGTCTCTGAGCCAGATGTTTCTGCTGGTCTATGGTGATTTCTTGATTCCGGAAGAAAACAACTCCCCGTCGCGAGACTATCACAGTCAGACGCTGTATATCCCGATACGATGCATATGACCTACCCGTAATTGCTAGATCACGAAGCTTCTTGTCGTCGGCCAGGATGTCCGCAAGTAGCAGATCTGGAAACTCCGTCCCAATTACTGGGGTATGATCGAATCTATGGTATTCGTCCAGAGATCCGGAATACTTGAGTGGCTCCCGTTTATGCGTAGATGGTCTACTCTGGGCCGAAGTGTTGGTCTTGCTAACTCCGACCCCTGGGATGGCGGATACTTCTGCGGAAGGAGCCATGACTTCGGTAGTCAGCGTTGTCGGATGATCTGTCTTGATCGTGAAGAATGCATGAACGTGATGATTGCAGACAACGGACGGACGGTTCTATATTCGAATTCATTTTGCCCACGTTGCGATGCTCCATCATGCTACATTCAACGTTCGATTGGGGGTTATGGCGGATCAAGGCAGTCCAAAAAGCGCATGCGGCTCTGGCCAATCGTACTTGAGGATTCGAGGAAGTGGCACACCAACTCTGGCGTTCGAGAACGAGTTGCGACCTTGCTCGGAACACTGCGACCCAGGTGACACCTCGGGTTGCCCTGCCGATGTTCGCTGGGGCCCAGAGACATTCGAACCACGCTCCACAAGTTTGCACGCCAGAAATTGAGGATTAGTACCAAGTTTCCTTGAGCATGCCTATAATGACCTGATCCAGTCTACGACGTGTGGTCTAAAGCTGCCCGTCGTAATTTCAACTGTGGCATGGAAGAGTCTCATGATATCCCGTGGCATGATCTATCACACAGTAATGTTGGCTCCATGCGACACAGAGGCACAAGAACAGTAAAGGGCCCCCAACGGTTTGAAAGAGATGGCGTGCTAATTAGCGACAATCAGATCATTCATCGTAGTCTAATCGTTCTCGCATCTTTTCCCAACGGCTATCGAAGAAGATATGTCGCAGGGCATCTATTCTATTAAATCGCAAATTGAAACTATTTGTTCTGTAGAGACAGGGTCTTCTTACCAAATGGTAGGAGGAGAGGCCTGCGACCGTATCCAAACTCGAGCTCGCGGTCACCTTGAGCTATCTCTACTGCCATTGCAGTATCCATTTCTCACACCTCAGTGACAGTGCTGGCTGTGGGCAAAGTCTTGGTCATATCATTCTTGCCGACGCTTGGTGTCGGAGTGTCCGATAGTTCGCGGTCGCTGATCCTCTTGCCTTTATACAAGGTATCGTCCTCCAGGTCCTGGAGAGTGCATCCCTTTGTCTCGGGGATCAGAGCTGTAAGCAGAGCACATATGGTCATCAAGCCGGCAAAGAGACCCAGGACGCCCCGGATTCCAATGGCATTGGTGACACTTCCGAAGGCAAAGGAAGTGATGACAGCACCGACCTTCCCGCATGCTGCAGCCAGCCCGTGTGCTGTGGCCCTGACACGAGTTGGAAACAGCTCAACGGGCAGAAGAAACGTAGTGATGCCAGTTCCCGCATTCTGAATAAACTGCGATAAGGCAAACAGAGTGATGAGGGCACCTTTGCTTGCGTGATTCGTTAATCCAGCCCAAATGGCGTATACGACTGCAGCAGCGAGCGAAAACCAGAACTGCTGAGCCTTTCGGCCCATCCAATCTGGGAGGAAAATTCCCACAAACCAGCCTGGCAGGTAGCCTGCGCCGATAACGATGAGATTACCGACCGCAGTGTTCCATAATTTGTCGTACGTCGTAGATCCGGTAGCAAAACCAATGTCTGTCAAGACGATAGATTGGTTGAGACTGATGCCATACGAGGCAATGTCGCTACTTGTGTAAGTCGTTCTGTGATGCAAATGAGGGTAGGATGGACTTACTATAAAAACCAAACTGCGCAGAGGGAAAATAATGCCTTAGCATGCTGCCAGTCCGCAAAGTAGACTCGAAAGTCGTCGAGCTGTTCGCGGAAAGTTCGATCCTTTTTGCTCTCCCCTTCAGTTGAGGCGTTTTGGACATCTATCGTGCGCGGTCAGCTTCGATCTTACATCGTCAGGGCAGGGTTTACGTACATTCCACATAAGGCTTCGTTTCCTTCATCGTAAAGCGAGCGTAGACTGTCAATGCCCCAGGTATAAGTGCTAAGATTGTTAGCAATGAATATCTTAGCCCGTAGGGTTTCAAACCTATGCCGAAAAGCAATCTCCAAACCCACTCGAGGCGGTTGACATTATGCTGGATACCATTCTTGAAGGCCGCAAGCAAGACCAAGAATGAGACAGATGTCATGATCTCGCCAATGCCCTTGATGAAGAACGCTGACAGTACCAGTTTCGCTCTGCTGCCCATTGGAGCGTTCTCGGCCGCAAGGGCAGATGACATGGGGTAATCTGAGTCGGTCAGTCTAGTGGCCCGTAGTGTGCTGACAAAGGGAAACCAACCTCCTCCAATGCCCAGGCCGGTCACCACTCTCCAGACAGCCATCCAAGCGACGATACCATCATGGCTTATCCCTTTCCAAGGCAACAAGATACACATGAGAGTACCGAATAGAGTAAACAGCAGTTCTCGACCATAGATTTTGTGGCGGCCCAGAGTGTCACCAAGGAAACCAAACATAAGCTGGCCAACGATCATGCCCAAGGAAAGGCCTCCTTTGATAGCACCGCCTTGACTGGCAGGTACCTTTCCTTTATTGTCTTTGAAGTAGATATATCCGAGCATTGGAACAACTAAAGGCAATTAGCACAGTCGACATTGTTGGAATAGTAGCATCTACCAAGTCCGATGGAATCGTTCAAGCAGCCATCAGCCAAGAAACCGACACCAACGACGATGAGGAACCGGGTCCTCGACCAGAATGAAGCTTTTTCTTCCATGTTGAAAAGGATACCAATTTGATATTGATATTGGGTGTTCCGATCCAGAGACCAATACCGGTGGTCGTGATCTTCTTTTTATATCCATCATCAATTGAGATATAGAACCTGATATTTGGTTGTGTAGGGCATCGTGGCCGTGGAGAATAGCAGACTTTGGTGGCCCTAGGGGTAGCATTCTACCAAGAGACCTAGACGGCACAGGTGTAAGGAAGAGCTACGCGCCAGTAATGCATCCCACGTGTTGACAGAACGGCTCGATTTTGTGGTGCTAAATCAACAAAAATTGCTTCGGTGAGGTATTCCGAACAGACTGGAGGGTCATGAACGCTTGGCAGACGCCGCGGCCGGTGCACGCGGGTTGACCGAAAAGAGTGTTGAGTAGGTAGCAAAGGGCGTGCAAAGGGTCACCTTTTGGGTCTCACCACGGTGGGCCAAAGCCCGGAGCACGTGGATGGGCCCTGGACCCTTATGTTCAAATTCACTGGTCAGCTGTAAGAACCCTGATGTCCAGATTTGGGGCAAAACCGCATGTTAGCACTTCCGAATACGCGGCCACTGGTTCCGAATACATGGATGCTGGTGCAAATTACTCGATCGTACATGAGTGAGGAGGCACGTATTCGGAGACGAATACATTGGAATTTACAAGCGCTCCTTATCGCGGGCGATGGGCTGGCCCACTTGAAGGACTATTTCACTTCTTTGAGTATCGGACCTCTAGGTGGATGAATTTCCCTCATAAACATAGCAGAGACTTCGCACTGCCGGACATTTATTAAGGCACACTCTTGATGCAACATACTCATCAAACAATCTGAATCATCAAGCAAGAAAAAAGTGTTACATGATTGCTACAGCCATCGAACGCGATCATGACTGTCTCTTACAACCTTCCCGCCGATATTTTGTGTCCAAGCCAACATGCTCAGAAAGCTGGTCGACAGACTGCCAGCAATTCTGGTTTGCCCTTATTCCAACCGGACCAAGACTTCTGCTTTGAACCCCCTAAAGCATTCGCGACTCTGAAAGAGCTTCTGCTGTCCGAAGAAGATGCCTCATCGCCTCTCGCCATTACAGACCCTTTCCCTCTGTTCACCCCAGAAGCGGTCGAAAAGATGCGAGCCGACGTCTTCCGCCGGGAGGTCGTCGACAAATATGGCCAACGGACGATGCCCCGATGTTTCAAGTTGAGAGGTTACTCCAAGGACACTCCATATGTCGATTCTGTGTGGCGTCACGAGCTGGTGGTGAAAGCATGTTCGCAAGCTGCCGGAGTCGATTTGGCTGTCGTCTTCGATTACGAAATTGGTCAGGTGAATGCGCAGTACGATGCTATCACGGACGATAAGCCTCTATCCGATACTCTTCCACCTGCCAAACCTCTTTTATATGAAGCCGCGGAATCACCATCGGAGACTTCTGCCCAGCAGGACGAGCCACTTTCTCTCGGTGTTTGGCACAAAGACGCATACCCTTGGGTTTGTGTCGTCATGCTTTCGAACCCAACTAATATGGTTGGTGGTGAGACTGGCATTCGCAGAGGCGATGGTGTGCTTGCGAAGTATCGAGGACCTCAGATGGGTTGGGCTGTGATGATGCAGGGAGGATGCATTGATCACATTGCTCTCCAAGGACTTGGCACAGGCGAACGTGTTACCATGGTGACGTCGTTCAGACCAAAAAGTCCCCTGGTCAAGGATACCAGCGATGTGGCCATGGTCATATACAGTAGTCTTGTGGATGAACTCTTCACACAGTGGACTGTGTACCGCCTTCAAGTCCTGACCGAGCGCACACAGGCGTCCCAAGCCAAGATTGCCGCAGGTGGTATGAGCGAGCAAGACATTGCTGAAGCTGTTGCGCAGTGGAACAAGGAGCAGATCGAGTATATGACTTACACTGCATCGCAAATGTCGGCACAAAAGATCAATGACGCGATGGCGCGAAGAAAGACTCTTGCAACAAAAGGTTGGACTTTCTTGTCCAAACAGGGGCTTGCGAAGACGGAGTAATTTCTATAGTCGGAGTCTTCGATCATATAGTTTATCAGACGTGAGTCTGCGACATAATTAGTAGTATCCTCCAACAGTTTCGTGAGATAGATACAACCAGGTATTGGACATCGATGAGCAAAAAGAATCAAAAGCCGAATACTGGCGAAACCAAATTACTTGTGGACGGTAATTTAATGGCTTCCTGCACACGTGTCAATGAGAACTTCTCCGGTTGCTTGCTGTCTTTTCTCTGCCCGTGGGCTAAGGGTCGTCTCCCCATTAGTGACCGATGATAGGCCGAGGAGACGCCTAACACTCGGGGCACTAACAAACTCTCGGTTCGTGGTACCGAGCACCCACGGAAATATTCCTTGAGCAGTGCACTTCCCGTAATTAACACGTCCTGGATTCCAGGCGGCACACATTTGTACTTGGGATCCAGGCCAGTCTTTTTCCGTGGAAATTCGACAAGAAGCCTGCACAAACATCTCGTCGCTCTGGAGTATTTGCTTATAGGTAACGCGTCATGATCCGCAATAACCTCCTGACCAAGGTTTCAGAGAACCGTCTCTGCACAGTGAGATTGATAGCTTTGATGTGCCCGTATACCGCGCCTTACTGACTGAATTAGGCTGTCGGCATCAAATTGATCGCTGAGATCGAGGCTATATCGCTTGCCAACGCGGCTGGCTACGACACGGTCTTCATCGATCTGGAGCACTCGATTCTGTCAGAGAGAGACGCCAGTCGCTTGTGTTCGGCAGGACTATCTGCTGGTATCACTCCGTTTGTGAGGGTTCCCTACCAGTGTGGCCAAGGTTACGTGCAAAGGATCCTGGACGGTGGAGCAATGGGGATCATTTTCCCCCATATCAGCACAGTCGGCAAGTCGTCTCAAACTGATATCGAAGCTAGACTAATCATGATCAGAGGAAGCAAGAGAAGCAGTAGCTTATACCAAATTTCCACCAAAGGGCAGAAGGTCCTTAACGGCTGCCTTGCCGCATTTTGATTTCCAACGGGTCACAGCGAAAGATGTTATCGAGCAGCTTAATGATTTCGGCTCCACGGTTTTCCTTTTGATCGAGACGAGATTGTCGCTTGATAATATCGATGAACTGGCTGCATTAGAGGGAGTCGATGTTCTGCTGGTGGGTGCCAATGATCTGTCGTTGGAACTTGGCATCTTGGGAGAATGGGAACATCCAATATTTCGATCCGCACTTGCAAAGATCGCCCGGGCAGCGCAGCGTTCAGGGAAGATCTTCGGTATCTGTGGCCTTTACACGAGACCGGACATATACAGGGTCGCCGTACGAGAGCTGGGTGCTCGCTATGTTCTAGGCCACGTGGATCTCGGCTTGCTAGCCATGGCTATGAAGAAGAATGTAGAATTGTTGCGTAATATAGCTGCTGATGCAGGCCCCAGCTCAGCCATGGACGAATAAACAGGAAGATCTGATAAACGTGGACTATAAATCGTTCATGTTCACGGTGGCCTGATGGCCTGGGTGGAGGCAGTGGAGTATGCTCGGATGTCCACACCGAGGGATGTAACGACTCGGAAAACGTGCAGGAAGGCGAGCCTTTAGACATGGCACGAATGGTACCCCAATTGTGTGTCTTTTCACATACTTCCTGCCGATGCCGTTGTCGCGTGCTCGCCTTCTATTCTTATGAGCCACTCCGGTCGGCGATATATCTTGCGTCGAAACTTCCCACTCATATCTTAGCGATTCTATCACAAAGGCACTCAGCGAAAATGGCCGCACAAAGGAGGATCGCAGCGTTGCGCGCCAAACTTTGCGGGAGTGGTCAAAGACCGGCAATTGCCATGGCGGCTCACAACCCTCTTTCAGCGAGAATAGTGGCAGAGACGGACGGCTTCGATGCAATTTGGGCCAGCGGGTTCGAGTTGTCTGCGTCCTACGCCGTCCCAGATGCAAGCATCGTTTCGCCGAGCATTCACCTCGAGACTACTAGAGCAATGGCCGAGGTACAAGACCTACCTATCATTGCCGACCTAGACACGGGGTTCGGTAATGCCATCAATCTGGCGTACGTGATCCCCCGATACGAGGCTGCGGGAGTTGCCGCTATCGTCATCGAAGATAAAACATTTCCCAAAGACAGTAGTCTTCGAATAGACGGACGACAATCATTAGTCTCTATCTATGAGTTTCAAGGAAAAATCGCAGTCGCAAAAGAGATGGGCTCCATGTTGGTTATTGCCCGCACTGAAGCTCTCATTGCCGGATTGGGCCAAGAGGAAGCGATGAAGCGTGCCCTTGCATATGTGGACGCTGGAGCAGACGCAATTCTACTTCACAGCAAGCAAAAGACACCGGATGAGATGCTTTCATTTTGTCGTGCTTGGCCACGCAACGGAGTGCCCTTGGTTATTGTGCCGACCAGTTATCCGCAGCTTTCCTTCGAAGAGATTTCCAGGCTCACGGACGGCAAAGTGCGTCTAATCATCTGCGGCAATCACAGTATTCGAGCTTCAGTCGCCGCCATGCGGCAGACCTTCCAGCAGATTGCACACGACAATGGGATTTCTGGCGTGGAGAAGCAGATTGCGCCCGTGTCGGATATTTTCGCGCTGCAAGGTGACGCAGCAATGCGGAAGATGGAGAAAAAATATTTACCAGAGCCGAGTACTCCGTAATGCACATCTTGATAAGGCCTTTGCGTGCTTTGAACGCTCATGATCAGACGCTCGAAGCTGAAGGAATGGCGCACAGGTAGCATCAAAGAGCGCGAAGGCCACGACATTGGATGTCCAGGAGCCCTTGACACATATTTCTTGTTTGAAACCGATTTCCCTGCTACCTGCTAGACTTTGTCGTGTATGTTTTTCGCGGGGGAATGAAAGAAATTCTCACTCACACGAAATCCAGCCAGCCGTCAGACCCTGGGCCTGTCATGTCTAGGTCATCTGGGATCGTGAAGTCGACGAAGTTATCCAAGTAAAATGCAGGATCTTGAGGCATGCTGACATTCTCTCCAAGTGCTTGGTCTGTTGAAGCTAGGTCCGGCATCAATGTCAGCTCCTGGAGTTGCTCTGCTGATGATTGTTGGAACGTCTCAATGACGGAAGGCATGAAATGTTGTGCTTGCAGCTCGTTGATGGCAAGACTCCCGGTCAAAGGCTCCTCAACCTCCAAGACGTTGACAATAGCGTCGTTGACGGCCGTTCCGTCATGAGTCAAGTGAAGAGATAACTGTAAGGAAAGTCCAAGCCTGGTCAGTTGAGTAGGGGCCGTACTGTCCAACATGTCGTGTATATTGTCCAACTCTTGGAGTAGGGCCTTTGCAGGAATATTACCCCTGTTACTCATGTCTCGCAAAACGTCTTTTCCGACGGCAAGGAGCGGACCATCAATCGAAGCCGTGAATATGCCGTGGGCTAGGGTCAGTCCCAACGCAGACGTGAAGGTCGCCTCGAGATCCCAAAAGTTGAACGTTTCTATCACCTGTAAGTTTATGACAACCTTTGACGGCACTGACATACCAAGAACACCTTGCTCGTGGAGGGCGTGTATAACGTTCAGACTGTAAGCGGCAGCTTTCACACAGGTTTTCAACAGTTTCAGTGAGCCTTGTGAGTCGATAGTCGTCGTGCTGTGCACAAATACAGGAGTAATACATGTAGAGATGTAGTCAATCAGGAATGGCTTGGTAGCGTGGAGGACAGCCTGCAGTAAATTAGAAGTCGTTCGTTCGCCACATTTCCGGGGCTTCATACTTGATAGTATGAGAGATACAGTGTGGCAACAGGTCTCGATATCGATGTGAAGTCTTTGCCCTGACAGAGCTGGTGCGAATTGCGCAGTCTTTCTGCAAGTTTTCGTGCTGCTACCAACTGAGTCGAGATCCGTGTAGAGAATGATTCACTTGTGGTTTGCCCATTTGAATAGGCATTTAGGACTAGATATCGGAGATCAGAAGTGCTCGTAATATTGCGAGTGTACTTACCTCCTTTCACTCTTGTTACAAACTCAGCGACGGAGAGGTGTGTGCGCAAGAGAGATCTGTCGGCATGTTCATAGACTAAGCCGAGTGACAAGGCATTATCGTCAACCTCGACAATCGGGCAATTAGCCTCAGCATCTATCGTAAATGCTTGCTTCTGGTCTATCAGGCAGACAGTCCACCAAAGTTTCTGCACGCACTCCAGAGTGTGCCTCTGATCGGCATCAACGGTATCGCTTCCTACCATCGGCCAAGGACGCTTCATCAGCCCAGAAGAGCGCATCAAGCCAGCTGCTTGTCCAGTCTGAGAGGTCGTCAGAGGATGTTCCGTAGATGTAATGCACACTCACGTAAAGATAAGCTACACTGTGCATGTCTGCTGCTTGTGAGTACATGGACAAGAGCAGAAGAGTTTGGATTGTTGTTAGTGGGTCCTGGCTGAGTATAATTGTGGTCGGCAGGACGCTGATAGCCCTCTGGAACTCTCGAACACCTGGCGGCCCGATAACACTTGCCCCCTTTTCTAGGAAAAGCTTGCCTAAGGCCAGAATGGCAAGAATGTTCGCATGCCATACGCTTGAGGTAGTCTCTAGGGATGACAAGTCACTCTTATCGAGCCGCTTCTGAAATTTGAGAAGGTCGAAACAGTATTGGCTGGGATTGAGGCGAAAGTCGCACACTTGGGCCAGGTGACTTATGTAGGACTTTGGTGGGAGACTGGTCACAATAACACCATTTCCGCGTTCTGTGTGACGCGAGAACTCGTAGGTAGATCGTTGTGACTCTCCGATATGTTGCACTTCATCAGTAGCCTCGTTCAACAAAGCCCGTCGTGCATCTCGACAAAATGCCCAGGTGGACACATTCGGGTGAAATACTACACCAATTCAGTGATTGGAATCTGCCAGAAGCCGTAGATTTCCTACCTTCTTCTTGGGACCGATCTAGCTCTGGAGCCTCGACAGCCGCGTGGGATGTGGTGTTGAAATTCGTCTGTGAGAGGTCTACGTGGGAGGTGGCATGTGACCAGATGTCTTGACGAAGGCTTGCCGTTCCTTGTGATGGGTCGCGAGATTGGGCCGCGTGGGCATGAGGCGCATGCTGAGACGACTCACGGGTAATCGTCAGCTGATGACGGTCGTAGGGTCCTGATGCACGGCTTTGAAGCTCGTGTAGATGTCTTGAGATAACGTCAATATCCCTTTTATAGCCTGCCAAGTTGCTGACCTTTCGGAGATCACGACTCGCCGCGATGCCTCATCAAAGACGCATGACTGCTTTCGACGCTCGCAATTGATGCAAGGTTGCTCACCCGAGCATTTCACCTTACGTTGCCTACATCGACGGCACCTGCTTCTTATTAGATTTGGCACTCTTTACGGAGACCTCGTTACATACGCATTTATGACTCTTTGACGTGGACTTGCATCGATACTGGACCGTAATTCTGACATGGACTCTCTCTCGCATGATCGCTGATCCTGTAGAGATCGCCAAAAGGAATACAGATATCAGAACCGATTAAAGAATGCGAATAAAATAGCAAAGTACTTGTAGATGTTGCTTCACGCACGTGGGCGGCTGGGTGGGGCATACAGCGAATCAGGGCTTCGGAATTCAGCATGTTTTACAGTGCTTTTCAAAACTCCGTAAATTTGTCAAGTTTGCCGAGGGGGTTGCAACCCCAACTTTTTGAAATGGCGGTAAGCATGATTATGTAATTACTCACTAACAACGTATACAATCAAACATCTTTTTACTGCTAAAATAATCGTCGTCGTCGGCGCTCCATATTAATATAAATATCGTTAAATCTGATGTTCTAGTCGTAATGCCGTCGAGACCTAAGTTCTCCACCGCGGTTAAGGAGGCGGTCGAGAATACTCTTAATTCCACAGCTAAACAACAAGATATTAGTAATCTACACTACGTCTCTCTAAGCTACGTAATAAAGATTAAGCAATAAAAGCGTGATAGGGAGCTAGGCCTTAATATATTTAAGCCTAGGAATAAACGTTCTCCTATTATACACGATACTAGTATAGTAGGTCTCCTTAAGTTCCTTTAGAACTAGCTAATAGTACGTCTCGACGAATACTATAATTTCCTACTAAATAAATATAACCTCGAGACGTTACGCCCTACTATCTCTCGCGCGTTGAAATAGTATAAAATTACGTATAAACGTATCACTAGGATTAACGCTAATCGAGACGAGGAGCTCGTGATATAATTTATGGTCGAGATAGTCGACTATACGGCTAATTAGATCGTCGCTATTAACGAGAGCGCCGCTAATAAGAGGACGCGAGATCGAAAGTTTAGGTGGTCCCCTAGAGGGCAACCCTATCGAGTACGTCTCCTAGGAAGATATACTGTAAGGTGGAGTATCTTACCTACCCTTATAATAGACGGATGGCTTAATTAGGAAGTATATTAGGGATCTTTCGACGTCGAGCGATTTAAGGTATTTATTAAGCGACTCCTAACGAAGATGAATCCCTTCCTCGATAAGTACTCGATAATACTACTTAATAATATAAGTATTTATTATACGGCGAAGTTAACGGCGATATACTCGAAGAAGAGTGTTAAGCTAACTTTCCTTTCGCTATATACGCTCGATCTTAACCTAATTAAGCTATTCTTCCATAAATTAAAGGAGTGAATACGAAGAGAGAGAGAGATCGACTATACGTATAAGAATAACTTCGATATCTTTATTTATCTCGCGATAAATAGCGTCTATAGTAAGACGACGACGAGAGTATACTTTCGCGAATACGACTACGAAGACCCTATTAAATAGGGATACACTATTATAAAGAGTACGAATAAATATAAGGGAAAGTATAGAAGTAAGTATACTCCTTAGTATATAAAATATAACTACGTAGAGAAATCGATATTACGTAAGTCTTTTTATTACGTATCGATATCTCTCCTATAGTGATTACTATAGGAATTATATAACTATAAAATTCTAATCGATAAATACTATACTATATCTATACTTAATACCTTTTAGCTATCCTAGTATTTAGAGTTTCTATAAATTTATAAATTTCTTAAATTAAAATAGTAGTCTTAGCACTTAGTTAGCGTCTATATAATAGTACGTAATAATTACTAAACTAATTAAGTAGTAACTCTTATACGAGGTAAACTCTAATTAAACTTTCGCATTACCTTAAAATTCTTAAAACACCTTAAGAGTGTTAGCCTTATTTAGCCTTACTAAAGAATTAAATCGACGATAAGTCTACGAGACTCGATATATCGTCTTATAGACGAGATTATACTATAGGAAGATATATAAAGTCCTTAAGATACTTCCTAATCTTTATAACGAAGTCGAAAGGAACTTTCATCGTATTCCATTAAGAATCCGTATAACCCTTAAGATCTAAGAAGCCCTAACCGTGTTTCGTGATTACGCCCTTAATATTAAGGAATCTCGCTTAGTGAGTAGAGAATTTAGTCGCTAGCTAATTAAAATACCCCCTTATATTATTATCGTCGTTACCCTCGCGCTATAGTAGACTTAAGCGTAACTTAACACCTCGTAAGGCGGCGATAAAGACGGTCGCGATAAAAGAATATTACTCTATATCGAGATAAGATGTACCGAAGTTATAATTAATCGTCGATATTATATTTAGTGAATTTAGCTATAGATTTAATAGAGAAGAATATATAGCTAGCCGCCGCTTCTTATTACGGTTCTAACTCTTTATTATCTATAATATAAGGTTCTTCGAGAGCTAATCGATCGTAGTCTCGTCTACTTATATACGTTAGCTCTATATCCTAATAGTTAATATTAAGATAGATAGATAATCGTAATTAGAATATTAATAGTATAGACGCGAATTATTCTTATAGTTCTAATATATATATTTATACTAAGTCGCTAGTGTTATATAATATACTTCGACTTAGTGCTTAATCTATACTCGTATTACTCGTATCTCCTTCGTAACTTACGTAATAGTCGATACTACCTTTTTACTCTTTTTACTCTTTAATTTACGCCTTTCCTTATTACGTTTCCGTCGGCGCCCCTAAGTGCTATCTCCGAGCCTAGACGACGTGAAACTTATACTATCGAAGCTCGACGAGTCTTTATTCGACGGTAACGGAGAAGACGTACGGTTATATAATTTATACTTAAGTATAAGCTATATAATAATCTTATAGTCGAATCGCTTCGATTTATAAGAGATCTCTTATTACGATTAGTAGACTATCTCGAAATCCTCTTAGAAATTAATAGTAAGAGTATAAGGCTTCTTTATCCTAATCGCGGTGATTATGAGGTCGCCATCGAAAGCTAGCCTATTAATAATCTTTTTAGTACTCGGCGCGAGACTTACGATAAGGCGATCGCGATAGTCGTATACTATTTACTCGTGATCGTAAGTCCGCGAGATAACGAGGATACTAAACGCCTTATCTTTCCCTATAAAGACGTATATAGTAAATCTAAAGGAGACCTTACTTAAGGAGTAAATTAATTTAGCCGACGTATTCGATTACGAACTAGATGATATATATCGACGAGCTATCTTATTACTCTTACGCCGTTTAAAGGTATTAGAGTGGCTTATCTATACGGAAGGGGGAATCGCCGTCGACTCCATTATCTCCTTCTCCTTCGACTATATTAAGAAGCCCCCTAGAGAGCCCTCCTTCTCTTTTAATAGCTCTCGAGAGCTCCGCGACCTAAAAGCACTCTAGAGTAGTTTAAGCCTTTATATAGGAGTGATTCGCCCTAAGGGTAAGAAAGGGGGTGTATCTTTAACACCCTTAATAATTAGGAATCGCGAGGTAATAGCGTCTCCACCTATATTTGGCGTAGCGCGTTACTTACCAAGGGTAAGCTTTAATCGCGAGGCCGTGGGAGGCACTGACTGACTGGCCGATCGCCTTAGGGAGGGAGTGCGAGTACGCTTACGGCCTCGATCAGGTGCGGCCGCCTCGGCGGCACGTACTTCACGGAGACGAAGGGATGGAGTGCCACTGCGTAGAGAACGACGCTGCATATTGATTTAATGTCCTACGGAACGATACAGCATAGTCTACAGCTATTTTACAGTGGTGGTTGTGCTATTTCATTCCATAGTATATTGCATCAAAGTGGCGGTGTGTGGTCTCGGTAAACTTGACAAATTTACGGAGTTTTGAAAAGCACTGTAACAGCTAGAATCTCATCCCAATATAGTGACATCAAAGGATTATGTCATCGTCTATCATTTTCAACATAACCTAGACATTCTTGTTGTATGTCGGTGTATGCCGGTCGTGAGGATATTTTGACATGTTGTCGCCCGGGATCCATAGGTGGATGCCGTCTATCAAGATACGCTTCACAGATCGTGTAGTCCTTGATGCAAATTCCCCAAGTGAATACCCATTCACATGAGGGCTTTCTATCCGGACGCTCCCCAACATGCTATAACCGCTACTGGTACCCCAAGGAAGTCTGCGGTCTCGGACCGCATGTACAGCAGTCTGCAGGGTCACAGAGTGATGCCTGAGCTTCTGTCATAGCAGAAGCACCTGTTTCATCAACACCACAGCGCCCAACCAGCTATGGCGCTGCAAAGATGTCCCAGACGCAAACGACGGCGTCAAGGTTCATCCGATAACGAGCTCCACATTGAAGAAATGTTTCCCGACGAAATGGGCTATGACGGTGATGTGGAAGGTGTGGAGGTCCTCCAACCCGACCAGTACGAAGATGCCGATTCAGGAATCGAAGACAAGAAGACTTCGCGACATTTGTGGCCGGACTCAGATGATGAGCTGGCGGGTAGACTACGGAGACTGTCCTGTGATGTCCAGGGGTCGGTATCTCGACGTCGAGACGATCACGACCGCGGACGAAAGCGTCGCTCTCAGGAACTGGAGCAGGGCGAGGATAGGGAAGAGCGCTCGGCCAAACGTGCCGAAATTGAGGTGTCTGAGCTTGTCGACGGCCAGGCCGAGCAAAGACCGATCAAGCGAAGGAAGAAACGACCGGACAAGATGCTTGAAGCACGCCGTGGTGAAGCTAGGAAGCAGACGATGGCAGCATGGTCCGATAGCTCAGACAAGACGGAAGACCACGAGGCGGAAATGGCGTCGTCAAACTCAGGAACCCCTAATGTCCCATCAACGCCTGCCGCAGTTGATAACAGAGATCATGATGCCATGGACATTGGATAAAGATGGAACATTTTGATACCTAGGAATTAATAGAGGATGCTGGCACTGGAGGATCTCAGTGTCTGTATTTGGAATAGTCAGATTTCACTAGCGGCGAGTGTACCTGACTAAATTGAAGACTAGCGTCAGGGTACAAGGACGTCATCGGTTCAGAATGTGGAGAGACATCGAAGCTGCTTCCCCCGATGTCCTTTGAACTTCAACGACGTCGCATACAACCAGATTACACTTCTGGCAAATTAACCTAGTTGTCCGTGTATCACTTCGTCATTATTCCTTCCAACGCCATCCTACGAGTCGTTCATTCGCGGCGACTAGCATCTCGTTAATATGCAAAGACGCTCCTCCGCGCGCATTGCCGGGAAGTCCTCCCAGGACTCCTCTTTCGCTCCTCCGCCGAAGCCGTCGCCCGCGACTAAGAAGCGCAAGAATGAATCAAGTGGCGCTACCCCAACCATCAAGCGTGGTAAGAAAGGTGCTGAGCCAGAACAGAAGACTATAGAGGAGACCATGCAGAAGTGAGACCTCTTTCTTCTCTGTCAATCGAAGCGCTTGTGCTGATAGTGGTGTCTAGTGGCGGTGCCGATAAAGCTGAGCAGGAGGAACCTGCGCCGACGAACGCCGAGCAACACACCAGTCAAGCACCTACGCAAGAAACCGAAAAAGAGCAAGACAAGCCAGCGGTTCAGGACGACGCAACCGATGCTAAGCAAGAAGATGAGAAACAAGCGGCTGAGCCACAGGCTGAATCGGATGCTAAGATGACTGATGTCGGTGAAAAGCAACAAGATGAGAAAATGGAACACAAGGAAGAAGCAGAGCCCAAACCATCGGAGCAGGAGGAGGATGAAAAGCCCGCCGCTACGAACGGGGACGCCGTTGAGGCAGGCGCCCGTGAGGATGAGGATGTCGCATCTAGTATCCTCGAGAAAGGCATCATTTACTTTTTCTTCCGCGCCAGAGTCAATGTGGAGGATCCTCAAGATGTCAACGACGTTGCTCGTACCTACATGGTAATGCGACCAATTCCTCTGGACGCTAAGATCGGCGACGGTCCTATCGGTGATCAGGGCAATTGCAGATTGTTAGCCTTGCCCAAAAAGGTTCTTCCTGTCAGTGGCAAAGATCGGTTTCTCGCATTCGTTGAGAAGGCCAAAACCAGCTTTGATGATTTGAAAAGCTCCTTCCTGGTGGGCTCTGAGTATGAGACTAAGACAGCCGGCACCAGCCATTCGCCTCCTGTCACACCTCTCGCCGAAGGAGTTTACGCTATTACCTCCACGGGCCGCGACTCACATCTGGCCTACATCATCAACATCCCAAGCGAGCTTGGGGAGGTGCAGAAAGACCTTGGTCTTCAAGACCGTGGAAGCTTTGCGGCCAGCGTGAAGAACCCCACACAGCCAAGCCCTAATAATGCAAGCCTTCCCAAAGGCCCGGACTACCCACAAGAAGTTATCGACGAGTTCCGAAGCTTACGCTGGAAGCCTTTGGAACCAAAACTACTAGACTATGACAACGCGCAATTCCTGCTGATCGGCGAGTCCGCTGACAAGGGACTCGAGCAGCGACCCAAGGATGAGCGAGAAGGCAATGCTCCTCCACAGGAAGAAATGGAGAAATTGGAAGGTGAGGATGAGATCAGAATCAAACACTTGAAAGGTAAGTCGGAATGCCATGATGTAGGCGTCGATCCACTAACAAAAAGTTTCAGGAGATGACTCTGTCTTTGTGGACCTTGGTATCACAGCCAAAGACATTCCCAAGGTGCCATCGACGTGGTAGATGTTTCATTGGGAACTGTTGCTTTCCAGTAGACCATAACCGAGAGGGCTCCTGTGTAAATGTACAGTTTCCAGTCGTTTGGATGCTATTTCAAATGCTAAACAAATGGTATACAAACGATTGCGGTGTGTGTATGTTATTCAAAAGTTGTGTATGAAATATCATATGAAGTGCTTCTTCACCTCGTTCATGTTTCCATGAACCACCCCGATTTGGCGCAGTGTTCTCCATTCATCGAGAACCTCAACTCCACAGATTGGGGTTCGCAGTGGGGCTTTGTAATGGTATAAGAGCACCGAGGGGACAGTCCGGCACGGCCGCTCACCGACATGATTTTGGGTATATATGATTTTCATAGAAACTCTTAAAGTACCCGAAGCATAACTCACCCAGTATGGCTATCTCAGCCCTCGACTCACGCGTGTTTCGCAACCTCTTCGGCACACAAGAGATTCGTGACATCTTTACTGATGAAGCGTACGTGCGCCAAATGATCGCCACAGAAGCCGCGCTTGCCCGCGCTGAGTCTACAATCGGCGTGATCCCGGCTGAAGCGGGCGCCGTAATTTCACAGGCTCTCGAGAAAGTGAAGATTGAGTAGGTAATAGATTCCATTTCTACGCGAAACCCTACATTATGCGACAGTGCACTTCCAGAGTGATGCGCCGGAGGTACTAACGGCTTGGTCACTACCTTAGTTTCGAAAGACTATCCCGCGAGACCGAGATCGTGGGATATCCTGTCCTACCGCTTGTGCGGCAACTCGTCGAGCAAACACCCGAGGATATGGCGAAGTATATCCACTGGGGCGCGACGACGCAGGACATAATGGATGATGCGTCGATTCTCCAGATCCGCGAGGGCCTCATGCTGATAAAGCGCGAGCTTGAGACGTTGGTGGGCGTTCTGAGGAGTCTGGCGGAGAAGTATCGCGATACGTGAGTCCCCCAAGTCAAGTTACAGACCGGTTGGGGACACCAGTCTTTGCTGACAGGCAGAAAGGCCAATGGCAGGCCGAACGCATCTTCAGCACGCACTCCCTGCGACATTCGGGTATAAATGCGCGGTCTACTTGTCGAGCATACTTCGGCATCAGGAGCGTCTGGCTGAGATCGAGAAGAGGTGTCTGCTCGTCCAATTTGGCGGAGCGGCAGGTACGCTCGCCTCACTTGGCACAGGGGATGAAGGAGTGCGTGTGCGCGCACAGCTCGCAAAGGAACTTGGTCTCACGGATCCGCCGATAACGTGGCACGTGGCGCGCGACAACATCGCTGAGATACTTAACTTTCTCGCATTGATAGGTGGATCGCTAGGGAAAATCGCGTACGATGTGATGCTCATGTCGTCGAATGAGATGGGAGAGGTGGCGGAACCGTTTGTCCCGCATCGGGGTGCGTCGTCGACGATGCCGCAAAAACGGAATCCGATTTCGAGCGAGGTCGTGCTGGCGGCCTCGAAGCTCTTGCGTGCGAATGCTGGGTTGGGGCTTGATGCTATGGTCACCGACTTTGAGCGTGCTTCGGGTCCTTGGCATCTTGAGTGGGTGGCTATACCGGAGGCTTTTGTTCTGTGTGTGGGCGCGTTGCATCAGACGAACTTTGCGCTTGGTGGACTGGTGGTTAATGTTGGGGCGATGCAGGACAATCTACATTCCACAAGAGGGTTGATTGTCGGTGAGGCCGTGATGATGGGGTTGGCGCCGTTCATTGGCAGACAGAAGGCGCATGATGTTGTGTACGAGGCTTGTCGGACGGCGATAGAGGAGGGAAAGTCGTTGTTTGATGTGCTCAAGACAAACGCGGATTTGATGGCGGACCTTGACGAGCAGCGGGTCGCTGAGTTGTGTGATCCGCTGAATTACCTTGGGGCAAGTCAGATCATGGTCGACCGTGTGCTGGGAGAGAACAGATGAAAGTACTTGCGATCACCGCATTTTGGCGGTAAGATTCTGCCACTGAAAAGACATTGAAAGAGGCATGCGAAAGCGATTGACAGGACATTGGAAGCCCATGTCCAGGCGCAATACAATTTGAGCAAAAGTTGCATATTTTGATATATAGAAATGTTTAAATGTTAAATTTGTAGACACAAAAAGAATGGACCAGCGCATCCACTGTCCCGAAGAACTAATGCGCGGTGAGTAGCGTGTCAGAAGATGTTTGATCTTCTTTGCACCAAAATAGGCCTATATCCTGGGAAATATCCAATCGCGATGAGAGGAGGGATAAAGGCCAGAGTGTTGGCAAAGGTCTGCAGGGGTTTGAGGATCCTGCCAAATGGGGAGGGAGGGTTCGATGCAGTGGAAGGAAGAAAGGACAAGATGGTCGAGGATTCTGATTCATTTTTTCATGTGCTTGACATGATCATGGGTATCATCACACTATGTGTGTTCGTTTTGAGCCTCCTCAGTAGTGAAAAATGTCTACTCTTCGGGAACTGTAGAATGTTAGCGGCTGAATCTGCAGGAGTCATCGGGTCCCATACCCTCAACGTTTCCCTCCTTGATCTCGTCGCTGAGCTCCTTGGGTGATCGGCCGTCAACCTGGCAGCCAACGCTGAAGCATGTTCCGAGGATTTCCAACACCGTTCCCTTCAGTTCACGTGCAAGAGACTTGTTTGCGCCACGCATGGTGCGGGCAATGTCGATAACTTCATCGAGAGGAATGGACTTGGAGTGCTTGATGTTCTTCTCCTTCTTTCGGTCCCGGGGTGGTTCCTTGAGGGCTCTGATAACGAGGGAAGAAGCGGAGGGAACGACGGAGACGGCGGCTTGTCGGTTTTGGATGGTGAGCTTGATGGTGACACGGAGACCTTTCTGCACCCATATCAGCAGACCGTCTTGTTTCTTGACCTGGAATTTGTACGCACCCAGTCACCAGTAGCCTTCGCAATATCTTCACCGACCTTCTTGGGCGACAGACCGAGAGGACCAATCTTGGGAGCGAGGGTTGCTGAAGAACCAACCTCACCACCGGTGGCACGGAGGTGGCTATCAAATTTGTTAGCCTCATTTTCAATAGACATTTTGCGGGATGTCCTTACATGACCTTCACCTCATTGGGATCTATCTTGGGAGCTGAAGAGAAAACATGTTAGCCACCGCGCCTGTGCTTCTCAAGAAGACGATACTTACGCATGGCGAGTGCGAAAGGTAGTCTGTCTTTCTTGAGGTGTTGGAAGGTTGTCTTGACTCGTCGAAACAACAAGTTCAAAATTACGATCCGCAGGTTTGAGTTGAATTTGGGACTTTTTTTGCCAAGACATACTTGATGTGTGTCTGCACGTGATATGCTTAGTCAAGCACTGAATGGATTTTTGACCCCCAATGTAAGTTTAGCACTATGCCCAGAGCGCTAAGGGGTTATATGCATTTCATGGAGGCTTGCCTCCCCGTACATCTATCATGGGTATATAGCGGCCAATCCCTTCCTCTGCTTTAGGTAGTCAACCAGTCACTCCTCCTACAACAACCATAATGTGGAAGCTACCTTTCTCCTTGGTACGGCAAACCCTTTGGAAGTAGGAATTCCGCAAAACGGATTTGGATCCTAGCATGGATAGGATCAACCTGTCCATTGTGCCACGTCGCCGATAATGCCAGTCCGTTAAAACCCGAAGATTTCTTCAGCTCCGTGGCAACAAAATCACCCTGCTCTACTCGTCGATCGAATGATATTGCTGTGATGAAGCGCACCCATGACGAACTTGACCAAACATGTGAACGGCCAGCGCCGGCTCAACGTCCAAGCCGAACTAAAGCCTGTAAGTAAATACAAATGCTTCGCGTACTGGACGACTCAAAATGGCCCTCTACAGGTACCGAGTGCCGTAGGCACAAGATCAAATGCGAGTACAAAGATGGCGAGTTATCATGCTCCAAGTGTCTTCGCAGTGGCGTCGAATGCATACCTCACGATCTTGGTCAGAAATTCCAGGAGGAGGACGCCTTGTAAGTATGCCATTGAGTAAAGCAAGCACTAGGCTGAACTTTATGATAGATGGAAAGCTCAGATGAAGACCGAAATCTCCCAAATGCAGGCTGCCATAAACCAACTGTTACGACACAATCAAATGCCTGACCTATCCGCGTACTCTACAGCATCAGTTGAGCCCAGTCCGATAGATCCAAGCTCGGCTGTGGTCGTCCCGCCCATGGACATGACTCGCGATAACTCTCAGGAACCTCAATCTCGTGACGACACAGGTCTTGTTCCAGCACCGATGAGCAGCTTGTATGACCTGACTCGAATCAAGAACTTACGCAGCTACGTTCTATCAAAGCCCAATGCGAGCATGATTGATGATGATTTTATCTCACAAGGGATCATCTCAGTGGACGATGCCCAGCATCTGTTCGCGCATTATATGCAGAAAAGTAATCAGCTTTTGTGGGGCGGAATCCTTCTCCCTCATCGAGATTTGAACTCGGTCAGAAGCTCTTCAACTATGCTCGCCGCCGCTATCCTCACAGTGGCTGCTCTGCATATGCCCGAACGTGATGATCTTCTTCAGAAATGCTACAGCAGTTTTGTGTCTCTAGTCAGCAACACCTGCCTTTCTCGACATCACAACCTTGACGACATACGAGCACTATGCCTTGGAGCGTTTTATCTCTCAAATCTGAGCTGGAAGCTATCAGGTCAAGCTGTCCGGCTTGCCACGGAGATGAACCTCCATCAATCATTTCACAAGCTAAGCCGAGGCCAGAGGGATCAGCATGAATGTGTAAGACTTTGGTATGCACTCTACGTTTGCGAGCACCATTTCAGTATTGCCTATGGACGACCTCCAATCATTGGTGAAGACTTGGCTGTCAGACATCTTGAGAAATTCCTGGAGCAGCCAGCTGCCGTTCCTGGAGACATCAGGATATGTGCTCAAGTCGCACTTTTCAAGATTTTGACCCAAGCTTACCACGAGTTTGGAAGTGATCAGAAGCAGAAATTAGGCGAGCATGATTTTGAGCGGCTGCGATTTTTCAACCTTGCCATTGAACAGTGGAGACTTACGTGGCAGCCCAGATCAGCGGACAGTGGCGGCATAGGATCGTACCCTTCCAAGGGTGTTGTTCTATTCTATCACTTTGCGCGCTTTCAACTGAACTCGCTTGCATTAAGAGCGGTTGATGAGTCGGACGCCACGTCCTTCGAGCCATTGTCCTATGATCGACGCGAAGCCGCCAATATCGCGATAGCTGCCGCAACCAGCACACTCAGCCTTATCCTGGAGGAGGATGATCTCCGAAGAGCCTTGCCTGGTGTTCCGATTTTCACGCATGCTATGGTTGCATTTTGCAGTACTTTTCTTTTGAAAATGGCCATGAAATGGAGCAGCAACGCTGTTCTTACACCAGGAAATCGGAGTACAGACACGTCGAGCTTGGGCCTCACCTTCAACAGCAGCCAGGTTATATTGCTAATACGACAATCAGCCGATATGTTAGCTCATATTTCTGGGCAGTTAAACGAAAAGCACTTGACCAGACATATTGTTTCCGGCATTCGCTACCTTTTGAAGAATTTCGGCACGGAGTCGGAAATTCTTAGCGACGAAGCCGGTCCTTATTTTTATCATCACACAGCTGCGCAGCCGTTCCTTGCAGATCTCAACAATTCTATGAATGCCCCAGGAACCATCAACGGAAACTACAACTTCTACGATCTGGTTGGTTCGTATGGGTTTGGGTTTGATGAATCTTACCTGGGCCAGGTTTCGGCCCAAGATCCCGAGCTATGGTCTTATCAATAATACTCCCGGTCCATATGAGAATTGAACGCCTTCAAGCTCTTTGTACATCTACGTGCCAAGACAAGCCCGATTATGCAACGCCTGAACGCTCGCACTGGATGCTCCGCTACTACCAGGATTCTAGACGCATGCATTGTGCAATCACAGTCTGGCCTTTCCTCGAAGCACCATAGGTGGAGCTTCGATTGTTCTAGGCACTAGGTGATCGATGTCACACGTATTCAGAAGACCTGGGTGAGCCTGATCAAGACTAGTCATTCCCACCATACGCATGGAAGTTTCTAGCTCATCCCTCATTACTGCGACAGTCGGATCAGCCATAACGAACTACTGATGAGATGACTGGGATTTGAACTTACTACCAATAAACTTTTCAACGCCTTCCTGGCCATAGTTTAGCGCATACAGCGTATGGCGCCCCAATCCAACAGCCTTTGCTCCTAGGCACAGCGCTTTCAGGATGTCGGTACCCCGCCGAATGCCAGAATCGACATAAACTTCGACTTGTTCGAATATTTCCGGGTGGTGTTGTCGAATCTCCATCAACGTAAGTATGGAAGGAGGGGAGCTATCTTCAGTCAGTCTCGGCATCGTATGACTAGAGTCTGGACTCACGTATCGAGACTCCTGCCACCATGGTTGCTGATAACGATACCATCAACACCATATTGCGCGGCCAGTATGGCATCCTCCACTGTTTGAATGCCTTTGAGTACAATCGGGAGTCTTGTCGATCTACGCAGCCATTTCAGATCGTCCCAGTTCAGCGTTGCGTCGACATATGCGCCCATTGTACGGCCCAAACCACCTCCTTTCGAGTCATTTGACGCGGATGCACCGGTCATGGGAGCGTAGGCAACAAATCCTTGGTCTACTGGAACACGTTCGTCTGCTTCTCTTTTTCCAGGTACAGGTGCATCCACTGTGACAAAAATCGCTTTGGTTCCACACTCTTCTGCTCGCTTCAGCAGTGCTTCTGATGAAGCTCGATCTTTGTTGACATAAAGCTGCAAGAAGAAAGGATTTTTTGAGCCGCACGCAACGATTTCAGCGACGTCGTAGGAGGCGTTTGATGATATCTGAACGTTTCTATGTCAACGCATGAAGGAGGAAAACTTCTCAAGGGGAAGACATACGCACTGCCCGATGCCAAACTTAGAGCAACCTCTTGCAATGGCTAACTCGCCATCGGGATGCACAAGTTTCGCCATTGCGGCTGGACTGACAAAAAATGGCAATGCAACATCACAGTCAAGTATTCTGGTCCTGGTGTTGACGTCTCTAACATTCCTCATAACCCGTGGTCGGAACCATATCCGATCGTAAAGGACTTTATTCGTTTTTCGAGTAATCTCATCAGTAGCTGCCGAAGAATAGAAAGCCCAGGTCTTCTTTGACAAAGACTGAGACGCGGCTATCTCGAAATCGTAGCTACTAATCAAACTCTCCAGAGAGGGCCTCTGTGTCGTTGAATTTACTTCCATTACCGTCGGTATACCCTTTAATGTTGTCACGCTCCAGGCAATCGTGCATAAGTACGCTGTCCCTTCTCGAGGAACGAAATCACTAAGAGAGCATAATATCACCTTTTCTCATATATTCACTCTGTTTTTCGAAATCCTACCCGCGGACATCTTTGCGACCAATTTACTGCGACGCCGGACATCGAGAGTACCCCAAACACCCGTACCACCTCTCATGATGGCCATATGGGGATGATATGATCCATACCTAGTCGGTCTGCTATCCGGAGCGTGGCTGGAGCACGAATCCTCCAACCCCGGATGCGGAGATACATGGATTTGAGTTCAATGCCCAGCTTTAGACATTTCCAATAATGGCCTTAGCGGCTTGGACCTTGGTGTCAATACCGTGAGAAACTACCTAGTTAGGTAACCTTGGTGGGTATCGGAAAGGATCCGATCGGCGTATACACCGAGTCCACAGTTTGCCAGTAATGCAAGTTTAGTATTCAGAACTTCGAAGCTATGAGCAGAAGTGATACACCTCCTATTCGCATGTATACTAGAGCTATGTTTTTCGGATAGTAGTAATGACTCGCACGATCTCACGCCTCGTATCAATGCAGATACTGAAAATAAATGCTGTTAGTGTGAAATTGCTTCTCGAGTGTGTCGGGATTAAGGCAGCATTTGCATCTTCATTTATCGCGCGGATAGTGATGGAGTGTAACCCCGGTTCTAACAGTGGAGAAACCGTTGGATTGGTGAATCTGTAAACAGATTTTAGATACTTCTACAATAAGAGCGAGATCATTTTTGACTTGAAGGTTCTGAACAAGACAGAAAAAGTATCCTACTGTGCTCACCGATTCCACCATTTCTGTCTTTTCATCCGTTGCTGTCCAACAAACATCACAGTGTACTGTTGGGCCGCTCATCAGTCAAAGCAATCAAGATGCGCATTCTCATCACCGGCGCCGCTGGATTCATCGGTCAGCTTCTGGCCGAAAGGCTCCTGAACGACAAGGAGGGCAGATACTCGTTGACTCTGACCGATGTCATCAAGCCACCTATCCCTTCCAATGTCAAGTGGCCTGAGAAGGCAAAATCGGTGGTCGCAGACCTATGCACCGACGCCAGCCTCGTTGTGGACGAAGCGCTACATGCTGTTTTTGTGTTTCATGGGATCATGTCCTCAGGAGCC
This sequence comes from Exophiala sideris, assembly GCA_000835395.1. Lineage (NCBI taxonomy): Eukaryota > Fungi > Ascomycota > Eurotiomycetes > Chaetothyriales > Herpotrichiellaceae > Exophiala > Exophiala sideris. The sequence goes on along the minus strand of KN846952.1, from coordinate 3,901,875 downwards.
GAAATGAATTTCGAATTGGGTAAGTGCTGAAGGCATCTTATGGGGGCACGATTGACTTACAGATGTTCTGGGATAGGCATGAAAGTCAACTTCGATGCAACACGCATTCTGCTTGATACGTTGCGCAAGTCCTGCCCTGGGGTCAGGGTAATCTACGCCTCCAGCCAGGCTGTCTACGGTGGAGATGTCACTCAGCCCGTTGATGAGTCTATGGCAGCCACGCCTGAGACCTCTTATGGAGCTGAGAAGATGATGTGCGAATACCTCGTGAATGAATATACACGGCGCCAGTTTATCAATGGATTCATCCTTCGATTTCCAACAGTGTCCGTGCGGCCTGGGAAGCCAACAGCGGCGGCATCATCGTTCCTCTCTGGAATCATTCGAGAGCCCCTGAATCACCAAGAATGTGCCATTCCCATCGAAGATCGATCATTCCGGCATTGGCTGTGCTCTCCTCGTGTGTTGGTCAGCAATCTCGAACACACACTCGCTTTGGCGGAGGATTCTATGCCGCGATATAACAAAACTCTCAACGTTCCAGGTATTGGTGTTTCTGTGCAGGACATGATGGATTCTTTGGCCAGAGTTGGTGGACAAGACAAGCTTGCCTATCTGCGTGAGCAAGAGGAACCTAAGCTGAAGACCATTCTTTATTCATGGCCCGTTGAATTTGACAATACAAAGGCTTTATCATTGGGTTTCAAGAGGGACACGTCTTTTGATGAAATTGTCAGAGATTACGCAAGGAGCATACAGAAGTCGAAATGACTGTTTTGAAAGATATAAAACAACTGGATGATAATTGGCGGACATATGGGCCTCTGCTCGGACACTGGCAAGAATATCCCAAGATTCTAGCAGCACAAGGTTGGCATAGCACATCCCCCATCGGCAGCCTTTGACATGTTTTCCAGACCCTATTGTCCAGAGACTCGAGGCTTCTTGTTACTCCTTTGAGCAAATAAGCCAATTAATGCTCGATAACAGAATGTGCTGGTGCCCAACTGACAACTCTCAGAAAGTCAGATTGACCTCCACAAGTGCTCCCCACGCCAAGACGCTTCCGCACTGTCTGCGCCTGGTTTTATGGGTATAAGACGCTGCTTTGGTTGGAGTAGCGGGAAAGAGGCGTGGGAGAGAACTGCGGGATGTGGGCTCAGCCTGCCATGGGTGTTGAAGCTCTTCAGAGTCGGTGAAACTGCGAGTCGATCGGCGAGAGTCTCCGAGGCTTCCTGACCTTTCTTTACGATCAAAGCGAAGGTTTGGGAGGTCCCCCGAGAAGCAAAGTGGGTCTACATCGGGAGTTTCGCCGAAATGAATATGGTGCCAAGTATGGTGACCCTATACATTTCTTGGCTCAACCTCCCTGACAATGCATGCCATCTTGAAATGTCGGGATAGTGGATCAAGAGCGACTCTGCCCCATCTTCACAACCTCCAGAATCTCAAAGCTTTCCTGGTCGAGACCCCGCTAGCCCGCACAGTTGGCTCTGACCTCGCAAGGATAAAACCCCAGGTTTCCCCCAGAGCATTGTGTTTTCATTCAACAACCCAGCTGCATCTTCACTGCTGGGTAAGAAAACGTTCAGAAGCTTCAATCAATCCATTAGTTCATCATCCTTCACCCAACATGCACACCACTTCGGATGAGTATCCCAGATTGGGAGAAAAGGAGAGCCTAGAGAACATTGAGGTGGCCATCGACGTCGGTGCCGAGCTTCCCAATGTCTTGAGGCACCTCTCCCCAGAGCAGCGTACAACACTCGAGAAGAAGCTTGTCCGCAAGATTGACTTCCGCACCTTACCAATCCTCATCATCCTCTTTCTTCTGAACATCCTGGACCGCAACGCCATTGCCAATGCCCGCTTGGGTGGGTTGGAAGACACCCTCAAGATTAACGACAAACAATATCAGACCGCAGTCATGGTCCTCTGGGCGGGTTACATCTCCATGATGGTGCCTTCCAACATGCTTCTGAGTGTCTTCAAGCCAAGACTTTACCTGCCGACTGTTGTTATAGTTTGGGGCATCGTATCTGGTGCAACAGGCTTCGTCCAGAATCACACTGGGCTTGTGGTCCTAAGATTCTTGGTCGGCGTGACCGAGGCTCCGTATTTTGTCGGGTGAGTTCTAGCTACTCGATCTTCAGCATTATTCTGTCGTCGCCACCATCGCATTCTGTTCTTGCTGGCAGAGGCTAACATTGCATTGCAGATGTATCTTCTTGCTCTCATGTTGGTACACCAAGCAGGAGCTCCCGGGAAGAATTGCTATCTTCTATTCCGGCTATACACTCTCCTCAGCCTTCGGCGGTCTCATTGCCGCCGGCATTGTCGACGGCATGGATGGACTCGGCGGATATCCTTCTTGGCGATGGGTCTTTATCCTCGAGGGTGCTCTTACCATAGTCGTTGCCGTCCTCGGATACTTCCTCCTACCTAACTATCCATCCAACACCCCTTGGCTCTCCGAGGAAGAACGTGCAATGGCCCAATACCGACTCAGTCGCGAAGCCGATGGAGAAGCCGATGAAGTCACGGAATCTGTTTTCGTTGGCTTGAAACAAGCTCTTTGCGACCCCAAGGTGTATCTGCTCATCTTCATCCAATCTGCGGCTGTCGTCAGCATGAGCTTCACATACTTCTTCCCCTCTATCGTCAAAACGCTTGGCTATGGCAGGGTGGAAACGCTGTTCATGACCGCTCCACCTTACTTCGCCGCGTTCCTTTTCTCCCTCGCCAACTCGTGGCATTCCGGAAAGACCAACGAGCGATGCTTCCATATCGTGGGCGCTTGCTGCATTTCTGCTTGCGGACAGATCATCTCCATGTCAACCCACGTCCTGGGAGCCCGGTACTTCGCCATGTTCCTGCAGGCTATGGGCTCATTCTCCGCTTTCCAAATCATCCTCTCCTGGGTCTCGTCCACCATTCCGCGACCAAAAGCCAAACGTGGCATTGCATTGGCCTTGGCATCTGCCATCTCGAACGCTACAAACATCAGCACTGCTTACCTCTATCCATCTTGGAATGCTCCGTAAGTTTTCACCCAAGATTGTGTAAGGTATTATAACTAACTTGTTCCAGACTGTACAGGATGGGATGCATCGTTCTAACTGTGGCACTGCTTTGCTGCGCCACCGCAAGTCTCGTCCTACGTTTCTGGTTGAAAAAACTCAACCAGAAGGCTGACCGCGCCACGGGACTTGAAGGAGTTGACAATGGCACTGGATTGTTGTTCCGATATGTCTTGTAGTACTGGGTTGTGTGTACAAGGAACGCCATGAATGATTATTGTGTGCGATGTTGAGCATATTGTGGTTTCTTGCGCACCCAGGGAACGCCAACTGTATCTAGGCCTGAGGCCTTGTTCGTATGCTCCATCTCTGGTTTTGAGATATGAAGGATGTCGCGTTTGCAACCTGCGTTGGTTCCTACTATGAAATAGTTGAATAAGCATGCATCTCCATGCTCATACTACCTTTCATCTGAGCCCACGAATTCTCTTGTGTCCCTCATTTGACTGGATGCACCGGATCCTGCATCGTATAAGCACGCTCGCGTTACCGGCATTGTCTGATGAGGAATAGTTATCGAGATGGTAAGGATCAAGCAGACAACATTTTCCTCTCCAACCAAGAAATCTGGCTGATACGCGTAAGCACATCAGCACAGTGGAAGGATCAAAAGTCGGTTCGCTTTCACAGTAATCCCTAACGCTTACCTAACCCAACGAACATGGTCTGGTGGGTGAAAAGGCTGTTCTAGCCGCCGTCAGTGAGAACATAGAAAAGGGGCAAACTAAACATTGTACAAATGGTCTACCCAACGAGCCTGTTTCCAGAAAAAGTGACACCGTCTGACAGGGAGTACGCCGACGATGTAAATTCATTATCCAGCGCGTTCACAACAGCGGGAGCCTCACACCCAAGCTGGTAGGAATACGTAATAGAAATGATGACCTTCCTTCTGTCAAACGGTAGCGCTATATCGTTGTGTGCGAAGGACTCCGGGACGACAAAAAGGAGTGGTGTCTAGTCGAACGTGGAGAGCAACAGCGGTCAGACGGTGCCACTTTTTCTGGAAACAGGCTTGCCAACAAGGGCGTATTTTGTACGGTGAAGCAGACACAACGGTTTGTGATGGCAATGGTGGTTTTGCATCGAGTATTAACAATCTCCATACTCGACATCAATTCGTTTTCTAACAGCTCTAGCTACTCGTCGACGGTCATCTCGGTTCCCTTCGTTCTCCTAGCCTTATCTGCTTCTAGCTGGAACCAGATACCGCAAGCCTAAAACTGTTAGCACAAAGCAGGTCATAGTGAGTAAGGTGACTTACTTCATGAGATGGTCCATGAAAGTCTGTAACGACACATCATCGGTGAAAATCGTCTGTGCGGTCTGTTGAACACCTCCATATCCTCCAGTGGCGTGAGTGGTCGATGGATTCAATTTCGACAAAAGGAAACGGGCTTGGGAACCTCCAGCGTCACAAATAATGAATCTAGGCAAGGGGAAACGATCCTGAACCAGTTCTCGAGCGTCCTCCTTTGGTGCCTCGAGAACTGCTTTAAAGTTCTCGTAACCTTCCTGTTCATGGTAGCCAGCTTTGCGCCACTCAGCCATCGTCTCGCCGTGGAAAATAAGAATCTGGAAGAACGTGTCGAGGAGAAGAATGGTTTGAGGCTGAATGGATGCAGAGTCGAGCAGCACCGGTACGCCACCCTCGTGATCAAGACCATAAGAATCCAAGGTTGGCTGTATCATGATCAGGGAGTCGCCGACGTACTCATGGTTGAGCACATGTCGGTAGAATGCCGTTTCATCTGGCGAGTTGTTGAACACCTGGAGGAACTGAGATCGGCGAAGATGGAACATAAATTGAGGATACAGTGTGAAGTTTTTGTCGAGTCGGAATGAAGTCGGATCGTCTTTGCGGTAATCTGCATACCGTGAGCAGAGTCGGATGAGCATTCGGTCGACCCATCTCAGGACGTCAGGACCATCATCCACCTCGGCTTTGAAGACTGCAATTCTCGCCATGAGCACTGCTGCAGCTTCTTGGTCGAAGGATTGCGCCAATGCTGGATCACCGGCAGGTCCACTGAGATTTCGTGCCACGGTGGTGACGCGCAGATGATACTGTCCAGAAGAATGTTGATAGTAGGTCAAGAATTGCATCATGCCCCGTTGGGGGCCTTGTTGAACGGGTGTAGGGCCACCTTGATTGGCGACTTCGAAGTAGACACCATAGCTTGATGTGGGATCAACGCCACACATCTTCCACAGACACGTGTTTCCAATACCACACTCTGTCTCACCAACAGAGGCCGACTTCTTGTTCTGTGAGACGGCATGACCAATAAGCCCAGTCACCTTGAGTTCCTTCGTCGTAACGACTTCAAGTGAGCCGTTGAATCCCATCAAGAGGTTGTCATTCTCGTCCTTGTCGAAGACTCGTACAAACGACTGCTTGAACTGTGATGAAGTGAAGCTGTCTGTCAAGACCATATGACCACCAGTGGAGTTCGCCAGACTCTTCATCTCGAGAAGACCGACTTGATCCAAACAGCCGACATAAAGGTCAATGATGTGTCCGTTGTGGGCTGTTCGCTTGGCCAAAGTCTCATAGAATTTCATGGCCTTCTTGAAGTATTTGACGTTATCTCGATCAATGTCGTGATGTGATCGAATGGGTTCACGAAGCTCAGGACCAACCACCAGACCTGGACCTTCTGTAGCCGGACCACCAGCAAAGAGCATTATTCTAGCTCCTGCATTTTGGAATGAGGTTTCCAACAAGCCCACAGCGATGCTCATAGCAACGCCTGTCGCTCTCAGTGGTCGACGGTCGTTTGCGACCGGCCATGGGTCCTTCTGCAGCTGCTCGATCGCGTTTGTTATTTGAAACTCGGCTTGCTGAACTGGAAGGAGGAATCGAGCTGCCGGGCCCATCGGCGGGGGAGGTCGTCCTTGCTGAGGAGGTACGTTGGGTCTGAGACCAGGAGCCGAGAGACCGAGCATCTCCTGGACCTGCTTCGCGGCATAGTCTTTGCTGCCCCTGAACACGTACGACTTCTGACACTCTGCGTATCCTATCTCGTGAACAGCGACGTTTGTTCCGAATGTGACCAATCCAACCAGCGCGTTCGCAGGGAGCAACGACAAACTCATGACCAGCGTCTCTTTCAAGGCTTGCAGACTGTCATCTTCTATGGCGGTGTCGACAACATAGACGAAGATAGGCGGGGCTGGCGCAGGTCTCGCAAGCTGGTACTCGACTGTGGTATTGAGACTGTGCATCTCCGGAGGGATATTCTCGGCGCTGATGTCTCCATAGTGACGAGGCAATTGGTTCCTCTGCAGACAGAAGGGACATATCCATATCTTTGCTCGAACGTCAACATTCGCAAATGGGTTGAGGACTGCTCGACAAGGAGGCTTGCAGGTAACAGGTTCGTAGTTCAGGAGAGGTTTGTTAAGCTCCTATGAGCACGTTAGCAGATGTATGTTGCTCTGCAGTGTTATGCATACCTTCAGAGGTGTGAGCATCACACTTAGAGGTACCACCAGTCTGTTCGCTTCCTACAACCGGTCAGTCTCATCCTTGAATGTGAACCCTGAATACCAACCATGCGCGACGATGGGATAATGTTCCAGCTGAGTCTGACGCCATCTCTATCCTCCACCTCCGCCCAGTTGTCCTTGATCGCATCGTACTGTGCTTGATCCATCTTGGTATGCTCGTGACCCGGACCGGCTTCAACAGTGCATGCTGGAAGATGAGGCCAGATGTGAATAAGGCGGCCGGAGAGGTCGAATTTGTGAACAAGATGTCGTGCTTATTGTAATCGAGCCTGCCTCAACTTAAGACGACGAATTTGTTGTTATTTGGCCTCTGAGGACTTGGATACGCGCTCGGCCACGCTGTCAAGTTTATCGTCAACTTGAGGACCTAAATGGAGTGGTGGTTTAGCCAAGTGCGCGAGAGCTCGCCGTACCTTCCGCACTCCGCATCTGCGGGCGGGCTACCTCTAAATTCCCCCTGTCACGGAGCCACGTTTACCATTTTCAACAGATAGACAACATTGTGACCACGTCTCGATTCCTACGCGCAGTTTACCTCGAGCAGTCAAGAGGCGTCCTGTTCGATGATGAGCATCCCTTGAGCTCACCTTTCTCCGCCTTACGACTTGCAAGCCGCCAACATGGCATCCCCTTCCATGCTCACAAAGGCAGGTCACCTGCGGACCTGACAATGCTCCAACACTAACACGAGATACAGTTTGAGAGCAAGAGCAGTCGAGCAAAGGGCCTTGCGTTCCACCCGAAGCGACCATGGATCCTCGTCAGCTTGCACAGCAGCACTATACAGTAAGATGGCCTCACCGCATCCTTGGCTCACCGAAGACTGACCGCATGGCGCAGGCTATGGGACTACCGAATGGGTACCCTGATTGACCGCTTCGAGGAACACGATGGACCAGTTCGCGGTATCGATTTCCACAAGACACAACCTCTGTTCGTTTCTGGAGGAGACGACTACAAGATTAAAGTATGGTCCTATCAAACCAGAAGATGCCTCTTCACACTCAATGGTCACCTTGACTACGTGCGAACTGTCTTTTTTCACCATGAACTACCATGGATATTGTCGGCCTCGGATGATCAGACAATTAGAATTTGGAACTGGCAAAACCGGTCGCTAAGTACGTCTCTCAGCACTGTCTTCAAGCTACGCAGCTAACCCAGAATTTCAGTCTGCACAATGACTGGTCACAACCACTATGCCATGTGCGCCCAATTCCATCCCAAAGAAGACCTGATCGTATCAGCCTCCCTAGACCAGTCCGTTCGAGTATGGGATATTTCGGGTCTGCGCAAGAAGCAGTCCGCTCCGACTTCCATGAGCTTCGAGGATCAGATGGCACGAGCGAACCAACAACAAGCCGACATGTTCGGAAACACCGATGCGGTGGTCAAGTTCGTTCTTGAAGGTCACGATCGCGGCGTGAATTGGGTTGCCTTCCACCCAACCTTACCATTGATTGTGTCAGCTGGTGATGATCGCCTGGTAAAACTGTGGAGAATGAGCGAAACAAAAGCGTGGGAAGTCGATACTTGCCGTGGGCATTTTCAGAATGTGTCCGCATGTCTATTCCATCCACACCAAGATCTCATCTTGTCAGTCGGCGAAGACAAAACAGTCCGAGTGTGGGACTTGAATAAGAGAACATCAGTCCAATCTTTCAAAAGAGAGAACGATCGCTTCTGGGTCATCGCTGCACACCCTGAGATCAATCTATTCGCTGCTGGACATGACAATGGAGTTATGGTCTTCAAGCTTGAACGGGAGCGACCTGCATCCTCCGTGTACCAGAACGCGCTATTCTACATTACCAAGGACAAGCATGTTCGATCATACGACTTCACCAAGAATGTCGAATCACCCTCACTGCTGTCTCTTAGGAAGTTTGGCAACAATTGGGTTCCTCCGCGCACACTCTCCTATAACCCTGCAGAACGATCGATTCTCGTCACATCGCCTACAGACAGTGGCACTTACGAATTGATCGTCCTTCCACGGGATGCCACCGGCGCGTCAGACCCCACGGATGTCAAGCGTGGGTCAGGGAATGCTGCGGTCTTCGTCGCCAGAAACCGTTTTGCCGTCTACAACTCATCGACACAACTCGTGGAGATCAAGGACTTGAGCAACTCAACCACGAAATCCTTCAAAGCTCCGGCTGGCACGACCGATGTCACATATGGTGGTACTGGTTGTCTACTATTGCTAACACCAACCAATGTCGTTCTCTACGACATTCAGCAGAAGAAACAATTGGCCGAGCTTGGCGTGACTGGGGTGAAGTATGTGTCGTGGTCGAATGATGGCTTGTACGCAGCCTTGCTCAGCAAGCATAACGTCACCATCGTCAATAAATCTCTCGAACAAGTCAGTACTCTACACGAAACTATCAGAATCAAGAGCGCCACCTGGGACGACTCGGGGGTTCTCCTCTATTCCACCCTCAATCACATCAAGTACACTCTGCTGAACGGCGACAATGGCATCGTCAGAACACTTGATCAGACGGTTTATTTAGTCAAGGTCAAGGGCCGCAGTGTTTACTGTCTGGATCGAGCTGCCAAACCAAAAATCCTCAACATCGACCCTACAGAATATCGCTTCAAGTTAGCGCTAGTCAAGCGCAACTACGATGAAATGCTTCAGATCATTAAGAACTCCACTCTTGTCGGACAGAGCATCATCTCTTACCTCCAGAAGAAGGGATACCCCGAAATTGCTTTGCAGTTCGTACAGGATCCTCAAACAAGATTTGAGCTTGCTATTGAGTGCGGCAATTTGGAGGTCGCCACTGAAATGGCCAAGGAGCTTGACAGACCTAAGGTCTGGACACGTCTAGGTTCTGAAGCGTTGATCCACGGTAATCACCAAACCGTTGAGATGACCTACCAGAAGCTGCGCAACTTCGACAAATTGTCGTTCTTGTATCTGTCCACAGGTGATGAAGAGAAGCTGACGAGGATGGCCAAGATCGCGGAGCATCGTGGAGACTTTGTCTCAAGGTTCCAGAATGCTCTCTATTTGGGCGACGTGGAGAGCCGGATACAAATGTTCAAGGAGATTGATCTATATCCACTTGCTTATCTGACAGCAAAATCACACGGCCTGACAGAAGAATGCCAGTCTATCCTCGAGCTCTGCGGTCTGACAGAAGACCAGATTTCGATGCCGGAGTCTGGAAAAAGCCTTACAACTCCGAAAGTCATTGTTCCTACATACAAGGCAAATTGGCCTGTCAAGGAAGCCTCACATTCATCATTTGAAAAAGCATTACTCGGTGAAGCTGGCGTGGGTGGTGAGGATGAAGCCACCCCTGATCTAATGAATGAGGACCTTCCTGTGACTGCAGATGGCAATGGACTGGCCGCCGCAGAGGATGACGCCGACGCCGTTGAAGGGTGGGACATGGGAGACGATATTGGACTCGAAGCCGCCGGAAATGACTCGGAATACGTCAACGTCGACAATCCTGATGTCCCTGCCGAGGCTGCCGGACCTGGAAGCTCAGAAGCCGACATGTGGGCTCGAAATTCTCCTCTTGCGGCCGATCACGTCGCTGCTGGGTCTTTCGAAAGTGCCATGCAGTTGCTGAACCGCCAAGTGGGAGCCGTCAACTTCGCCCCTCTCAAACCGAGGTTTCTGGAGGTCTACCAAGCCTCCAAGACCTACCTACCCGCCAATGCTGGACTGCCACCCATCTTGAACTATGTGCGCCGCAACATTGATGAGACAGACAACCGAAAGCTGTTACCCATCATTCCTGCAACCCTCGAGACGTTGAGCAACGCTGACTTGCAAGAGGGATACACTGCCATGCGGACAAACAAGTTAGAAAACGGTGTGACCACTTTCAAGAACATCTTGCAGTCTCTCCTTGTCAACGTTGTGGGCTCCGAGGCACAAGTGGACGAAGCCAAGGCACTCATTGCCAAGTCAATGGAATACACTCTTGCTATGAGCATCGAGCTGGAGAGACGGCAACTTGCAGCTTCGGGTGGAGACTTGGATGAACAACTTAAGCGACAACTGGAGCTCTCAGCTTACTTCACCGTCCCCAAAATGGACGTCTCGCATCGACAATTGGCCCTCATGGCCGCCATGAAGCTGGCTTTCTCCAACAAGCAGTTCTCAAGTGCCTTGTCCTTTGCCAATCGCGTACTGGCCAACGGTGGTGCGCCGAAGTTGGTTGAACAGGTCAGTGTTTTCCATCGACTTCGATTTTGGTTACTAACTATTTGCAGGCAAAGAAAGTCAAGCAACAAGCAGAACGATCTGGCTCCAGCGACAAAATTGACATTGAGTACGATCAATTTGCCGAGTTCGACGTATGCGCAGCTTCGTATACTCCAATATACACTGGTGCGCAAAGTGTTTCGTGCCCATTCGATGGTGCGAAATACCAGAGCCAGTACAAAGGACAGGTCTGCAAGATTTGCGAGGTGTGCGAGATTGGCGCTGCAGCCAGCGGTTTGAGACTTTGGGTGCGTGGATTGTGAGGCAATGATTGAGCCCACAGCTTATGGCTAGATGATCTGTATGGAGGCATGGTGCAAAATGGGTCTGATTGAATGGCAGTCTCAACGAAAAGGATCTCGCGCTGCGGCAGGTAGAGCATAGGCGCTATACGGTTGTCAATCAGCAATAAAGTGTTGTTCGTCGCTCAATCCACTGTTCTCTACCAGCCTTGTGTATTGACCTGCGTCCAGTCCAGCATCGTCCACAACTGGTCTGTGTGGAAGTCCATCGTAGCCTGTCCGGGTATGTCAGGGTATCCACCAAGACCCGGACCTGTGAAGCACTCCAAGCTCGGTGGCATGTACAGTCGAGATTCGCCTATATTGGTGGGGGCGCTGTGTCGTTCTCCGTTCGAGCTCAATTGTTCCACTTTGTCTCTCATGCTCGTCACAATCCGTGGTGCTTCGAGTGGCTGCTTGTTCTGTCGTTTCAATAACGCTTCACGGATCTCCCAGACGTGGAGGACCGTCGAAATCCAGAGAACCAGGCTCGCAAGTTTCTCTGTGCTTGGACGCACGGCGCGAGCCTCGTAGTTGTTGCTCATGGCCTCCCAAGCCTTTTCAGCGTAGTCTGCATCAGGTCGTTTGCTGAGATCATTGAGAATGTGATTAAAGGCAATGGCGGGGATGTGCACGTCAACAAGCCAAAGGAACCTTTTGGTCAGAGGATTGGCCCGTAATTTCGTGTCGCACTCGAGCATGCTCAGCGCACAGGAAGTGGCAACCTTCCGCTGAACATCCGGCAGCTGAGCAGATGATTGCGATTGTCTCGAATAGTATTGTAGTAACCGGTATCTCGCCAGAATACTCCGTGTGGTCCAAATAGTCATGAAGTGAACCGGATTGTCTGGATCGCAGAAACAGAGGTATTTATCCTCGATGAGTTTCTCAAGGGTCACAAAATCGTCGGTTTCTACGATTGACCCGTACCTCGTGGCCTTCGGTTGGGCAATAGCGTTCAAGGACGGATTGATAAAGTTGATGTGGAAGGCGCTGTGGCGGACGAAGTCGGCTAGCTCGCTACGTACGACGGCAAAAAGCGCCTCGCTAGGTTTTTCATGAACCGCTGGGGGAGTCTTCATCTGTGGCCGGAGGTCTAGGTCGTTCACATTGCGAGGGGGCCTACAGTCCCAAGTTGGTGCCAATGAAGTGTCCTTGTAATCTGACAACTCGCAGATCCGATGGTCAAAAAGGATCAGCGACCACCAGAGTCTTCGACGTATCTCAGCCTCAAGAGCGTCGTATCTAGTGTAGCTCGATTCGTCGTGCATGTTCATACGTTTTGCGATGCGTATGGCAACGGCAAGTATGGAAGATAGGGATCGCGGGTTTGTCTCGGGTCTAACAGAAACCTAAAGCGCTGTGTGAGGAATGATTCTGTCAAAGGACGATACCCGAAGGGTTTTCTCGGTCTTTGCTCACCAGATAGAGATACAATGCCGTCAAACAGTCAAGATCATCGGTTTGCAGAACATTGCAGTTCTGTAGCGCTTGCTGACATGCGAGGTGATAGCTTGACAAAAGGTTTGCCCTCGGCGATCCACACAAGATGCTGCATTCGTCTTCAGTGAGACTCATGATGGATATACAATATATGCTGAAGATTAGCGCTTCTAGTGTAGGACTGATATTTGACATATCCATGAGGGCGTCGACAATGCGTGCTTGTAGTGTGGATGCATGCGTGACTTTGAGCAGCGGGTTAACGTTGTCGAGGTAAATCTGCCAGAGTCGGAAGATCTGGGCCTGTTCTGGATGAAACGTAGAAAGAGGAACACTTATCCTAGGCTGCCCGAAGAATAGGAGGTGATCGCTGCCTTGCATCCATAGGCCACGCGCATGATCGTCGTTATCGCACTTGTGGTCGTTCTCGGCGGAACCTAGAGTCTTTCCTCTCTTGTTGTCAGTGGAATTGAAGGCCGAATTAGGTAGTAATGGAAAACCTGCTGAAGGGACTTACCAGTCTACCTATGGCGCGGAAGAAATCTCTGGGACGGAAGTCAGTCGTCATCACCCGAAAGCGGAACCTGGGGCCAAGAATATACACTGCTTGTTTCGGCTGGGTAGCTGATCTGTCCTTTGACACGTCGGAAGGCGTATCTTCTAAGGTGTCCGAGCCTTTGGTATCCTCGCTGGGGGAGGCTTGCTCGCGGTCTTGCTCGCGTCCGGGCTCGTGCGGGTGTAAGGGCTCGTAAGTGATGTTGTTCTGGCGAAGGAGACTCTCATAATGCCGGAGGTGTCCAAGTAGGTCTCGCTCCGGAAACCTGCGACGACGTTGACGCGGTGCGGATGTAGTGGCAGGGACGCAATGCGCGCCGGCCCGCACGCAATTTGCACAGGGGAAAGTACGGTCGCACTTTTTCTTGCGCTGTGAACACAAACGGCAGGCAAGCACACGTTGCGGCTTTTCGACGGCCATCCTGTCTGTGACTGTCCGCCTCAGTTCCGCGTCTGGCTCTGGCGTGAAGTCCGACATGTTGCAACCATACCAAGCAGTACCGTTATTATCCAGGCTGTCTAGAATGTCACTTGGGAAATCGGTGAGCAGACGTTTGGCGCCATGGTCAGGCGCAGCCGCGAGGACCACGTCTGCTCAGCATGGGCTCTCCTGGTTTCCAACACTTGGCCTTGGATTAATTCTGTCGTCTTGGAAGTCTCCTTGATTGCTGGTTGATGGCACCGTGGCGGGTTGTTAGTAAGTGTCCGCTGCTATGTTTTTTCTGCGTCGGACTTTGATATTCGCCGACAGTTCCACTTACCGGCCTGTACTCAGCCTTCCGTATCAAGTAGCATCAATCCGCGTCGGAGTCTACTAGACCCGGCAGACCATGCATACAGTAAATACATATACTTGGACGCTATGGCTATGCTCATCTTCATCTCTACCTCCACAGGCGCCGTTCCATGGGTATGGCTGATAGTGCAACCGAAATGGCCACGACAATGGCCGGCAAGATGTCTCCTCAAGTTACTACTCCCGTCCAACCTGACAGCCACGAGCCCAAGCAGTCGAAACCTCAGACTTGGCTCGTTCTGGTATCAATCCTCCTTGCCATGTTCTTGGTTTGCCTTGATCGCACCATCATCTCGACTGTATGACAAGACCTTCGCCGAACCATCGTTCCCGTCATGCTGACTTATGGCGTCCAGGCCGTGCCTCAAATCACCGACGAATTCAACGCCATCACCGATGTTGGCTGGTATGGAAGTGCATACCTTTTGACCTCTTGCGCGATGCAGCTACTATTTGGAAAAGTCTACACTTTCTTTCCAATCAAGACCGTTTTTCTTACCAGCATCCTACTGTTTGAGGCGGCCTCAGCTCTATGCGGAGCAGCACCCAACTCAGTGTCGTTCGTAGTTGGGAGGGCCATCGCTGGCATTGGTGCGGCGGGTATCTTCTCCGGAGTCGTGAGTGATCCATTGATCCACAGCTTCAATCGTTGACTCGTGTCTTTAGATTGTGTGTATGGTCCATGCTGTTCCTTTGAAGCAGCAGCCCATCATGCAGGGCATGTTCGGCGGTGTGATGGGCGTCGCTTCGGTCGCTGGTCCTCTGATGGGTGGTGCCTTTACAACCAACTTGACATGGCGATGGTGTTTCTACATCAACTTGCCCATCGGTGGCGTCGTGATGATCATCATCTTCTTCATTCTCGATATCGCCGACCGAGATACCGTCAAGATTCCCTTGGTGGAGAAGCTGAAGCAGCTTGACGTGCTCGGCACTACATTCTTGATACCTGGCGTGATATCTCTCCTGTTGGCGCTTCAGTGGGGCGGCCAAACGTATGCTGTGAGTTACTCACACTACTCAACGACGCAGTGATGTGAATTTGCTCCGTTGAGTGTCCCCTTGATTTTTCGGTGCGCTGACCGTATCCAGTGGAGCAGCGGCCGCATAATTGCATTGTTCACTCTTGCTGGAGTATTGATGATTGCTTTTGGTGTTGTCCAAGTGGTCCTTCCAAAGACAGCAACGCTCCCTCCACGTCTTTTCAAGCAGCGCAGCCTTGTTGCTGGCCTTTGGTCAATTTTCACCATCATGTGTGGAAACTACATTGTCGGTAAGAGGACCTCACACTTGAGCGTCATCACCTTCATGGCTGATCATCGTGTACACGACTACAGTCTTTTTTCTCCCAATATGGTTTCAATCTATCAAAGGTGTCAGTGCTACGGAGTCCGGCATCCGCACTCTGCCTTTGATGCTGTCCATGGTCCTTGCATCAATCATTGGTGGACTGGGTACCTCAAGGATCGGATACTACACACCGTTTGCGATTGTTGGGTCGTGCGTCATGACCATCGGGGCGGGACTTCTCACCACTCTCCAGGTCGACACAGGCGCAGGAAAGTGGATAGGTTATCAGGTTCTGTACGGATTCGGATTGGGCTTTTGCATGCAGGTGCCCGCTCTCGCTGCGCAGGCTTCTCTGCCCAAAAAGGATGTGCCAATGGGTATCGGGTTAATACTTTTTGGCACACTCTTGGGAGCAGCAGTGTACGTCTCTGTCGGGGAGAGCGTCATGGTCAATGAGCTTGTGTCACGGCTTTCCGGGGTCCCTGGCATCGACCCAAGTCTTCTCACGTCGGCAGGTGCCACGTCACTAATCAGCTCGCTACCTGCGACTACACGAGCACCGGTGCTTACAGAGTACAATAAGGCGCTGCGGGTAGTCTTCCAGGTCGGACTGATACCGTGTTGCCTGAGCGTCCTAGGTGCCGTTTCCCTCGAGTGGAACAGCATCAAGAAGACGAAGCCAAAAAACGGGGCGGTCGGTACCGGTACTGATGTGGCCGAAGGAGAGAAGAAGCCAGACGAAGAGGAGTAGGCCGTTACGAAGATAAAAACTTTCCTTTGTGATGGCGTAAAGGAGCTTGATGGCTCAGAAGAGGGAAGGGCATATGTGAAGGCCACATTGTGCAATGTACTAGTAGAATATAGATCTGGTGAATCACGAAGTTGTTTGTCCCCTCCTGAGAGTCCACCACAAACATGGACCGACGTGTGAGAATCAGGAGATGAACAGACCTTTATTGGTCACTGGTGATCACAAAGATCAGGATGAGTACCTAGGTACACATGTGACTGACCCGTTGATTTACCCCTATTTTCCCGCCAAGACATAGGCGTGACGTCGCATTTGCTTCTTTAGGGACAGGAGCAACCTCCTCCTCCTCCTCCTCCTCCTCCTTTATCAACCATGTCGTGGCAAACCACTCATTGATGTTGAGATATCCGTTCATGAGGACGATAGTTCGGCTGATGGTCTTGATGTGCTGGTGGGTGGAAGTATTTTTGGCGAAAGCCTGCCCGTGGTTGGTAGTCTTGCATGGACCTACGCCCTGTGCAAGGTAAGGAAAAGGCTCTCTTTATGGCTCTGGAGACACCCAACGGTAGAAAAGCGCAGCGGCTGGCTCATTCTTGGTCTCGTGAAACTGTCCTGGTATGTTGTCTCAAAGGGTGAAAATCTGTCGTGACCTGTCGTCGTTGTCTTGAGGCTGTCGTTTAGCACCAACATTCGCTGGTCGGGAAGGAGGCTTTCCAAAACAATTCATGCACAAGGGCTGAGCATCTCTGCCAAGTAGGCGCTCTCGGGGGAGGAGAACTGAGTGGCGACCTGTGTGCAGACAATGCTCTCTTTCTGGGGGTTCTCTGTCGGGGGCATATCGTGACAAAAGCTGGAAGAGGAACAATGAACGAGTCATTCGAGTCAGTCGGAATGACAAGAAGAGTGACCTCGAGCAATTGGATATCATCTTGGCGGAGACAATTGACTGCGTTCAATGAGACTGCGGAACATTCGGTGGAAGTAGCGGTTGTTTTGGCGTCATCTCACCCGCTTGCAACCAGCAAACCTTTCTCTCTTCCATTGCTCGATCTATCCAACTTGCCCGTCTGCTTCTTCTTCAAGGCTTCAAGTGATCGATCGATTGGCCGTTTCTCCTGTGAACAGTCCTGTTGAGCAGTCATTATTTGCTGGCGATCACAATCATCTTCTTGAGGTAATTGAACCACGAAGCGCGAAATCCATTGAGGGAGACCTTACTAACACCATTTCTCCAGGTAAATTCTCCCTCTGCTTCCTGGGCTTTATCTCTGCCGTGTTCTCCGCTACAAGGATTCAACACAAAGAGCCGTCGTGGCTCGAGAAGAGGAGCTTTGAAGTTTCCCAATATCAAAGCCGCTTGTGGAAAACCAGACAAGACCTCTTCACATTGCCAGACCCTTTCTGCCGCCGCCTTTCAATTTTCCACCTCACCTCTCTTTTACGCGCTTCCTTGTCTGCGCTCTCGTCAAATTTTTTCGCCTCACCATCTCCATATCAAGATCTTCCCTCCAAACAAACACCACGATTAACTGTTACCAAGAACCACACGACGCACCCTTTTCACCACTTCCCTCACCGCTTTTGTGAACGTGTCATACTGACCCCAAGAAAGCGAAATTGTGAAATATGAGCGGCTGGGACACTTCTGGCGCTGCGGCTGGTGAGTACTTTCCAATCCTATCAACCCTTTCAATGCCCTTTCAATCATTTCACGCCTTTCACTACACAATCCCCGATTGTTACAGGACCATGGAATGGTGGCTAGTCCGACAGCGGAGACGCACAAGGCGTGCCACTAAACCTTGCTACAAAATCCCAGATCTATTTCAGATCGAAGAACATGAATTTCCCAGTTGTTGGCATTGCTTCCCCCACAAACGAAAAACATTTGACAAACAATACTGACTTTTGTTCAGGCAACCAGGCATGGGACGCTGGCGATGCGGGTGGCAGTGCCAAGTGGAATGGTGGTGGTGCTGAATGGAATGATGGCGGTGGCAGCAATGCAGCTACCTTCAATGACAACACCGACGGCCAAACTAACGGCGACTTCAACGGCGGCTTCACTGCTGAAGGTGGCGAGAACGGTGATGCAGGTGCTGGTGGTGATGCTTGCCGCAACTGTGGTCAAGGTGAGATTGGTTTTCATGTCGTCTCACAGAGTGCTGATACATTTCAGAGGGCCACTTTGCCCGCGATTGCACTGAGCCACGGAAGATGGGTGCTTGCTTCAACTGTGTAAGTCCTGCTCCCCTTGATCTACGTGACATCACTAACTTTATCGCAGGGTGAGGAGGGTCATGTATGACAATGTCGTCTCCAGTCACTAGACTACCACTGACAATACGTCTAGTCCAAGGCAGAATGCCCAAATCCACGCAAGTTCAAGGGTGAATGTCGCAACTGCGGTCAAGAAGGTGGGATTCTATACTAGTTGAGGGAGAAAAATCAGAACATCTAACACCGACTGCAGGTCATATGAGCGCGGAGTGCCCAACTCGAGTTGACAAGTGCAAGAACTGCCAGCAAGAGGGTTTGTTATGTCTAACCTACCTCAACAAATCTGCTGACTGATTGCCAAATAGGTCATACTGCCATGGAGTGCAAGAACCCCAAAGTGATCGACAATGCCCATGTCGCTGAGAAATCCGAGGGTGAAGCTTGGGCCTTGCTCAAGGAGGCCAGTGACGAACGAGACATCGCCGACTTCAAAGAAGCCGTTCAAATCCTATCCAAGACTGCGCCTGACTACACCTATCCTCGTCTCGAGAAGGAGTTTCGCAAGCGTGGCTACAATGTCTACCTCATTGCGATGGTCAGTCTAATCTTGCCTCCTAGGTATTGCATGTCTCGTCATTACTAACATTGCCACAGGAGAAAGATCATGGTGAGACCTGGACCAATGTCAATCTTCAAGGAGAAGTCGGCAAGAAGTACGCTGTCAGCTACTTCCTCTCTGACAAGCCTCAACGTCCAACCCTTATCGAAAAATGGCCTGCCTCAGCTGAAGACAACCTGACCCGCCTTGCCGATGCTGGTGTTCCACTCGATCGTGGAGTTGACAAGTGCAACAATTGTGGCAACATCGGTCACAAGTCCAAGGCATGCACTGAGGAGAAGATGGAGAAAGAGCAAGTCAAAGTCCAGTGCCACCTTTGCGGAGAAGATGGTCATCGTGTTCGTGACTGCACCCAAGAACGCAGAAAGGCGGGACGTGCTTGCAAGATCTGTGAATCTGAGGAACACCTTGCCAAAGATTGTCCTAACCGCGAGAAGCGAGCTTGCCGCAACTGTGGAGATGAGGATCATATGGCCAAAGAATGCCCAAATCGTGAGGTGAGAACCTGCCACAACTGTGGTGAGGAGGATCACATCTCCAAAGATTGCACCCAACCTCGCAAACAGAAGTGTCGCATCTGTGATGCCGAGGATCATCTTCAGAGAGACTGTCCCAAGAAAAACGAGGCCGGACCACGTCCTCGCACCGACTGGAGCAACGTCACCTGCAGCGTTTGGTAAGTCTTGACCCAAAGCTTCTGGTGGAGCGCATACTGACCACAAAAATAGTCAACAGATCGGTCACGGTCGTGCCAGATGCCCAAATGCTGAGAAGGGAGATCCTGGATATGTTGACAACGAGAACGCGGCTCCAAATGGCGAGGCTGACGTGGGTGGTGGTGCTTGGGCAACCAACAACACTTCCAGCTCTGCACCTGCTGATTGGGACCAAGATGGCAACAACTTCGCTGCACCAGCACCAGTCGTGGCTGGTAGCGGCTGGTAATTCATCCTGCGCCCAGAGAAGGAGTCCAATTCTTGACTTCCTGGCTCTGACGCCTCCATGGCAGTTTACCGTGTGGTCCGCAATGTCTGCGACGTATGCAGGGGTCTACTCGAACAGGCGAGATGGGGAAAGGAGAGAAAACAGATTCATCACAAAAGTGCAGAAAGAGAGCTGGACACAAGAACATTGAGCGAAATACCGTGAACAAAGACACGAAGCTCTCAAAGATGGCATAGCTAGCAAAATCGGAAAAGGTCTTGTACCAATGCTTGCAGCTCCTTTGTGACTCGCTTCGGCTTTCGTTTCGAGGAGCCCTTTACGATGATTTAAAAACTCTTGAGACTCGTGACAAGCATGTCAGTGTTGACTACCCAGATAGGCCTACGTATTCCTTGCCGATGGTTTGATGTCGCTGCCGAAATCCTTGTAACCATGGCCCTTGGTGAACGTATGCAGCCACGGTCCCTGGTCCTTCCTCTCCGACAATTTCACATACTCCTCGGCCGCCGCCGCTCCATCAATGTCCAAGTACACCGCATCGCCAGTTGGTGAGCGTTCATCGGCATAGTAGAATCTAGGAAAGTCACGTACAATCAGCTCGGACTCGGGTTCAGTCCATAAACAAAAGACGAGAAGAACGATAATGGTGATCGTAGGGTTAGCTTTGGGGTTGAGGGAAACTCACTTGATACCCTCCTTCTCATAGATTCTCTGCTCACCAAGATACCGAAACGCATACGACGTGGCGGTTTTCGTGATCCCAAAACTCAAGACTCCAGGGCGTGTCGTCATATTGAGAATATTTCCCGTGAAAATGAATGTCTTGGACGCGCTGGCGGGAAGGGTACGGAATCCCAGAACAGCCTGGTGTAGTGCCTGTAGGACGGACAGGTGGTTCACAGCCAAGGCTGAGTGGTGGTTGGCGAAGGAGAATGTGCCGATGGGGTCAGATGTGTCGTCGGGAATGCGGAGGGCGCCATTGTACACGACGACACTTGGTGCGGCACCGAGTTTTTCTTCGACTTGTGCAAAGACGTCGATGATGAGATTCGGTTCGCTTAGATCGGTGGGTATGTGGATTGTGTCGTCGGAGGTGCTGTGACGGTGGTCGGTGCGAGAGGCGAGGGCGACTTTGTAGCCCTTTGCGGCGAAGGATTGGGCGACGTGTTTGCCTATGTTGGGGCCGGCGCCGAGGATGAGGACGATTGGTGATGAGTCTGCCATGTTGGTTGCGCTGAGTACCTTTTGATATCAGGAGGTTGATCAGTGTGAGGTGTTAGTAGTAGTTTCTCCCTTGTAAGTAGTTTTGGCTATCGTAGCTTAGCTGGTCAACTGGAGTGAGTTGATCTCTTCGAGGAGAGCCTCAAGGGGTCTTTATATATTCCTTGGCTCACTCAAACCACCAAGGTGATCCTGCTTGTGTGCATCACGCTTACCTGTTGCGGACTTACCATGATTCGCAACGTCCATTGAGTGCGCTGGGCCGAAGCCACATTGGTAAGTCAGAGACGATACAGTAATGCTTTCGATTGCACCATGGTACTCGGTAGTATCTTGTTCTGGTTTACGGCGGCCGAGTTGAAGGTTCGCTATGAGAAGAGGCCAGGACGGACAAATAGGAGCACAGATAGCTCGGTTCGGGCATGGGATGTCCGTCGGTAACGATCCTGGTGCGACGAGGCTGACAAATTGCTGGGCGCGTAAGTGGGGGCGGAGGAATATTGGGCCTTAAGTCTCCGTACACTTGACCTCAAAGATGTTGATATTGCCGGATTGAGGTTCCCAAAATGAGTTTGGGGGCGGAAGATCATTCGACCATAAGTTGCCGTGCGAATTGGACTCAATGGACAGCAATTCGAAGGCTGCATCCTTGACTGCTGTTCGAATGCAGGAAAACCTCGTCCTTAGTAATAATGCCGGACAGTAGAGCGGAGTGAGCAACGCAGGATACAGCGAAAACGCATTGGACATGTCCCTCAGGTGAGGAGCATCATATTCTGTAGTGCTATCAGACGCCATCCAATCCTCCAAGGCGCCGTCAGAAGAGATTCAAATGGTATAGCATGAAGCCAAAAGACAAGGGTACAAGAAGGGTATCTGTCTGCAATGTCTTGTGTGAAGATCATTACTCGATCGGCTATACGTGTGAGACCACCAAAAGCAGAAGCAAACTCATGAGGTGAACATCAAGAAGCCAATCTCAACGCTGCAACCCGCACAGCCGCGCACAGCCGTAACGACAATCAGAAACCGTCCTCATCATCGTAAAATATCATCAGACCTTCCATGACTGGTTCGTAAAAATGCAAGTTTGCTGTTCCCCTATTCAGAGCAAGAAAGAAGGTCGAACTCAGGAGTATCCGTAGTGTTTGTAATAAAATTGCGTGAGAAGAAAACACCTCCGGCAAAGTGACTGTTGTATGCGGCCCGCCCAAGATGATGGCGGTGTATCAAGGCTCGAACTGTCGTTGGTCGAGCCACTAAGTGGTTGTATGTGTGTGGGAGGAATGGTAGGGTGGCCGCGCCGATGAATTGTGGATGAAGTGGTCGACGTCCTCGTAAGGAGAGTACATCTGCGGTAGCGCATTGACCATAGTGTGTGCTTGAGCTGTAGATATTTCTGGTGAATGAGTGGACTGTTGATGCTGCCAATGTAGTCCATGGTAGGTTCCGTGGTGCTGTTCCTCCCACTTTTGGCCGTGCTCCTCCACAAGGAGTTGACGCTGAGCAGGGCTTGTAGATACCTTGCGATGGATGTCGGCTACATGTCCGTGGTAGACTGCATTCAATCCTGCAAAGTCTTCTTCTTCGTCGTCTTCATCTTTTGGTGTTGGAGTGTCCAAATTTGGTTTGTGGTCTTGCGTTGTCCACCGTTCATCACCGAAGTCCTGACCACCAGCGCTCGGTGCAGTGTCAGGAAGCATAGAACAGGACGAGCTTGGTTTTGGTGGTATTTTGGTATCTCCACTAGGCCGCTGGAACTTGATCTTGCGCTTCCTGATATTCTTTTTGGCATGTCTTTTAGGATGATCCTCCATATGAAAGCCTCGTAGATGCTCGGTAAGGTGGTCTTTCCTGGTGAACCCATGCGTGCCTTTTCTGACACATCTCAATCGTGGACAATCGATGAAGGTTTTGTGATGTTGAGATCTGAGATGTCTTGTCACATCCGCCTTGCGGCTAAAGAACTTTTTTGGTCTCCCATCTCCTCCCATGCAGTCCGAGTGCGGACAAGGTAGTTTCATCCTGGCGGTAGGGCTACATACACACGTTAGAGAAAATATGACCACGTTTGAGTGAGAGTGAGGATTTGGAAGTGCTGCCAAGCAGAATTGGATGTTTTCAAGAACGTCACAATGGCGACAAATGACTTTCAGAGATGGAATCCTCACCTATTGCTCGACGAACCAACGCCTGAATCGTGTTGGGCAAGTGCGACCTGGTAAGACCCATCCTCTAGCTGTTCGTAATCCTGCAAATAAAGGTCGCGGCTTCCATGTGGGCTTTCTTCTTCAGCCTCATCTGGCACATAACCTGTTATTGCGTACTGGCTGCATGCTTCACCAAGAAAGTAGGCTGTTTGAGAACTTGTGCGCACTACCGCATCATCGGAATCGGTGATATTAGTGGTTGTACCACTAAGACTCCTGCCTCTAGCACCATGACTGTCGCTCGAGGTGATATACGATTCTTCACGATGGTGTTCTTGGTAAATAGACGGCTGTGCGAGGTCATGTTGCGGGAGGTATCTCGGTTGGCTGTAACAAACCTCTGTTGAGACGGTACAATGATGATTGGGGGCCGTGCGATGTTCAAATCCATGGAAGGAGGTAGTAAGGACTTGCGGCTGAGACTGCTGCTGCTGATAACTCTCCCGACAGAAGGGACTCGGTTGAAATGTTGTTGGTGAATATGACATGCTTTGATAACTTCTTGGCCTTCGCTGGGTCAAGATACTCGGGATACTAGCACGACCTGAACGAGCGAAGCATCCTGGCGAAATTCACAAAGCTTTGTAAAGGTGGCAAATCGTCCAGCCTGATGTCCCATAAGAGGCTGATGGGCAGCTACTTAAGGGTCAAGCGTCGACTCAAGTAGTCTGTAATCGGGCTGTCGAATGTGAATAGGCGGATCCTCGGCATTCGGAAATGTAAGCGGGCTGTAACGATGGTCGTCTTGCTTGAGGATGGTGCACAATAGGCTGTAGGTCGTACCAGAACGATGACATGACAGCGCAGAGTAACAGCCTATCACGGAAAGTCAAAGCAGCCTTGGGTACGGCTCGTAACGTTCTGACTGCTCAAGCGAGCTCTGTAGATCTGTTCTGGAATACTCCAAAGAACATGAATTGAGATGTTGATCGCTCGGCCTTACACAATCAGTAATACCTATAATTATGTCAATATGCCCACGAGACCTCATCTACGGCGAAAGAGAGATGGAAAGGTGGCTGATCGATCTCCCACGTGTTTGAGAGACCAACCCGAGCACACGCGGGTGACGGGAGGGAGAGTGCGGACCCACCCCAACAACCTGCGACTACCCATAACAAGGCATTTGCAAGGCTCATCCTTTTCGCAGGATATAATAGTGCAAGGGCATCTCCGACATGCTGATTCGCTGCCCTCGTAAGATTTCTGCTAACGGTCGACACGGATGTGCAGTTTGCCTTTCCCGAATGATGGATACAAACAAAATAAGGTAACACTGCCCCCTCGTATGTCGGTGTGTCCACCGCAAATTCTTGCGGGAAACTGCTGTTGGGCTGGAGGTGTCGATCAAGGGCGCGACAATAAGCGAAGGAGGTGACGGAATATGTGTTTGGTAAGTATCGAAGAATGGTAGCATGACGGTTGGGTCACCGGCATGCCATGAAGCAGGGCCATGGCATGGTAACACCGTGTCAGAGAGGTCCGGAAGAAGCATGGCGGAGTCTGCGGGTTGTAGGTACCATGCTGCAAGGTTGCCTTCTTCATGCAGTTTAGTATTCCAAGACATCGATGATGAGAAGACATGTACAGGATACAGAGAAGTACTGGGGAGGCTGAACAGATACGAGCCAGTAAGGCGATTTCATTCCAGCCCCTGCATCAGGTTTCATACCCGATTAGGCTTGGTGTGGTTGCCTTCCGATCACTGCCACTCTGCCTCAGTGACCACCCGCTTCTTCACACCAACGAGGTAGCACAGATAGAGTGAGGCGGAGTAGGCGCCCATTTCATTTTAACCTTGAGAGAGAGTACAATTAGTCCGGAATGCAGAAGAGGGACGGATCATATTGCACAAAGCGGTTCGGGGGGGAGTCGAAGGCTATATCCGAGGAACGAATACGCGAGGAAATCCCAAGAAAGGAAGCTGTATGGAGTTTGAGAACGAGGCTCTGTTGCACTCTTCGTCTTCGCGAGGTGAGAGCGTTCTGTGGTCTGCAACCTGTCATGCATGCAGGAAGCCGACGGGCAGCAAGGTAGCCAGGCTGCTTCGGTATGCTATCTTACAGATCATCCTCCAGGAATTTGTACACGAACTTGAAGTCGGCCTTCCGGCGATTCATCCTATAGCCCAAGTTAGAACAAACATGTAACCAGGAAAGGAAAAAACCAGTGCATGATTGCCTTACCAGGTGCTCTCGTAGTCGAAGAACCGATACGTCCCCTGCTCGTACTCCTCCGTAATTTGCTTCGGCTCCTCGTGACGCTGAAACCACGTTTGATATTGTTTGTGGAACCGCCAACTCTGATTCTTGAGAGCCCGGGCCGCAAGCCATTGTTGGTAGGTATTTTGCCGATAGTAGAAGATGTAGAACAGTGTGTCTGTCTCCAATCTCTGGTTATCGTACAAGGCCGGATCGTCAAAAATGGGAAGAACATCTTGTGGATAATGCGCCGGAGTGTTGTACTTGAATGTCGGACGATAGTGCTGCGGCCGGTCGCTGTCGGAGGGTTCCGGGCATGTATCCTGTGAAGCCTGTAGTAGTCTCGCCAGCTGTGACGGAGGTTGAGCTGCTCGGTTCTTCGTCGTCTCGAATGAGTCCAGGAGATCTTGTAGCCCCGGAGGCAGGTGATATATCGATTCCACTGCTGATGGATCTTCATGCGCATCGCCATTCGTCGTAGGTAGCTCGTCCGCTATTACAGGCTCTTGCACAGCCTCAGATATCTCCATTGCAGGCGTCGCTGGAATGCTACTTTGGACACTCGCACCCGGAGCACTTGCGGAGCTCAGTGTGGGAGATTTGGAGTGACTGGACTGTTCTTGGGAAGTCGAGCCGTCCATACTGGCTGCGACTGGGGCAGGCGAGGCTGTCTTCTCTACCGGTTGAGCCGGCACAGAAGCTGGAGACGGTTCGGCAGACGTTCTGACTGGAGCTGGTAATGGATGAGATGTGCCGGGTGTAGGGCTGATTCCAACAGGAGGAGGAAGAGGTGCAATACCGACTCCACTCTTGTCGCTTGCTGCTGCAGCGGCGGCGGCTGATGCGTACTTCAACGTCTCCCCAGGGGGTCGATTGGGTAGTGGCGCTGGTTTCATGGTAGTATCTTTGGGTATTGGAGGTGGAGGGGGCATAGTATTTAGTGTTGCGAGGGCCGGGAGGGGGGACTTGAGTTGCGTGGAGGGTCGCCTGGCGGGAATATGTTCGACCTTTGTCTTCTTGACGGTGTTCTGATCTGGCTCGGGTTCTTCTTGGACGGACTGCGCGTCTTGTGACGACATCCGTTCCCCTTCATTGTTCAATCCATATTGTGCCTCTTCGCTGTCCAGATTGCAATCGTCGTAGATGCCCTCGTACGCCTCCGCGTCGAAGTCAGACTCTTTACCATCTCGCACAACGTCATCAATCTCGGATCTGATAGAGGCAACGGCGTCGTTCTCGACATTACCATTTTGTAAAGCTCGTAGGAGGAGCTGGATTCGGGACTCGTGCCATTTGTATGTGTCGGTCATGGACTCAATCTCCGCAAGTCGGTCCGCCTTGGAGTTATCTTTCTGTTTCTTCTTGAGCGCAGTTTGTATTGTGCCGGCTTCTGGCTCAAGCTCTTCGATCAAAATTCTGTTTATTTCTTCGAGTTGATCCCCCAGGAAGTCGCACAGCTCTTCTCGTTCCTTTTCTTTGGGATCTAACTTGGTGTTCTGTGATAACCCTTCTTTCGAGAATGCTTTGGTCTTCATCTCCTTCTCAACGGCTTTGAATATCTCCATACACTGTTTGATTTTGTCAGCCCCGGACCGCGCCTAGCGCGCAGACGCCTTACTTTCTCTATCCTCTTCCGCTGCTCGAGCAGGGCGGATTTATCCTTAATCTCATTGCCGGCCGCCCAAGTCTTGATCTGGTCGCGGGATCTCTGCAACTTCTTGATTTCCTTTTTCAGGTTGTCTTCTAACTTGTCCTTCTGCGCTGCATTGTTGGAGGAGTAGATCTTTTCGTAAATGCCTTCGAAGGCTTGGATGCCTTCATCCACCTTCTTGAAGGTCTTGTCAATTTCTTGTTGGGTTTTCCTTGACGCCATACTCATCGCGGTTGGGTGGATGGCCGGGCGGGGGAGGTTGCTCGTCGCAGAGGGTCGTTGGAGGGTTAGGAAAACGACATGAGGCAGGTTGTTTGTGGTTCAATACAGACGAGACAGCCGCGCGCTTGCTTCATCACTGCTTGCGACTTCAAACGGAGATACAGATCACATGATTGAACTAATGCAACTTAAATCGCGGAAACACTTGGCGCTGTTTGAGTCACGTGCTAAATTGCGAAACACTTTCTTTTTCGTTCTCATTCTGTCTTTCACCAACTCAATGAACAGCTTCCTTTCACGTCACGCAAACCACGACGGCAGAAGCTATCCCTCAGGGTCGCGACGGACGCTTTCCATATTGAAGTGAGAAGAAAGTTCAAGCTTCCAATGAACTCGCGTGCCATCTCCGAAGTATCTTCGATCTTCGTGTTTCGAGTCGAGCCAAAAGAGCAAACGTCGGCAGTCTGACCGAGAAAAATGTTTGACTTAGCACCTTCCCATGGGCCAGCGACCTCGATTCCAATAAAAGCCTCGTATCGACATGTTGACCATGCGAAAATGGCTTACTTCAGGTCGAGCTTGGACCAATTGTGTGTCCGCGCCTAAACGATCGCAGGTGGGATATATCATCCGAAATAACGTGTCGATGCCTGTTCTGGTAAGTGCGTGGGCATGACGTTAAATTTTATTAACGCGGCCATATGTCGGACATTGATCGGCGAGCAATGATACAACCACAGATAGCGACCATTACTTAAATATTGAATCATGTCCTCTGCAATGCACCTCGACATCTTCATCCAGCTTATCAGTAGCACGCTGATATTACAGCTTCGCAATTCTCCTGCCAAAACCCATCACCTACGACAAAATGTCTCAATCAATACCTCGAGAGCCTCACGAGAGCTCTGAGCGTGAGCTATCTCA
Organism: Exophiala sideris; assembly: GCA_000835395.1. NCBI lineage: Eukaryota > Fungi > Ascomycota > Eurotiomycetes > Chaetothyriales > Herpotrichiellaceae > Exophiala > Exophiala sideris. Next base: position 3,873,716 of record KN846952.1, on the reverse strand, counting down.
TCAGCGGACCGTGAGTCCGGAGGGTGAATTGGCTCAGCGCCAAACTGCGAATCTGCAACTTCTCAGAACCGAAACCAGAGCAACTTTGCAGGAGCGCGGAGTCACTCAAAGTCCTCCACCATTGGACCCTAATTATCCCGAGCTTGCACGCCCGCAAAATCCAGTCTTCCCAGAAGAGTACACGCTCGAAACTGAAACTGGTCTCGTGCCTCTACGTACCTTGGAGCAGATCCGAACTAGAGCCTCACTCGCGACTCAAGGCGAACGACTCCCCTCTGAGGGAGACCTCGAAAAGAAAGGTGAGGAGGAGCCTGTCGAGTTCGTCACGTTCCGCATCAACGACCCGGATAATCCTCACAACTGGTCAAATTTGTACCGATGGTACGTCACGATTGTTGCCTCAATGCTGGTCGTTTGTATCGCTTTCGGCTCGTCAATCGTCACGGGTGGTTTGGGTCTTATCGAGGAGAAGTACAACGTCTCGCTCGAAGTCGCTATCCTCACATGTTCGATCATGGTTTGCGGTTTCGCCATTGGCCCACTTCTATGGAGTCCTCTGTCTGAAATCATTGGTCGACGACCTGTCTATATCATCTCTCTGGCATTATACACCATCTTCAACATTCCTTGCGCTCTGTCACCCAACATTGGTGGCCTGCTTGTCTGCAGATTCCTATGCGGCGTCTTCTCCAGCTCGGGTCTGTCCTTGGCTGGTGGCACCATAGCAGATATTTGGGACATTGAGCGGCGTGGAACAGCCATCGCATACTTCGCCGCTGCACCCTATTGCGGGCCTGTGATCGGCCCGATTGTCTGCGGTTGGATCAACGTCGGATCTCATCGTCTGGATCTGTTCTTCTGGGTCAATATGGCCTTTTCTGGCGTCATCATGATTATTGTCGGCCTGGTTCCCGAAACATATGCTCCTGTGATTCTGAAACGGCGAGCGAAGAAGCTCTGAAAGGAGACTGGAGACGAAAACATCATCACGGAGCAAGAAAAGGTCAAACTCACTTTCCGCGAGATCGTCCGAACCAGCCTGATTCGACCAATCACCATGATTATGACTGAGCCGGTTCTGGACTTGATGTGTATGTACATCGTCCTTATCTACGCCATGCTCTATGCCTTTTTCTTTGCTTACCCGGTCATTTTTGGTAAACTCTACCATTACAACGATGGCCAAATTGGATTGATGTTCATCCCCATCCTGATCGGTGCGAGCTTCGCTCTCTTTATTACACCACAGATCGAGAAACATTTCAGGACAATAATCGCGCGCCGGGCCCCAACCCCTGAAGATCGGTTGATCGGAGCCATGATCGGAGCTCCTTTCATACCAATTGCGTTGTTCATCCTAGGCGCCACTTCATACCCACACATCATCTGGGTCGGACCTGCTTCAGCCGGCATCGCGTTTGGCTTCGGAATGGTCCTTTGTTACTACTCTGTCAACAACTATATCATCGACTCATACCAGCAATACGCCGCCTCCGCTCTAGCCGCCAAAGTCTTTCTGCGGTCTGGTGGTGGTGCTGCATTCCCGCTGTTCACCACGCAAATGTACGAGAAATTGGGACTCAACTGGGCATCGTGGTTACTCGCCTTCATCGGTATCGGAATGGGCTGCATCCCATTTTTTTTCCGGTATTTCGGTGCAGGACTTCGAGCCAAGCTCAACAAGAACACGAAGGTCAGCAACGAAATCAAGGAGGCACCAGCATCACTGGCTCGAGGTGCTTGAGCCGCGTGTATTGGGGACGGCCGGCATTGACCTGTGGGCTGGTATGCTATCCCATTACCTAGATGGTCTGACCGTACCACTGTGGATTATTTGCGCGTTGAGCAGGGCGTGTGGTGATATGGGTTGGCAGTCTAATCTAATGATCTTTTCATGTGTAGATATGAGTGGTTTGGTGGTTTTAGCCATAAATTAATAAGCAAGCCGCTGTATATAAAACTTAATATGCGATTTTTGGTTAGTACATTCACGGCCTCAAATGCACAAACATCTACATAGGGACCAGTTTCCAATCAATACAGCCATTGTCTCTCCACACCCTACGATTATGCGGTTCCAGAGCAGTCTTCACGTCACTACTGGGTCGTTAACGCAGTATATGCAACCACGACCAGTCCACTTTTAAAGCCGACCATGAGACGGACCGCACATTGACGCTGGCTCGAAGACGAACAGGGTATTTAAGGACGTACAGATGCCTCTCTTCCATCATATGTGAACGCGACTTCATATAGCATTTGGCTTGTACATCCGAACCATTCAGAGAAACGTCGACCCTTCCTCCCTTTAATGGCGAATCACATCAGCAATGTTGCCATCGTCGGCGTGCGTTATAGGACCATCATTCCCTTCCACACAGGCGCATCACTGACATAAGACTCAAATAGGCAGGTGGAAACTCTGGTCGCTGGATGACAGAAGCCCTGCTCAAGACAGGCAAACACACCGTCACAGCCATCACGCGGTTGGACAGCCAGAGCACGTTACCTGATGGGGTGACAACGCGTAAGGTCGACTACGAAAGGCCGGAGACTCTGGTCGAAGCACTCCGCGGCCAAGACGCACTCGTTATAACGCTTAGTGGTCGTTCTCAAATTCAGCAGATTGAAGAGAAGCTTGTCAGGGCCGCGGCTAAGGCAGGAGTACCATGGATGTAAGTTTATCAAATCCTCACGGGTGCAACTTGCTGACTCCCTACTTCACGGGATTAGCCTGCCAAACGAGTGGTCCCCAGATACCGCCAACGAGGATATCGTGAAAGATGTCTTCATACTGAAGTCCAAAGGTAAATCCACGTCCTACCACCAACCACGCGTTAGCGACCGGCTTTCTGACATTCGTGCCCGCAGTGGCCACGCGCAATCTTGTCGAAGAGCTTGGAAAGAGCTCTTACATCTCGATCGTGACCGGCTTCTGGTACGAATGGAGTCTGGCCCTTCCACATGGCTTCGGCATCGACCTCATTAACCACCGCGCCACCTTCTATGACGAGGGCGAGACCAAGATCTCCACCACGACGTGGCCGCAGGTACGTCCGTCCCTGACTTAATTGACACACCGGCACTTTTCCACGTGCTGACGGCCAGCAGATTGGTCGTGCAGTTGCCGTTTTCCTCAGTCTGCCTGTCAAAGCGGAGGGTACAAACGGCGAAGCTTGTCTTGAGCACCTCACGAACAAGGTAGTTTACATCAACTCTTTCACAGTCAGTCAGAAAGACATGTTGACCTCCGCGCTTCGTGTGACGGGCACGAAAGAAAGTGACTGGACTATCACAAAGGAGCCGGTCCGGGAGCGTTACGCCAGTGGTGTCCAGGAATGGAAGGATGGCAAGTATATTGGCCTCGCCAAGATACTGTACACTCGAGTCTTCTACCCTGATGGCTGTGGAGACTTCGAGCACAACAAGGGCACGCTCAACAGCATTCTGGGCTTGCCCAAGGAAGACACTGACGAAGCAACGAAGGTAGCACTCGAGCGCGCCAAGATCGGGAACCAGTGGGGTTGATGGCGGCCAGTAGGTTGAGGATATACCGTATCCGTGTATCTTCTGGTCGTTCATATGGATCTCCATTCATCTAGATCGCACGCTATGCAGCATAAGGACAAGTCGCTGGTATCTCATGACTTCGTGATCCTCCCTTTCCTCATCAAACCCTTCCAATCGGTCTTCCGGATCTTCAACCCCAAATATCCAAGCAATCTATAACCAATCGTAACTCCACCAAGCGCAATCGCACACGTCGCCGTATTCACATTCAACTTATACAAATCCAGCACCTGCTCACCACTCTGGATCGGACACGACCCATCACTCAGCCTCTGTTCAGGCGTGCATGTGAACTCAATGCCTCTGAGACTATAACTCATCAGCGCACCAACCTGCCACTTGATCGGCGAGATATGATTGACGCCCTGCAAGAATTCATCGATCCCAATACTTAGCACACCGCCCAAGTGCACCGAGATCGACAGCACAACCGACATGACCGAGACGGCGAGCCCAGTGTGCGAGAACATGGTCAGAAACAGAATGCCGAAACTCTCGCCGCACGACACGACGCAGAACGCTGTGTACGCCATCAAGAAGAACAGTCCCGCGGTACGAGGCAATCCCACAGCGAACACCGTCAACACTGCGTACAGCAAGCTCGCGATCAATTCCATGGGCACTTCCAGCGCCGAGTAATACAAGAAGAACGCTTCGAGCGGGTACGTTCCGTCGCGGTCCTCGTGATAGTAAATGTCACGCTCGCTCGGGTACATTGCGATAGCGTTGAGCATGCCCACGAAGAACATGCTCGACATGTACTGGATGTACCCTGCGCGGGTTTGAACCGAGTAATAGTCGTACCGGAGCGGGGTGAAGAATGCGGTGAGCACGATACCTAGACCAACAAGCTGAGTGATACGGCCAGTCGCGAGGTTCGGTTGCCGTCGGAGGTTGATGATTCCACGTTGCACCAGGATGGGAAAGGCGCGGCGGAAGGGTAGTCTGGTGCGGGTGTAGACGCCCAGAGACGCTGGGAGGGTCAACTCATGAGCCGCAGGCGGGACGACCCTGGTGACGATCTCTTTGGGGGTGGAAGAGGCTTCTTCTTCGACACTTCCGTGCTGTTTTAACGACTTTGGCATCTCGACTGAAACTATATCGAGCGCAAAATCGGCTGGGTTGGCGGACTCGGGACATGCATAGCCTAGACGTTCAAAGTGTGGGAGCATGTTGTCTACTTTGCCGGAGTAGACAACGTCGCCGCCCTTGGCGAGTAGTAGCACCCCGCCAAATTGCTTGAACATGTCGGAGCGCGGTTGGTGTATGGAGAAGATGATCGTCCTTCCCTCGTCCGCGAGACCCTTGAGGACTTCGATGATTGAGAAGGCCGTGAACGCATCAAGTCCGGAGGTGGGTTCGTCAAGAAGCAATACCCGCGGATCAGTCAATATCTGAATGCCAATTGAGACGCGACGTTTCTCGCCACCACTGATGCCTTTCACCAGGTCGTTACCAACCAGTGTGTCTGCGCACTCTTTCAGGCCAAGCTGTCGCAGTACCGTCTCAGCTCGCTGCACTTTCTGTTCATTGGTAAGAAACGTTGGAAGACGGAGCCGGGCGGCAAAATGGAGCGTTTCTCGAGCCGTCAAAGATGGGAGCAGGCCAGTATCGTCTTGTGGCACGTACGAACAGATCGAAGCCACGACGTTGTCCGCAGCCACTGCACCATTGAGAAGCATCTTTCCAGATGAACGATATGTAGTCATTGGCGACCCGTAGAGCCGTCTTGCCATGGCGTTGAGACATGACGATTTGCCTGATCCTGATGGTCCCATGATCACGTTCAAGACACCGGGCTCGAATGTTGTGTCGATGTCCTGGAAAATAGGCTTTGCGAGAGCGGTCTTGAATAGGCGCTTAGTCTCGACCAATAGGCCAAAGTGGTCGAGGGTGACTGTAATGGTTCTGTTGCCTTCTCCGCGTCCAGAAGTCGTCCCGATATCTTCTTCTTCTGAGTAAGAGACTTCGCTAGTATGTGTCTTTGCCATTTCCACCTCCGTCGTAAGCACGTGAAGGGTCGCAGCAGATAAGATGAAAAAGACCAAGACAAAAACGACCATCACAACGATCGGTCTCCAAAGCCAGTTGTTGGGTATGTTTAGCGAGGCCAGAATGTATGCTCCGGTATACTCCTTGCAAGCTGGATCAGATGGTCCGCCTGGACTTGGACAATCGTAGAAGTGACCTGCAAACTCGTTGGTGCAGTATGCTCCAAATGAATAGAACTAGGGCAGTGTCAGAAAGTTAACCTGACGGAACTTCAATAATGACTTGCCACAAATGCAACCCATTTCATCCACCGCAACCAGATCGGGATGGATTTTGTGTTGATGAAGAACCCACATGCTGCAGACTGGAGCGTGAATATAAGATTTGCGATCAATGAAGCGACCATGAACTGTCGACTGAGACCAACGCAGATTGTGGCCAGGTTAACTGTAATCAGCTGCAAGAGGAGCTGTATCGCAAAGAACGTGAAATATTGCCCTGCATCAGCTCGAAACCCGGCCATAAAGTAAAATATAACGGAGTAGATGAAGGGGACAGGGAGATCCTCAAGTATTAAGCGTGCAAGTCTTCTGCTGAGAACGAATGACAGTGGTTTCACGACACCCTCGATCCGTTCTCGATCGTAGACTTGAATGTCAATAGTCAATCGATATGTCTCAAAGAGAAGAATGAGGTACCCCTGTAAAGCGCACGCCGAGTACATGGCGCCTTCCCTGGACCGGATACCTGCGAGATCGGTACCAAGCTGATAGAAAATCCATCCGGTCATGATGCCCATGGTGACAGCTTCGATCAGACTGGCAAGCAAGCCTAGACGGTCGCGGCAGGTCACAACGAATGTCCGTCTCAGATGCACAGCTGTTTCGTGAACAAGCGCATTGAGTGAGTTTTCGGAACCTGCAAGCTGCTCCCTGTTGAAAGTCCTGCCATTGGTCTTTTCGGGATCGGGCTCAGACAGATGCAACGTTCTGTCTCTCCACGCCTCCTGCAACTGCCGGACACGGAGCAATGAAACCCGTTCGAGCTCGTGTGATCGAACGTCCACAGCCGCAAGATCAATGACAAAGTCGAAGGGATTGGAAAAGGCAGGCATGCTGTGACCGAGTTGGTCGAAATACGGAAGGCATTCATTGACGGCGCCGGCGTAGACTGGGGCGCCTCGTGATAGTAAGACGAGGTTGTCGACCAATTTCCAGATCTCAGAACGTGGCTGATGGACTTGAATCCGTAAGTAAATGCCTAGTCGTTTGATGAGGAGAACTTACTCGTCATGATTACTGTCTTTCCTCTCCCAGCGAGACGCTTCAGGGCTTTTACCACTTGGATGGCTGATGCAGCATCGAGCCCGGTTGTAGGCTCATCAAGAATGAGGACTGGTTGATCGGCAAGCAACTGCACACCGATGCTGGTTCTTCTTTTCTCGCCGCCTGAACAGCCTTTATGGGCATCATTGCCTATCCTAGTGTCCGCACACTTCTGTAGCCCAAGCTCATCGATGACGGTCTCAACCATGGCCTGTCGTTGAGCTTTTGTCTTGGTCGTGGATAGCCGTAAATCTGCAGCATACTGTAGGGTTTCGCGGACAGTCAATGTCGGCAGTAGAATGTCTTGTTGAAGGACATAAGCCATGCCAACATCCGAAGCGGCAGCTTGTGAGCCGCCATGTGTGACGGCCTCATAGGCAATAGTACCTGCTTGTCGAAATTTCTGGTCCTTGATGCGATGGGCAATAACGTTGAGCAGTGTAGTCTTACCACTGCCACTAGCTCCAATGATGGCCGTGAGACTGCTGTTTGGAAAGTGGGCCGAGACGTCTTTCAAGATGTCTTTAACAGCGGATTTGACCCTCCTGTGTAGGACCTTCGCGTTAAAAGCATCTAGCGAGGAGAATGGGGAGCCAGCTGCTGGATTGACTTGTACCGCCACATTTCGGATGCGCACATGGACGGCGTGGTAATCGTTGGCCTTGGAATCTATGAATGAATCTGGAGTCGGAGATCCAGCAGGTATATTGACGGATGTTGATGGTATTAGGTCTCCCGGCGCGTTCGTGACATCGTTGCCGTCTTTACCAGCCATGCTCTTAGCGGTGCGCCCGAGCGAGACACCAACATACACGCCTAGAATTTCACGACTTGCTTCACCTGAGTGCCCATATCTATGAGCGATGCCACTCTATTGACATCATGAATGCACGTTGTTGCAGATTATGTCCTAGTCCACTTGGAGTGATGGACAAGGGATGCCTCAAAACTTACGGGCGGATATCAGCAGCAACAAGCAACAAGCAACAAGCGTGGTGTAATAAATTTAGACGTTGCAACTCGTGACAGACGATGCGCTTGACTTGGCTGTTCTAGGCCTCGGACTTGCACTGTAGCCGAGATGCTTTAGCCCGCATTGAGCATGGCGGGTGGTTTATACCAAGCCTTATTAGGGCCGTGGATTAACTTAGGTACTGTATAAGCGAGGTCGCCCAAGCGATCTTGCCCTCTCACTCCTGACTCCTGAGTCCTGACAGAATCACGTCTCGGTCTGTTGCGATCAGGGCAGTGAAGCATGTTGACGATTAAAAAACAAAATCAGACGCGGTCGTGCGTTGAGTTCAGTCACTTTTATTGGTGGTAGGTTTACCGTCTCAGTCATCGGAAGAAGATTTCCAACAATGTCACCCTGGGCCAGAATGTCCATAAGCCAAACCCTGTGGCCGGCTCGGAGCCACTGAAAATAAGCTTTGCGCGAGGATATCAACTCAGCCAGCCCTGCGAACAGCCTTGAGCTTCAACCTCATGAATGCCAACCTGTTTCGCTAAGTGTATCCCAGACCGGGTAAGGCGCCGCAGCCCTGGACCTGCCGCATTGGCCAACTCCGGTTTTCGCGATTTCAATCCACCTGCAAGTTATCAACGGCTGAATTAAAGCTTGAACTTTGGATACGGACATGGAGCGCCATGTGCTGGTCTGGCAACCTCCGCTGAGTCAAAACGCCTGAATCAGATTGTCCTCAATCTGACTTATTTAAGGTTGGCAGAACCAGCCGCAGAAAGTTCAATACGACCGGCGCTTGTCTGCTGCATCTTGTTTGTTGCTGCACAGGGGCCAAGATTGCTAAACAACAAGCCTTTCCTGGTACATTGGCTCCGTGCTGATATGCAAGTGATACCTTGGAAAAGGGAGCAATCGTGGTATTGGGCCATGTGTAAGTGCGGATGGTACTTGAACCCTTCTCCTCCTTTACTTCTAGTACTCCCTTGTCCCCGGGACTTCCCATTGTGTCACATCCCAGTTGCCGTATTGCCCTCCAGCATATCCATTACGAAAGTCCTCCCAGATGGGGTTCCCAATCCGCGTCGTGGTCATTGGAGCAGGCTGGAGCGGGCTCGCCGTTGCCAAAACATATTTGCAGGTCGCCAATACCTTGAAGCGGCCTATAAACTTGACGATCCTGGAAGAGGGCGACAGCGAGGGCGGAGTGTGGTCTGCCGAACGCATCTACCCCGGTCTTGTCGCTGAGGTACACAATGGGTTCTACGAGTTCAGCGACTTGTCCATGGTTGACAAAGACCACCCAGCACTCGAATTGATCAAAGGAAGCCGGGTTGGCCAGTACCTTGGCACATATTCGAGATTCTTCGATATCCAACCTCGCATCCGCTTCGGTGTCAAAGTTGCCCACACTCGCCGCTTACATCAAGGTGGATGGAAGATCACAACCAAAACTGGGGAAGAGTTCGAATGCGATAAACTTGTCGTGGCAACCGGCCTATTTACCAAGCCAAAGATACCAGACGTGCCGCAGTCAACATATACCGGGTGTTCCATACATGCCAAGTTTCTTGGCCGCGATCACGAGAAGCTAATAGCTGATCCGAGGGTCAAGAACGTTGTTGTGGTTGGAGGATGCAAGTCTGCGGTCGATACCTGTACTCTTTTCCTAGCTGCCGGCAAATCCGTATCTTGGATTGTGAGGCCGTCATCTCATGGCGTTTCTTTTTGTCATATCGATCCAGATCAGCGTCCCAACCTCATTGCTGCTGAAAACGTGCGCCTCTTCAGCAGATTTTCTCCTTCGATATTTTCTACCTCCGACATAGGCTACAGGTTTCTACATTCGGGAACCAATCGCGTTGGCAAAAAGGCAATAAAGACGTTCTGGAAGCAGCTAACCAGACTGACCCAAACCTCGATCCAATACGACAAAAGTGCCAATGGACGCAAGCTGCAGCCGGAGGTGTCTGACGGATTCCACGAGCTCCCGTATGCAAGTATTGTTTACAAAGGAGCCCCGTTCATGCAGTGGCTGCACGAGGACGATCCGGAGCACTTCGCGGTCTATCGTGCGACTCCTATTCGTCTACAACAACGAGAGCTCATCGTGCAAGAGGACGGAAGAGAGCTGGCGATCAAGGCTGATGCTGTTATTTGGAGTACCGGTTGGCAACCAAGCGCAGACTTTTTTACTACGGATGACGCGATTCATTTGGGCATGCCGGTCTCCGTGGACGACGAAAAAGCCCCCAAGCCGTCCACGACAGAAGCGCAAAGACAATATGCGAAAGACCAAGAAGTCTTGTCCATGTTTCCTCAATTACAACACAACCCATTCCCAGCCCGAGAGCCACGGTGGTCCCAGCCTCGGATGTACCGACAGATCCTCTCACCAGAGCTGATAGCGCAAGAAGATCGCAGTATTGCCTTTGTAGGATTTGTTTCGACCATCCAGACAAGCATGTGTACCGAGCTGCTTGCGCTCTGGGCAGTAGCCTGGATGGAGAATCTGATGTCAACAGATGCTATCCCAGACTTGTCTTCGATGCAGGAAAGCGTATCAACCGTCAATGCGTGGTCACGAAACCGATACGGTCTTCGAGATACAAAACATCCCGAGCTCATCTTCGAGTCCCAGAGTTTCTTCGACGTCTTATGCAACGACCTCGGGATCGAGAAGTGGAGGAAGCTTAAAGGTGCCAGATGGTGGCAGAAGCCGCATCGGTTAGCCAAAGAGTGGCTTGAGCCATATCGGGCCAGCGACTATAAAGGCTTGGTCGATGAGTTTCTGGAGAACAGGAGTCCGAGCGTCAAAACGATACATTTGCTGAATGAAAAACCGAAGGCTGTCCATGTCTCCGTCGAAGAAGTATGCTGTGGCAGTTCAGGGTCGTTATCACAGTCATCTGTATGTTCATAGTTACAGTTTCATAGATTATTAGACTAGAGTTGTCTACACTTTCCGGAAAGAAGGCAACAGCACAATGATACCCCCACGGCTTGATCAAATTCAACCCGCTCAATCCACAGGAGCTCACATTGACAACCCATAAAAATTCTTCCAACACTGCTTGTGGGAAAAAGGGTAAGAGTTGTCTGTTGGATTATCAGGGATAAGGGAGGAGTATAACTATGCAGACGCAGCACGGTAGAGCATACTGTAGGTAAAGTAAGGTGATGCACAGCCCTAGTGTCGCTGGGTGACAGGAATAACCTACACACTTCAACACTCCTGTAGGCGCCGTAATATTCAGTCACCCGTGGTCGAACGAGGGATCAGCTCTTACGAGCCTCAGCGACAACAGTCCCTATCATGTCGGTCTCCAGTACCGAATCCCCACCAGGGGCAGATCAATCAGCCACTCAAGACAAATTCGCATTTCTCCAAGATATCACGGGTGCCCAAAAGCACAGGAAGAAAACCTTCTACCAGCATCTTCTCAATGTGTACACTTATCTGAAAGAGCACGGCGCTCCAGAAGAGATTTGCGACGCTGGCCTGTTCCATTCGATCTATGGTACCGAGTTGTATGAATTTCAGGACAATCGCATCACAAGGGATGTGGTACGCGGCTTCATCGGCAATTATGCTGAGGAGCTAGTACATGTCTTTTGTACGACAAAGGATAGATTCAAGGTGATTGTCAATAACACGATGGGGCTTGGCGCTCGGCAGGCGCGAGATCTCTGTTGTATCGAGTTCGCAAATAAGTGGGATCAAAATGGAGACGGAAGATATCGAAAGCAGCTGATCATGCTCGCGGAGACGATTGTGCGCCTAGAGAGTGGTAGTCAATGAAGCCGCTTGGTATATTCATTCGGGTCGGCTACTTGACAACTGGCGCAAAACGGAACCCAATTGGACCTTTTATGGGCACTGACCGAGCACTTTCTTGTGTTCGACGTCCCCAGCGACGTAACATTATGACAGAAATTCGAGTTCCTCGACTCTGACGCGGGCGTGAACAACTGCAGCGCACGATCACGACCGCCAATTCTAGGACGGCCAGTGGGATGCGTACCAGCGTAGGACCGTTGAGTCTGCCCCAGGTCCGGCGCGTCTTCTTCAGGCGCCCGACCGCTTACCGCAAGAATCGTGCCTGCATAGATGCATGCATATAACCCAGCGCTCTTGGAGACAACCTTCTGCAACCAAATGAATACGAGAGCTATCTGAAAATTTCAGATTTAGGCTGAGCCCTTCTACACGATGTCTGAGCAGGATTTTGCTCGTCTGGGCAACTATGCCCTCATGCTCCAGAAGTCGCCAAATATTGATCGGCACAAATGTAAGCGCATTGTGCCGATGGAGGTTCTGTCACTCGGGCCTTCGAGGACCGGGACTTTGTGTGAGTTGCAGTATTGTGGGAGTCGCCGTTTAGAGTGAGTGGCTTTCCTTACTCCTTTATGAAGGAGTCGACGTTTGCTAACGTCAACGATAGCGATGCAGCGAGCCTTCGAAATTTTAGGCTACGCAAATCCTTACCACTTCTCTAGCATGTACGGTAATGTTAAAGACTGCGATATGTGGAAAGAGGCCTTTGACGCCAAATACCACGGCCGAGGCTCTTTTGGAAAGGAGCAGTGGGACCAGCTGCTCGGGCATTGCAGTGCTGTCACCGATTTTCCATGGTATGCAACCCCTTTCTCATGATCTATCCTTTCGACCCTCTATACCCATTGAGCTGGTCTACTTGATAACCTGCAGAGAGAAGGCTCATTTATAGCTCACACTAATACTTGACTATCAGTGCAAACTTCGGGCCAGAGTTAATGGATGCCTATCCGGATGCACGAGTTGTACTGGTTGAACGGAACGTTGACAAATGGGTCGAGAGCTTCGGGACGCTGATCAAAGAAGCATATCACCCCACGTCGACTATACTTGGCATATTGGATCCAACGTGGATGGGACGTATCAGTAGTGTGGGCATTGCCATGATCGCCGCGATGACTGGACAGACCACCGAAAAACAAATCATGCTCCACGCCAGGACCTCTTACGAAAAGCATTACCAATGGGTCAGAGAGGAAGTGCGCGCCCGATCTGTTCCCTTGCTGGAATACCGACTCGGAGACGGATGGTTGCCTTTATGCGAATTCTTAGGCAAAGAGATTCCGCGAGATGCAAACGGTGTGGAGATACCATTTCCACATATGAATGAGAAGGACAACATCCAAGCGGTATTTTCGGTCATGGCTCGGAAAAGCCTGGGGAATGTGGTGAGAAATGTCTTCGCTGCTGCATGCGTCTTGTTCCTCGTTGCTTGGATCTCTTCCAAGTTGGCGTTCTAGGGGTCACGATACAAGAGCTGTATATATGGTATTGCTCAGCTGTGCGTTCTCCCCCTAGCATCTTCCACTCATTCGAATATACCGTGGGTAAGTAGACAGCTCGAGCTCACTTTTGGATGATGATCTCCCCCTGCATCATTGCCAGAATCGCATCATCTTTTGTGACCCACTCTTCCCAAGCCTCCGCCATTTCATCCATCTCAGCTTCCTGGGCCAGGCCCTTTGCTAGCATGGCAGTTCGCATTCGACCACCTCGAAGATACTCGATCATGGCGTGGGCTTGGAACCGTCAGCGTTAGGCCCTAAACCCATCACACAGAATACGGGAAAGATCACTCACCCCAAATCTCTTTCTCTTGTGATGTACTGTAGGTCCAAGTGCTGAAACTTGCTGTGACTTGTTCACGCTTTACACCAGCCTGGAGAGCCCAGGAGAGTAACTGTCGGCCTGCTGAACTCGTGCCTCCCGCCGCTTTCATGAAAGCTACAGTGAGGTCATGGAACTTGAGTAGGGCAGGCAAGGCTGGCCAGATACACTCGGTATCGAGATCACCCTCCCGAGCAGCGACAAAACCGCCTGGCTTGGTCACGCGTAGCATTTCGCGAAGTGCATCGGAAGGGGCCTTGGTGTGAGTCAGGACCTGATGACAGTGGGTGATATCGAAAGTCTCATCCTCAAACGGCAGGTTGAACACATCGCCTTGACGGAATTCAATGTTGGTGACGCCAGCCTCTTCGGCAAGCAGCCTAGCGCGTGGGAGGATGCCTTCATTCAAGTCAATGGCGACGACCCGCCCTTCGGGAATGGCCTTTGCAAAGCCTACAGAAATGCTGCCCGATCCCGTGCCCACATCGAGAAGGATGAGATTAGGTTTCGTCTTTCTTGCTGCTTCGAGTCTTGGGATGAGGTAGGCTGCACTATTCTCAACTGATCTCGCCTCATGGTGGACGGCCTGAGCGGATGGTTGTCCTGGGTTTTGCTTGGATTGATTCATTTTACAATGAAGTTCTTGACGATGCGATGACCGTATTCGACTTGGCTTGACTCGATTTACTCGGATTTCAGCCACGATTTATACCCGCAGCCATCCTCTACAAGCAGAGTCTGGCAGGCAGCCGACGCGACCGAACATTGATCCGGATTCAAACTATCGCGCAAAGTAAGCACCGTTACTGGTGTGATATAATAAGGCAACCCACCGAAACGGGGCTCAAGGTGCCAATCGAAGTTAAAACCGTTTCTTAAATCATCGTCATGCTTGCGATGCTTGCGAGATCTGATTAGGCCTCAGCTGGTGCGATACTTGCAAAATGCCCTCCTGCCCAGACACGTAGCATGAAAATGAATTCCGCTGATGCGGCCTCACAGGCTAATCAGGAGACTTTCATGGAGCTGTCGATGTGTCACGTGTGAAAGGGCCGTCATCGCCCTGACGATGATGGCAGAACTTGAGGTTGATCAGGTAGGTCTTAGACATAAACAAGCCAGAATAGCCAGAACCGTCAGTTCTCATGCTGGCCTCATGGATCCCGTTCGTTGAGTAACTCCCCAGGAGCGGCCGCCCACGTTCTTCAACGGAACGACGACAAGAATCGCCAAAAAGCCTTTCCAGACTCGCCCTTGCTTGCCCACACAGGATTATATACTGAGGCAAGTTTTCTTGCATCAGCCTCATAATATTGCGGCTGTCGGAATTCACTCGCAAGCAGGATCTGGTACCCCTGATAGAGTTCCGTATACAATCCATTACGGCCTCTGTGTCCATAAGCCTGCAGCAGGGTTTCCTCAAGCATCTCTTGTGACATTCCTTCCGCGCCGAACGATCGGACCATTTCAGCAAAAGAGGACCCTCCATACTTTTGCTGGAGCACACTCATGAATGGTTCGTATATCTCCTCCGCAACTTCAGAAGAGATTGTCGCACCATGATTGAGTAGCCACCGTGCAGTCTCGGGCGTGCCATCCGTCTGAAAGTTCCGCAACTCGAAAATCTGGCTTGGCTTTCTGCCGAATAGATCTGCAATAGAGAGCGACCGTGTACTGGCTTGGTCCCACAATAAATCGAGTACACGAATTAAATCGGGTACACGAACGTCGTCCCCAAAATCTACCAAGAAGTGTTCCGCAAGACGTATCGGCACTTCTCCTGCCTCGGTTCTCTCCACGCACCACCCACTTGGATCAGTGGAGAGTTCTAGAAGCCTGCGAAGGACAGCCATATGTCCGACTGGGTCATGTGTCTCGTCGTCGCTAAAGTAGCACGTGGAATGGAGGGAGACGAAAATCCCCAAAGCATCCATGGAAATAGAAGGACACCCGTTGTTGAAAGTCTGTGACCGTGACACGTTGACGCCGCAATCGATCAAAAAATTGACACGATCAAGGAGGAGACCAGTTAGAAGAGCGCCGCGGCATGCGAGATAGCCAAATTGTGTTACGCCACTAGCGCAGATCGACTTTGTCATGTCATCTGTCAGAGTCTCCTGAATGTAGTAAGGAAGCAAGGATGTGCTCGGTGCTAGCAGGAGCATCTGGCCATCTTTCATCGCCACAATCGGACGCAGGAGCCATGGTGGTATTATCTCTTCCTTTTTGTCTGTGTCGAGTAGAACAGGCCACAATACCCCATGATCACTTTGCTTCGACATCCAAGAATCCAGCGCCTGCATGAGGTCTGTCGGGGTCCTGTTCAATTGCGACTCAATCATTTGGGCGTGATAGAAGATAGCCGAGGGCAATCCCTCCAGGGTGATGGGGAAGCCCTGGCGGGCTTGTGGTGTCATCTTCAGCCATTCAAGAGAGGCGCGTAGGATGAAATAATGTCCATTCGGAAGGTCGACTCCCGGTGCAAGATAGTTGATAAAGCCCAAAAATGATTCCAAAGACCGCCTTTCGAGAAAGTACTCCTTGACAGTTTGATGCAAGAATTGAACGACGATCCCAGCATCTGTCTTGGTAATCTGGGAAGATCTAGCAACTTCCACAAGACCCCCACACCGGCTCTGGAGTCGCCTTGCAAGACCGTCGGGATCAATCATTTTCTGAGCACAAGGGATACCTCCGTCATTGCCGTCGCAATCTTTGGGCTGGATAGGCTTGGTATTCGTCGAAAGAACCAGGAGTAAATATTCAGCGGTTGGAGTTCCGCCCCGGAGCAATGTCTCCACAATAACGACCAGTTCCTGGTAGTGCTCCTTCTTTACCTTGAGTAGCATGTGGCCAAAGAAGTCGTCTAGACCGCCGGGGAATGTACTCACGAGTGCTTGCAACTCTTGGAGGGATAATCCGTCTCGGATTCCCTCCATTAGCTCATCAATAACAAGCCTCACCCAAAGGAAGACGCCTTGAGCACGCTTTGAGATCGCCCGCTCAACCTCGGCCACAGTGGAGGAAGCGCAACCGTTCTTGAATGATTGCCAGCGAAGTTGGCGGGATAGTCGTCCAGCGACGTACATCTGGATGTCTGTCTTGGTCCATTCTTGCATTTTGAGAGTCCAATCTCCGGCAAAGAGATCCTTCAGATCATTGTGAGGCCTGCTTGCAACGACAACTTTGACTTGTATGGACTCGGTTGACATGGACACGAGCTCGTGCAAGAGGTCACTCATGCGACCATGTTGACCGTCATGCTCGTCCAGCGCATCGATCAGGAAGCATACATGGATATCACCATCGAATTCAGTGAAGAATGTCAATAGCAGCTTTTCAAGGCTGTCGATGTCCCAAGAGTCCTGTCTTCTCTTCAAATAGGCAGCATATGCTATGTCTATCATCGCGGGGCAGTGGCCCAGAAGCTGATAAATCATATCATGCAAGATTCCCTCCCACGAAGCTTGAATTCTTTCGGCCCTGTCCGTGAAGAAACTCCCAAGCAGGAGCCACGATCCAACTGCGAGAGAGTGATTCAACATGGTGAGTGTTTGGGAGTTTTCCAGGAGGAATTTCGTAGCGGTAGATTTCCCTGAGCCTGCCTTCCCCTGTATCCAAAAAATGCCGCTACCTGACCTAAGCCATTCGCTGAGGCCAGGACCATCTTCTTCATAGAGCCATTTCAGAGTCTCTCTATGAGCATTCTCGATTTGCAGGACTCGATTACTCATTTGACGCACGTTGAAGCTTTCAAGGCATCCTGTTTGTATAAGTGAGCAGAGCATCTTCGTGTCTAGAGTCCTGGCAGGATACTGACTTGAATGCATTTCGCCCTGGACATCTCCAATCCTGCGGCTACGGCGTTCTAGATGACGTTCAATCTCTCCTTTCATTTTGATATAGCCGTCATCGTGCTCATTGCGAAACCTACACATATTCATATGATTTGCGTGGATGAAAGTCCTGCGTTCTTTTGTTGGGTGTCCAATCTCGGAGGATTCATTGGGAACCACCTACGGATATGTTGTCAACAGGACGGAGTGTTTGCGATGTGTCTCACACGCTAAAAGCGAGCACATACTTTACCATCCATCCAGCCGTGTGCACTGTAGCCCACAGATTCCTGGAATGTAGAGACGTAAAAGGGACCAGACTCCAAAAGCCCGCTGAATCCTTCCCGGATGAGGGTGAGGACGGGCGAACTACCCTTGAGATCGCGAATATTCTGGTCATTGACACTAAAGCCGGCAACTTTGGCCATCTTCGTTATGGTCAGGCCAAGGTTCGTGTAAGCGCCACCCCGGTGTGGGGTACCAAAGAAAATGAGAGCGAAGGTTGAATCCAGAACGTCTCTCAAGTCGCCGTCTGTTTCAGGAGCAACGGAAGCCCGTCGTAGAGCCTGATCAGAATTAGCATCGAATGGGAGTCGTCGCTGCTCTTTCCAGAGATACCTCCTTCGTGATTAGGCCACCCATGGAATGAGAGACTATCATCATATCACGACAACGAGCATCCACTCGCTGAGCGGCCAGATCGTTCAGGAAGCCATTTGCAATGGTAACTATGTCATTCTGATTCGCGCCACCACCAAAGAAGTTGCTCACTTGTGAGTCGTACCCGTACGTCAAAATTCGGGCATTGGGGAAATCCTTTTTAAGCAGATGGGCTGGCCAGAAGCCAGCATCGAAATCCTGATGCCGGCCCTGACCGCTCCGGGAACGACCTCGAGACAGCGTTCCTGACCTCGACTTACCTAGTCCGAGGAACCTCCTCGGTTTTGGTTCGTCGGTTTGTGTCGAATCGTGTGTCCACGTCCTGAGTGGATGTCCTTGGATGCCGTGCATGAATACAACGTCAAAATCTGGACGAGATCCGCCGTCATGTATGATTGTGAATCCGCGTTCTGTGACATGGATGAGCTTTGACATGACTGTATTTTCTTGGCGCGAATTCTGGAGGCAAGCTGCCATTGTAACGCCGCTGGTGCAGAAATTTGCGTCGTTGAAGACTCATCAGTTGCGTGAAAGTCTTTGCATTGTTGGCGAGGTCAAAAGAAACACCACCCTGAAATGATTTACCCCTCCCAAGGCGCTCACCTATCGTTGCGCTGCATTTGCATAGCCCCCAATTGGACTGCAACACTCTTAAGCGAGGAGGGGATCGGTATCAACCATCTCACCTCTCCACCTATCAAGAAAAAGCACTGTCACTTGCAAGGACTCACCGGTTGTTTCGTGGCATATGCCAGCATCTCGTTCCCAGTCATCTTACACAGTAGAGCCACCAAGATCTGTTGACTTCAAGTCCCAAAACATTTCTGGTCTGCTGGCACATTATTAGGCCCGAGGTACATCTCCATCATGTTCCCATAACCAAGTTTTCGTCCGCCCTTCCTGCTGCTTCCTGACGATTGGTAAGTCGACAACGTACTCTCCCATTGATTAACAATGTGAAGTCGACACGGACTAAATGATAGGAGAGTATGGTAAGGTCAAAACGGAAAGTTCTTGGAGCTGGGGGCCTTGCTTTGCTTTGTGGTGCCTTATGTACAGCCTCGTACAGCCGGCCACGGACGATTGGTCCAGAATTTTACCGAAGTTCTGGAAATTCGTACACCATGACGGCATTTTGCACGTTGCGGACGGTTATATGGACCGAGCATCGTACAACGTCGCGCGTCTATCCATAATCAGTCAACATTTTTCGTCCGTTGCCAAAGTTTACCTTCATCAATCTCGATATTAAGACATCTTTCAGAGGACATACCACCACCAGCTGTCGATACGACACCCATTTCGGCCTCCTCAGCATCACCGAAGGCGAAGGATGGGGAGGTAGTCCACTCTGCACCCTATTACCGTTTGCGAGTGCTGTATCCTGAGAGTTCCACGGGTTGAAGTCGCTGGCGGTGGATGCACCTGCCTTTGGAACCATTCCTTCTTCCCATATTGTACAAGCTCGTGTCGGCCGAGGTCTTAAAGTCCGACCAATTCAGGTTTGTGGTGGACTGATTCAATCTTTCCATGACAACAATTTATGAGGCAGCATTGTATATATACTCTTGTAAGTCGCCTCCTCATGAGAAATCCTCGTCCAATCATGGAATTCGCAAGCTGAACGTAACCAATAGATTTACCAGAGAGAACTCGGAAATGACCCTGAGCCCAGGAGAAGCGAATCACTCCAGAGACGCAACAGCAGCAAACTCCCCTGCGTCCAGTGTGATGGATCCAAGAGTGAACAAAGATGTCGAGAAGGATGCAGTCAACATCAACCAGCCTGACACCCATGACACCGCATCCGACCATGCTCTTTCCGAAAAGGCAGCAAAGCCCACAGACCTCGGCGACAATGAGGTTCCGATAGCTACACCAGTCAATCCGATGGATCCTTCTCAGTTTCCAGATGGAGGACTGAAAGCCTGGACCGTGGTGCTTGGAGCCTTTTGTAGTCTTGCCGTCAGTTTCGGCTGGATCAACTGTAAGTCGCAGAAGAGCGCTTCAGCCTCAGGGGAAACTGACCCAAATTCGCAGGCATTGGCGTATTCCAAGACTACTACGAAACTCACCAGCTAAAAGCATATTCATCCGGAGAAGTTGCATGGATTCCTAGTTTGGAGTCTTTCATGATGTTCTTTGGTGGACTTTGGGTGGGAAGAATTTATGGTATGCATTCCCACCCCTATATGACTCGTTTGGCTAACGCCATATTCCAGACAACTACGGTCCCCGCTACCTACTGCTGGTCGGCACATTCCTTCACGTCTTCGGATTGATGATGGCGTCCATCTCCAAGACATACTACCAATTCCTCCTCTCCCAAGGTCTATGTTCCGCCCTCGGTGCATCTATGATCTTCTACCCGTCCATGTCCGCCGTGACGACCTGGTTCTTCAAGAAGCGTGCCCTGGCTCTGGGTATCACCGCCGCAGGATCTTCCATTGGAGGCGTCATCTTCCCCATCATGGTTACGAGAATGATTCCCGAAGTCGGATTCGGTTGGACTATGCGCACCTGCGCCTTCCTGATTCTAGCCTTTATGATCGTCGCCAATTTGACGATTGTCAGCCGCATTCCGCCGAAGCGCACACCCGTCAGACCCAAGGACTTTGTCAAGCCATTTGGAGAGAGTCGCTTCTCGATATTGGCATTTGGCACGTTCCTTACATGGCTTGGTACGTACACCTCTCCCTACCCACTGACACAACTTTTCGGATGAGATGTGGTTTTCTGACATACCATCAGGCCTCTTCATCCCATTCACATTCATCATCCTAGCAGCCGACGCCCACGGAGTCCCCAACTCGTTGTCCAAATACCTAGTCCCTATCCTAAACGCTGCCAGCACATTTGGCAGGACTATTCCACCCTACCTTGCCGACAGGATAGGCCGGTTCAACGTCCTCCTAGCAATGTCCTTCGTATCTGGCGTCATCACACTCGCTCTCTGGGTTCCAGGAAGCGGCAGTGCGGCCAGTGTGGTCTTCGCCATCATTTTCGGATTCAGTTCCGGCGGCGTCGCGAGTATTCTCCCCGCTTGCATTGCGCAGATTTCGCCAATCCACGAAATCGGTATCAGAACGGGCGCCGCTTTCAGCGTCGCCGCCATAGCTACCTTGATTGGAAGCCCCATCGGTGGCCAGATCATAGTGAACAGTGGTTATCGCAGTATGCAGGCATTTGGCGGTGCACTGATAATGGCTGGGTCTGTGGTATATTTTGTGCTGTGGATCAGGCTGGGAGGTCACAAGGGCAAGAAGGTGTAAATACTACATGTATATTGCGAGCACATTTGGGTATCAAAATTCTCCACTCTACAAAGAGCATGCATGGCGGAGGTGCTGGTTTGCATGGATTGCATGGGTATTTAGAGCGGGACATTTTGGACATGGCAAAAGACTATAAGCAGGGATTTGTGACACGAGACTGGACGTCCGCAGGACGTCCACCACGCATATATGTCGAACATTGGACAACTATTTCTGTCTTTCAGTCCTGTTCGATCGGAGAGATCTTCCAGTAAAGACCAGGACAGTATAAACAAGCAGAGTCTCATGGACCTCGCTATGCCGACATCGAGTCAGTAAGCTGGTGGCCGAGCCCGACTTCATGTCGATATCGATGTCCCACGCTGAAAGTCCCGAGATATACATCTCATGTTCCGTCCAACCAGCTATTCGTGACTGTAACATGTCGCCTCGCTCTAGCTAGGCTTGAATTCTCATTCATCCCTAATAGACACTTTCACGACGTGGTCGAGTATGCATCACAACTCACTCATCGTCTTCATCAATCAAAAACTCAACCCAAGGATCCAACTCGACCCATTTAAACATGGGCCCCCACCTAGCCCGAAACTCCTTCCTCTTGTAAAGACTGCTAGTATTCAACCTGAAACTAACCAGCTCGACGCTCCAGCCCTTCTCCAGCGCGCGTTCAACCATGCGCAAAAACCCGCCCGAGTACTCCGCCTCAGCGGCATCACCCGTGGCGAGCACAATAGTACTCGGCTTCTCAGCGTCGACCAGCGACTCTAGGATCTTGAGGTGCAGAATTTCGTCCACGGCCTGTTCGACCCATTTCTCGGTCGCAGCCTGAGGAGTAAAAGCGGTCGTTTCAGATCCGCTCGTCTCCCCACCCGACCGGTACTTCTTCTGGCGAGGCGTCAGGTCTTTGGCCTTGTGCACGCGCTCGAGGATGTTGGTCTCGTAGCCAAGACCCTTGGCCTGCTGGATGGCCGGGTACTTGTCCGAGCCGACCAGCACGCGTTTCGCGGCGGGGCGGCCTCGTTCAAGCACGAGCGAGAAATTGTGGAAGGACAATGGGACACGCTTGAGGCGCGTCTCGCGGGGCATGCCTCGTGCTAGTTTCAAGCAGTCGTGGAAGCCGATTGATATATTGGAAACGTCGACAAAGACGTGGATGCCGATGTTGGAGATGTTGAGTGGTGTGAAGGCGGGCTCGAGGAGCCCTGCGTTCTTCAGGTATTTCTTTTCTTCGGGATATTGGCGCATTAGCTCGTTGATGAGCTTTTGTTTGCGTTGTCGTGGCGTCAAACCATCGCGCGGTTCGACGGTTGGACGCTTTGAGGGCGATGGGACGCCTGGGGCGGACCAAAGGAAGGGATTCGAAACCGGCCAGCTGTCTCGCTTTGGTGCTCTCAGCTCGGCTTTAGGCGGTGAAGGTGATGTTGGTGGAGAGTTGGTGTCGCGCAGAGATGGTCTGCTACGACCGAGGATGTCGTCGATGACGGCTCTGCGGTCGGGTGACCTGCGGAGGGATTCGAGTTCCTCGCCTGACTCGACATCTGTGGTGTCCGATGTAGATTTTTGTTGTGTGGCAAGCTTGTCTGCTCGCTCTTTTGCTCTTGCTCTGCGTTCTGCACGCTTTTTGTTGCGTAGGTACGCTGCGGTTACTGGTACTGGCTCGACATTGTCTTCCAGATCCGCGCCGTCCACCTCGTCTCGCCAGCGGACGCCTTTGTTCAGCTGGTTGAGGTCGACTTCGGCTACCGTGTCGTCGTTCACTTCGTATTTGACAATGTCTGCAGACGCGTCATTCTTTGTGTGTGGACGGCCCAGAAAGTCCCAGAGGCTGGAGAAATCTCCGAGGGACTGGCCGCTTGACTCATGATTCGGGCACTCGTCCTGGTAAGCGTCGAGCTGTGGTGCAGAAGTGGCATCGTATTTCGGGAGCGACAGGCTCTTGAGAAGGTTTATAGCATGCTCGAGATCCCATGAGAGGGGATCTTCGTCGTCTGGCATATGCAACGCAGGAGAGAGGCGTTGCTCTCAGGATGCGGGTGATGTGGCGACTCAGAGAGGGGTGAATATGATCGGAAGGTAGAGGCGCAGGACGCGACGACACATAGTCTTAAAGCGATGTATACCGTTATTATGTGGGAGTTGGGAAGGAGGAAGTATTTGTGCCTCAGGTTTCAAAAAGGATGGTGGTGGCACTGTATGATGGGTTGTTGTTGTGTGAGAGATACGAATCGATGAATCACACACCTGTCCCTGCGCCGCATGATCTTCCGGGAATCGGCGCCATGGGCCTTTGTTTTAAGTGGGCTTCCTTGGTCAGTATACTTGGTCTAGGCCTGTCCCGTCAAAAGTCCACCTACTGACTCCAACACATGAACAATTGTAGGACCACGCGTAAGATGTATATGGCGGACAGTGGTCACCAGTGAATAGTCCATGATTTTATGTCTCTTGACAGATATTCGTATGCCACGTTGCTCAACCCAATGCAGTGAGAGATCGTTAGTCGCGAGAGCCCCTGTACTGCTCATTCACCTGGCTAGTCGACAGGGGCCACGGCCTCGTGCTCTACAGCAGTGTATCTGTAAAAGTGAGTTCATTTTGATGCCAGCGTTTTTGATCGATCCTTTTCTCCTCTGGCGCCCCTCAGTCTGCAAGTGGATGATGCCCAAACTGACTCCTATTCCCCAGATTTACGCCACTCCATTGCCACCCCCATGCAAATTCCAAGACGTGCTTTTCGTACTCTTCCCAGTCTATCTCCTCCTTGAAAACCCCTTCCAGCATCAACGCATGATATGCGGCTTGACTCGTGCTCGCTGCTGTATGTGGCCTAAACCCAGCCAAGGCATCTCCTACAAGGAGCGCCTTTCCGTTCAGCAGCCTGCCGACCTTGGTACCCTTCTCAGGCGGCCGGACATCGGTGATGGCTTGCACGAATGGACTCTTGGTCTTGTTCACAATCTCCGCGAATTGTGGCGGCAAGCCTTCGTCGGCCCTGGCTTTCTGTCGGTCCCATACTTGCGGTTGCATCTTTCCGCCTGTCGGAAGTGTAAAGCGATGCTGGCCGCCCTCAGTGTCGGTGAACAACTCTTTGTACTCCTCGGAGGACTCATCGACGTTCCAGTACCACACCCAGTTCACCAGACGTTTTCCTTTGTCGAGACTACCAGCCTTTCCTGGAATGGTGTATGATAGTATCTGAGTGCCCTCTGCGTGGAAAAACGTAAAGCGCTCGACGAACACTGCAGCAGCTGCATTTGATACCTCCGCTTCCGGCACTGTGCCTCGAAATGCCACGTAGCCGGCGTACTTTCGTTCTGCGGCCTTCTCCCCCAAGAGCATGTTTCGTGTATGAGACGAAGGGCCGTCCGCTGCAATCAACAAGTCTGCAGTGGCAGTCGACGTCTGCTTGCCTTCACCCTCTCTAATCATCTCATAGGTCACCTCGACCTTATCTCCCGCATCACGAACGCCCGTCACTGATCTGCCGTACTCATAGGTTGCTTGTCCGTCCTGCTTCGGAACGTTGTTCACATACTCACTCTCTACTGAGTCAAAGTTGGCACGACCCAGATAGTAGAGCAGGTCCCAGCTCGTCATACGCTGTTGGTGGTCTTCACGATCGATCACCTTGCCGGCATGATCGAGGTAGTACCGCGCTTGTGAAGTAACCGCCATGGGTCTTCGAGACAGGTCATGCTTATGGAAGAAAGCCTGTGTCTCTCCACCAGCAACCACCCCAGCCCCTTGATCATGTAGCAGTGGTGTTGGTGAACGTTCGAATATTGTTACTCGGTGACCCAGGCGCTTTAGTGGAATGGATGTCATGAGGCCAGCCAATGAGCCGCCAACCACAACGATGTCCAGCTTCTTGGAGACATCAACCATTCTGTGCATGGACTGGTGGTAGTTCCGTTGAAAACACTGACTATATTCGTATGTGGCCTGGTTATAAATTTAATCTTTCCGTTCAAACTCTCAACCGAAAGTTTAGTCGTAGATCAAGTGACAATGATCGAAAAGTTGCATCGAGCCTAGAAGATGGAGGTCCTGAGTATGCGAGTTTTATCACCTACTGTACAATAGCTTCTGCTTGATAACCTCGTGAATCGTCGCTTGCTCGATACTGTAAGTATGACGTATGGACTTTGTCCATTACCAGCAAAGCATCCTCGTTCTCTTGGAGATTATTGCATAGTCCATTGACGGACTTCGAGAACATCGAGAGAGTTCATAATTGCTAGCCTTGCTGCCACAATCTTGGAGATCTTTTTGGATCAGTATCTACAAATGCTTCCTCGACCATATCGTTTCGAAGCTGGAGAAGAAGCAGAGTGAAACTCACTCCGGAATGGCATATCCGCTGCCGCAACCCCGCTATCTTTTATTCCCCGCCACTCTCGTATTTTGAACAAGCCAAGGAGATTCTTCGGGGCAGTTACTGTAAGGGCATGACGACCAAGTCTCAGGCAAAGCAGCGATGCCCGAATCTTCTCATTCAGCACACTCTTCTCTTCAGCGCAAACTTGAGAGGGCTTCTCCACCTATTGAGAACGTCATTGGCTCTCCGTGGCTGGACGATATGGGATGGCGAAAAGACGTTGAGTACTTGATCTGTTGGAGTAATTTGAGATACCTCTGTTGATTTCCAGGCGGGATCCTTATCAATTTCCCCAAAGATACCTGTAGATACTGCTACCTTCCCCAACAGCGATCCCCTTCGTGCGGGAAAGAGCCGAGAGGCTTGTACCGATTTCCAAGTCCAGATGGGCACTCGTTCACCTCGGAAATCCACCCCTTGCTCGCCTGTTCTCCACCTCTAAACCTCCGCTAAAAGTGTTAATTATGACGCTCATCTCATGAATTCGCACCTCCGGTCCATCAACAGGGCATGCGGGGCCTCCGAACCCGGTCAATACATCAGAACGCTCCTCCACCTTCTCCAGGCCTAGAGACCTCTTGCTAGGCTGTGGAATGCTTCGTCTCGTCATCCAAAAGAGAAAGCCACGAACCTTTATCAACGATGTCTGGTATCCAAGCACAACTCGACCGTGGTGCCGTGCCCAACCACGTCTCCAATGTCTGTCCAAAGGGAACAAAATTCCATGTTCTGGAGGTGGGCTGGCTAGAATGTGATGAGGCATTCGTCATCCGTGGGGGAAACACCAGCAAGTTGAGCACCGCGAATCAATCTTTCGTCAACAAGCGGAGGCAGCTTCCGATGTACTGTATACTGATCGAGCACCCACATGAGGGTCTGATATTGTGGGAGACGGGCTCTGGCAAGTAAGAGATCATTCCACCCCTGGCAGAACCCATGCCCTCATTGATCATGCACATTCTTCGCCATCACTCATTGCGACTTCTCATTTCATTATGACTGACGTTGATGGCGTGAAGGGATTATCCAACTGTATGGTAAGTGTTCCCCTTTCCGAGAGACTCTCGCACTGAAGCACGAGTCATTCGAATCACCCGCCCCTTTCGTCCGATACAACTTCCTGACGGTTCCTATAGGGGGCCTGAGGTCTCCGACGTGTTCTCTCGCATCCGGTACGAGCCTAAGCATGAGCTGAGAGCAGCTGTCGAAGCGACTGGCAACAAGATCGAGGATATCAAGACGGTTATTATCGGCCATCTGCATCTCGACCATGCGGGAGGCCTAGACGAATTTCTCGACCGCAAGGATATTAGCATCTGGGTAAGACTTTGCCATTGAAGCACCGGCTTCTATGTCTCCGTTCATACCGATACAGCTTTTTGACGACCTATAGGTTCATGATAGGGAGCTGAAGGCTGCATTCTGGTCCGTCGCCACAGGCGCCGATGTTGGTGTCTATCTTGAGCACTATCTCAAGCTGAGCTTGTAAGTCGCCCTGACTCACGGGGCTGTACTTATGCTGACGATGGGCTCAGTAACTGGAAGACGTTCGATGAACGAACTTTTGATTTGTGCCAAGGCATTACGCTGCATCACTTGCCAGGTCATACTGATGGTAAGGAAATTCGACCGAGCTGGTGTCAGGTCTGACCTTGTCGCAGGATTGATCGGTATGCAAATTAACATGCCGGATAGTGGTACGTGGTTCTTCATTAGCGACCACTGCCACGTCATCGAAAATGTAAGCATGCCATGTGGACTAAGATGTGTCGAAACTGACAGTTTCTAGTGGCGCGATGGTATTCCGCAGGGCTGGCTTGCAAGAGATCATCCAGCATGGTTTCAAAGCACCCAACGCTTGAAACATCTGGAAAGAACGACAAAAGGCCAGATCATCCCGGGGCACGATAAGGAGACCTTTGAGAACATGATTGCCAAAGGCTCAACGTACACTTGAGCGGAGCCGCGAAGACCAATGTACAACCAGACTTGGCTGAAGGTGTGGCCTTGCTCGAGGCAGAGTTGGGTGAAGTGCTTCAGGTTATCGTGCATCGAGGTCGCGGGTAGCGTGAAACTGCTCTGGAGCAGGGTGTTGGTTGAAGTTGTTTGCACTCTTTGCAGATTTGAACACTCACTCATTCGGGAGCTCCTTATCCGCCATTGACCATTCGCTCGAGGTGAGGGTCGATTCGGCCATTTCCACGATTCCAGCGTCCGCAGAAGGTTCATTTTCGATGGTCTCAGTCGTCCCTTCCTCAGTAACAGAAAAGCCGACCGACTTCCCGTTCTTCATCCCAGACTTTTTCTGAACCACAATGTCACCATTCCAAGGCTGACATTTGAAGACCACCTCGCCACACCGAAGGCAAGACCACCCACCGCCTTCCTCGCCTTCGATTTTGCTGGCCAGACAAACGAAGCAATATATGCAGCCGCAGGGAATAGTCTCGTAAGGGTTCACAACATCAGTGGTGGCCGAGCCGATGACGCCTCCGCCTGCCCCAGCATTAGCCCCTAGAATTTCAGCCTCAGATGTCGATGTGGGGTTCTGATCTTGGTAACAAATAGGACAAGTCCTTTCCGGAAGGAATGCGAGAGGTCCGGTCTTTATCTTCTCTTCGTCTTCGTCCGTAGTTTCCGACCTCATTGCATCCTTGGTTTTCTTCCATGCTCTTGCCAGCCATCTTCGCCATCGACTAATCCCAACTAGTGGCAAGAGAAACAACAGAAATTCGGTGAATGCATGCCAGACCAGCTGCCGGTTCAGATATTCGAATGAGACCTCTCGACTGACTTGGTTGGAAGGGGGAACCAGCCGCAATCGTAGCAGGCGGTCGGTGAGAGTGCGATAACGTCCATTGACCAGGAAAACCAGAAAGGAACAGAAAGCCGCAATCGAGTGAGTGGTGGAAGCGAATGAAGTCAGTCGCATCAGCTTTTGGATTGTCTCCGAAGGCGCCGTGTATCCTCGTTCCTGGTCAATGAGCCATTCTTCCCATTTGTCCCAGCCATATCGTCCAAAGACTGTGATCAGTCCATAGAGACTCTTCTGCCATATTGTAGGTTTGGGGAGAGCAAGACTCGATCGCCGGGCATCCGTATATCGAAGGTTTTGTAGTGATGCCCCGTAGGAGGCATCGTTGTCCCATATAGAAAGTTTGAATAAGACGGCCCGCAGTGCGAGCAGGATTTCTTGCGACCAGTCGTCCTGCAAATGTGGTCCGAGGTATTTAAGGGCATCTCCAACCTGCGTCTTCAGAAGGCCTAACAGTTCTTCGTCCAGTAGTTCAGCATCGACCTGACCGACTCGGAATGCTGGCCTGGTCCCCTCAGATTCTAACAGGGTGGACCAAAACGACGACAATTCGGGGCGCAACGTGTGAGCAATACGCGTGAGAGGGTTCCGCGAGGTCGGGAGACCGGCATGCGGATGGGCGACTCGAGCCTCTTGTTGTCGGGCAGCTTGCCGTGCTAAGATACGCTCTTGCGCAGCGGCAAAGCTGCTTGACGACATTGTCGGCGCATGCAGAGGCGTGGGAAGGAAGTGGTGCAGGTAATCCGAAATATATCTTCACAAGTGATGCGCCAGTGCAACCGAGGCTGTTTGGACGGCAAGCCTGTTTCCAGAAAAAGTGGCACTGTCTGACCACTGTTGCTCCTCAGGTTTAAATAGGTACCTTTCTTTATTGTTATCCGAGAGTCCCTCGCACACACCGAGATAGTATTACCCATTGGCAACAGGAAGGGCATAAGCTCTAACAAATTCCTACTATCTTGGAGTTAAGGCACCTACTGTCCTGAACGTGCTGGACATTGGAATTATATCGTCGATGTACTCCTTGTCAGACGGTGTCACTTTTCTTGGGGACACTTGCTTCACTAACAGCCACTAACTTTGCACTAGGGTAACTTTTAACAGCCTCCCTGAACTGCCCAATCGCGACTGCCTTAGACATTTGTTTCACATCAAACCCGTTGAAGTTTCAGTTCTTGATATCTTTCTATCTCAGTTCTAGGTCTCCTAAGACGGCGAGCTGGGGACATGTAAGACCAACCCTGATACCGTCGCGATGCCCTCCTTCAGCATCGAGGCTGAGGGCGAAACCAACCCTCTGACACGGCAATTGGTCGGTCTCACTCTCATCAATGCTACACAACCTACTGCTCAAGCACTGAAAGTTGCAACGCAGCAACTTGCCAACTGGGAGAAAACACCAGGATACTATGCCATACTCCAAGACATCTATGCTGATCGCTCTCTCACTCAGGATGTCAGATTCCAGGCCATCATTCAACTGAAAAATGGCATCGACAAATACTGGCGCAAAACCTCCTCTCACGCCATTGACAAGGATGAGAAACAACAGATCAGAACGAAATCAGTCGAAGCTGGTGTCAGAGAGCCTGTCTCTGCCCTCGCTCTTCAAAATGCGCTGATGTTGGCAAAAATTGTTCGGTACGAATTTCCACATGACTGGCCCGATGTCATCCCCACCATCATTCAACACCTTCAAGCCGCAAGTCAAGATCCTAATAACGGCCTTTACACGTCCAATATCCTGACGATGACGTTACAAATCATAAAAGAATTGGCGTCGGGACGGCTGCAACGCACAAAGAAGAGCCTGCAACAAGTGTCATCTGAACTGCTGAGAGTTCTTGGTAGTCTCTACGTGAACCTGGTCTCGAGATGGCAGCCCTTGTCAGTGACGTCCGACCTGGCAAGTGCCCGAAATAGTCATTCAGCTCTGAAAACACTGAGACGTCTCCTCGTCGTAGGATTTGAGAGCCCTCATCGTGAGGAGGATGTCGTTCAATTCTGGGCACTACTGCAATCGCACCAGGACAGCTTCTGGTCAGCATGCAGCCAAGGTGGCTCCTCGGATGTCAAAAGTATGCTGATGAAGCATCTGCTGCAGCTTTCCAAGTTGTATTTGGATATGGCTCGCAACCACCCCGCCTCATTCGTCCTGCTCGGCTGCACAGACATACTCAACCGATCTTGGACTATCGTCAGTCAGTCTGACGCCAAACACGCATTGCAAGACAATTTTGACTGGAGTGTCTACCGCGATGGAGATGTCAACGACGACTCCCCCATCGACAAGCTCTCACTAAAAGCATTGTTGTTGTTCCGGGCGTGCCTCAAGATGGTATTCAACCCTGTACACACTTTCCGCTACCAGACGCCACAGGATAAAGATGATCGAAAGAATGCTGTAGACTTTGTCAAGAACAGCGTCCTCCAGGATGCATTCGTGATGCAACTCATGGAGATTCTGGTTACACAATACTTCGTTCTTCGACCCTCGGATCTAAGAGAATGGGAGCAGGAACCCGATGAATGGGAGAGGAGGGAAGAGGAAATTGCAGATGCGTGGGAGTTCTCCATACGATCATGTTCAGAGAAGTTGTTCCTGGATTTGGTCATCAACTTCAAAGAGCTCCTTGTTCCCCGGTTACTTGACGTGTTCCATCAATATGCTGTCACGACCAATACTAATGTTCTTCTGAAGGACTCTCTCTATTCAGCTGTCGGTATTGCCGCTGCGTGTCTAGAAGACGTCCTGGACTTCAACACATTCCTTCGCACGACGCTGGTGCCGGAGGTGCAAATCTTACAACCAAATTACAATCTTCTCCGACGCCGAACAGCAATACTCCTGGGCCAATGGGTACCCATCAAGCCGGAAGCGATAGACCGCGTTGCCGTCTACCAAATATTCACACACTTGCTTGCCAGTGGTGAAGAGCTCAATGATCACGTCGTACGTGTCACGGCTGGTCGCCAACTCCGCCTTGTGCTGGAGCCATTCGAGTTCAACTTTGCCGATTTTCAACCATATGCCACACACCTTCTAAAGAGCTTGATGTCATTGATTGCGGAAACTGAACTATCAGAAACCAAGATGGCACTCCTGGAGACCGTCAGGGTAGCCGTAACAAAGCTAGAAGGTCATATCGAGCCGTACGCCCCTGACATCATGTCTATGCTTCAGCCTCTCTGGATTGACTCCGGTGAAGAGCATCTTATGAAACAAGCCATTTTGACCATGGTCACCGCCATCGTCACCAGTCTTGGGCAGAAGAGTCTGTCATACCACGCCGCCATTCTACCCATCATCCGCGACTCAGTTCAACCGAACTCCGAGGTGATTGTGTACTTGCTTGAGGAAGCCCTTGACTTGTGGACCGCCATACTGCAGCAGACGCCATCCGACCAGGCATCACCTGAATTGCTCGCCCTATCCCACTCTCTTCTACCGCTACTCGATATCGGCAGTGAACTACTTCGACAAATCTTCGAGATCATCGAATCATACATAATGCTTTCGCCCGCCACCATCTTGGCACCGGAGTTCCTCACAGCGCTACTGAGGTCGATGAAAGGGCTCTTGTCCATGCTATCGTCAAGTCGTACCCGAGATGCATCTCTGGCACCCCACGTCCTCGAAAACCTGGTTGCCATCGTTGCCGTTGGAGGCCACCTCAACCCTCAACAAGGTCTGACACATCTGTTGGAATCGATGGTCAACACAGGGTATCTAGCGTCGTTGTTGGCCCTGTTGAAGGAGGCGTACGACTACCACCAGGATCCGCGGATTAATCGTCGACCGCCGGATCTCATAGGTCCAGGCGAGACGACCCTCTTCACACTTCTTGCACGCATTGCGCTGTTATCTCCGGATCAATTCATCCAAGCTGTCACCGCCACGAATGTGAATCCGTCTACATCATCGCCCATGTTATGGTTGACGACTGAGTGGCTGCAGTCCATCGATGGCATCGGAGACGTCCTGCGAAAGAAGCTGCAGGTTCTAGCGCTTACGAGCCTGTTGACTGCAAGTACGCCGCCGTGTCCACAGATCATGCTGGAGGACTTGCAGTCACTGTTGACCATCTGGACGGACGTCGTGCTCGAGTTGTCACAGGACGCCGCGGATGAGAGCAAGGGCGACTATCTCTGGCATAACACGCCGGGAAATGTGCCTGATTGGCCAGATGCTACGCCCGAAGAAGGCCGGAAAAGAGCGGTTGGTAACGCGGACCCGATCTACACCGTGAATATGCGAGAGTTTATCGCGACCACGTTGCGGTCGACGATGGGGAGGACGGGCGGTCCGGCGGCATTCGAGCATGAGTGGCTCACTAGGATTGACTCAGTCGTGCTTAAGGCCTTTGTGGATTTGAAGTTGTTGTGAGCGACAACCCTGTGTGCGGCCTGGTTGGCGGCGGAGGTTTCCTGGCTTCTATCAATCCTGCGTCGGGTTGAAAATACCTGCAAAGAGAGCATGGCATAGCATAGCCGGTTTATGTTTGTAAGCGTCAAGAATATTCCATTCGGGCTTGCTGTCTTATCATCCTCTATTTCTACTTTATCGTAGATGCTCTCCTAAGTCCAACATGATACCTCATGAACAAAGTATCGATAAAATGATCATGCTTAATGCCCGGCGGTTTTGCGCGCGCGAACTCGTCCAATGCTTGCTGCGGATTATATCCCTCATGTTCAATCAAATAACACGCAATGAAGAATCCTGTCCGGTTATACCCGTAGTGGCAGTGCACGCCGATTGCTTTGTCGTCGTGTCCAGACTCGCCCCTAAGACGATCGACCAGGGCGATGAAATCCGCAACCTCGACGGGTGTAGGGGGTACTTTACTCACGGTCGGGAATTTGTGGTACTCAATACCGCCTCGCTCAAGGGCCTTGGTATCGTAGACGGGGGAGTCGTGGCTGATGTCGATGACCGCGAAGATCTTGTCGCGCCAACTTTTCAGAAAGACGGCAGGCGTGTGGATCTCGTCTTGTTCGCGGAGGGTTTTGAGGGCGCGGAAGAGACCGTTGGGTCCGATGGGTCCGGATACAGGGAGGACTTTCTTCCATTTTTCGAGGTTCTTGACGTCCCATTTTCCGCTGGTGGTGAGTTGTTGGAGTTGCCAGCCCAGGGACAATTGCGGAGACACG
The DNA here is from genome assembly GCA_000835395.1 of Exophiala sideris. Taxonomy (NCBI): domain Eukaryota; kingdom Fungi; phylum Ascomycota; class Eurotiomycetes; order Chaetothyriales; family Herpotrichiellaceae; genus Exophiala; species Exophiala sideris. Next base: position 3,840,085 of record KN846952.1, on the reverse strand, counting down.
TAGCGAGACAGGAAGTCTTCGATAAGACCTGCGACGGTGCGGTAGGTGGAGTGGTCGTACATCAAGGCGTGGGCGGCTGGAGAGGGGAGGATAGCGGTTTTGAGGATGGTGCTGTTGTGGCTGGACATTTCGCTTGTGGAGGGAAGAGTGCCGAATTTGTGGTCGCCTGCTTCGGGTTTGTGGTCATTAGATGTCACGTTCGTGTCATTCACAGAGCTGTCCTCGTCGTGAGATGGGGCGCTGATGGATGTGTCGGTGGCGATGGGGAGGGGCTGGCTTGATGTGGGTGGTTCAGGGGCTGTTTGGGATGGCTTTTGCAGGAAGGAGACGATTTTCTTGACCTCGATTGGTTTGGTGACTGTGTCGGCCTCGCCTGCGACGAGGAAGAGCGGGACTTCAATTTTGGACCACGTTTCTTTGCCCGGGAGGCCGCCTGTTGGTTCGTGTGAGGGGTCGTAGTGTGGTAAACAGCCGAGGGCGGATCGTTTCCAGACGGGAGTTTTGAAGTTTTTGTTGAAGGCAAGTTGGAGTCGTCGGAGGTCGACGCCAGCTGTTTTACCAGCCATTCTTTCCACGCTTCTCGATCTGACGCCGCCTCGTCGGTCGAGCAGTCGAAAGAGGTCCAGGATTGTGTCTGGGAGAGACAAGAATCTCCTGGCGGACGTTGTTTCTGCTTCTGTTGGTGGTGAGGCTTTGGGACAGAGTGCGACAATGCCTTCGACGGGGATAGATAGAGAGGGGTCCGTCGCAAGGACTGCGGCAATAGAGCAACCCATGCTATGTCCCACGAGGACGACTTTCTTGTGGCCTTTCTCGCGACAGATTTCCTGGATGGCCGTCTGCCACAACGCAGCGAAAGCACCAAGAGTGTAAGCATCGTAGTCTTTTGGTGAGAAGCCGGACATGCCATGGCCGGGCAATTCGATGCCAAAACATGGTCCGATATTGACAAGACTGCCCAGTAATGGTGCGAACTGAGGCAGACATCCACCCAGACCGTGAATAAAAACGAGAAGTGGTAGGTCTGCTATCGCTTCGAGCTTCTCGGCATGGGCGTGAGGATGATAAAATGTCCTTATCGAAGCATATTCGGTTCGTCGAGTGGTGTATGATCGAGTTGATGAGTGCTCTTTGAGTAGAGGATGGTCGTTCTCGTCTAAGCTCGTTGTGTCCTCTTTGGAGTCCGGTTTCGCAGAAAAGTATGAGCGTGTAGCATAGACAGCACCAGCACCCAGAAGAACCGCAACGGCGGTGGATGTCGCCATACCTAAAAGGGGGTGTGGTGCTGATTTGCTAGAGTTCCTAGGGTAAAAGGAGCCAAGCGGGGGAAGATATGGAAGATTTGCAGTCATGTCCAGACATGATATGGATCAAGTTGAGATATCAAATTGTTTTCCAACTGATCAAACATACAAATGTACAAATATGAAACGCGTAATTGTTTGCTCTGTAAAATGAGCGCACGAGCTAAAGTCGTTGGTGGACAAAGGATTGATAGACCGCTTGACGGCAAGGCTAAGAAAACATGCGGCTTGATATGCATATGCGGAATTGTTTGCATGAGAAAATGAGGTCATATCCACTCATTCTGTACCACAGCAAAAGGACGGCACGTGATGACCGTTTCTACGGTCAGCCATATCACTCCAGCCGCGGGCTATGGTTCACCGTACCACCCATTGGCGCCGAAATCTTTACTACTGCGCGCAGTCTGGTTCCTCTTCCGCACGCATGTTTCAATCCTCCTCTACTGCTATGCTCTTGGTGTGATACCCATGTGTTGGTGTCTCGGAGTAGCCTATGCAGCAAAGATGGATGGGCTGGACTCGCCTCATCTGCGAACGGCGTTGCAGCCTTCTTCATCACCCTCATAATACACGATTACCACCATTAGCTCGACAAGGCTTCCTAATCACCTCGCGCTCTTTCCACTCTTGTCTGTCCCAGCGGGAAGATGATCATGTCCCGCTTCGAAAACAGCTAAAAGCTGCTGCAAAGGCGGCCAAAAGAGCCTCAGAGCCTGCAGCCTCCGAGAGTCCAGATGTCCTTCAAGATTGGGAATTGACCGTTGGAATTGAGATTCATGCCCAGCTCAATACTGCACACAAGCTCTTTTCTTCGGCCTCTACAATAGCCACGTCCCAACCGAATTCCAATGTGGCAGCATTCGACATTGCGTTGCCTGGCTCTTTACCAGTCTTCCAGCCAGCCGTTGTCCTTCCCGCTCTGCGCGCAGCCACTGCCTTAGGCTGTCGCGTAGAACCAGTCAGCTACTTCGATCGCAAACACTACTTCTACCATGATCAACCCGCTGGCTATCAGATCACTCAATACTACCATCCATTTGCCAAAAATGGGGTGGTCAGCTTGAACTCCGATGATGGTCTGGAAGATGGTCGCGAAGTCGAGGTGCGAATCAAGCAAGTACAACTGGAACAAGATACCGCACGGAGTCAGGAAGAAGACGGCTCTACCACGCTCTTGGATTTCAACCGTTGTGGTCAGGCGCTAATCGAGATCATTACACTCCCCGATATCCATACTCCCCAAGATGCGGCTGCGTATGTGCGCAAAGTGCAGGCACTATTGTATTCAGTTGATGCCGTTACGACCGGCATGGAACAAGGTGGCATGCGAGCGGATGTCAACGTTTCTGTCCGTCGTCGGAATGGAGGTGGAGAGACAGGTTTCGCATACAGTGGTGTGACCGGATTAGGTCAGCGTACAGAAATCAAGAACCTGAGCACCCTCAGAGGAATCGAAGATGCGATCAAGGCAGAGAGAGATCGACAAATCAGCGTTCTTGAAGCTGGTGGGGTCATCGAAGGAGAAACCAGAGGCTGGTCCATAACAAATCCCAGAGAAACTCGCCGGTTACGTGGCAAAGAAGGCGAGGTCGACTACAGGTACATGCCTGATGCGGACATTCCGCCACTATCTTTGCATCCTGATTTGGTAGGATGGGTGGCCTGGACCATGCCTCCGTTGCCAACAGAGCTTGTGCAAGTGTTGGTCAAGCGTTATGGACTTTCGGTCACGGACGCCATGGTACTGGAATCTCTCGATGACCTTGATCGCCTGGTCTATTTTGAAGAAGTCGTTGATGAACTCATCCGACTCAGCGGCAATGAAGCAACGACAGTCGATGTCGGTAAACTCGCTGGCAATTGGGTCTTGCATGAACTAGGCTCACTATTCTCTACGAGCGAAAGCGCTTGGTCAGAACATGTGGTCCGCTCACGCGCTCTGGCAGAGATCGTCTGGCTGCTGATGAACAATGACATCACTGGGCCGTCTGCGAAGTTGATCCTCAAACGTATCTTCGAAGGCGACAAACGGTCTGTTAAGCAGATTGTCCATCAAGAGAATCTGGTGTATTCCGAGATGTCGTCTGAAGCATACCAGACCATTGCGACTGAGGTTATCGAAACGTTCCCTCAGCATGTCAAAGATATCGTTGAAAAAGGCAAAACGGGTAAAATACAATTCTTGATGGGTCAGATGATGAGACATCCACGAAAAGGCGAAATGAAAGCGACAGAGGCTGAGAAGACTTTACGACGGCTGATAGTTGGAGAAAAACTTGATTAACCGTAATGCAATTTGCACGACTAAGATTTGGTCGTGAACTGAAGCGACCGATTCGATGCAGTTATCGAACAGGCAACCTTAACGATCTGCAAGTACTGACTCGACGTTCAAGACCAGCTCTTGTTGTTGGGCGTAGCTCTTTGTCGACCTCTCCTTGATTCCTTTCTGGCCATGCCTCTGTCGACCCTACCGAGTCAGGGTGACTCGACTCCTTGTGACGACTAGTTGAAAGTTCAACGGGTCTGGGGACTCCGCACGGGACTAGCTAGGCTAGTGAGGCTGCGGCCAGTTGTTTAGCCGAGGTTCGCCGGCAAAAGATGGTGTCTCAGACCAGCAGTACATCCTTTCAAGGGGCCTCTCTAGACGAATCAGTGAGGTGTTCACAGGACCTCAATACATCCAAATCATGTTGGACTCGAGTCATTTTTCGATACCACCGTTGTGAGCGGCTGGCTTATAATGCTCCTCCTCTACCCACCTGATATACACAATTAAGCCACATTGAAAGGCTGGTCTTGCCGTCCTCTGCTTTTCACCTACCTCATCTTTCTCCCTGCCTACACCATGTCCGCAATTCTCCTCGCCTTTGCAACACTTGCTGGTGTTGCCTCACACCTCTTCTTCTTCAAGCACGGCGAGCGTCACCTCTACCCATTGCGGTACCTTCAATCCTTTCTGCTCGCGTGCTCCATCATCACTATTGCCCAGACATATCATGCCGACCTTTCAGTCTCTACCGCAGTGGCACACACTGCCAAATATGCCTCGCTATATCTATGCGGCCTCTACGGCAGTCTGGTGATCTATCGCCTATCGTTCAACCCTTTGAACAAGGTCCCCGGACCATACTGGTCACGACTGTCCAAATTCGACTTCGTTCGGCGTGCTGCCCCCAAGATGAACTCACATCAGGTTCTACTTGATCTACATCGCCAGTACGGGCATTTCGTCAGGGTCGGTCCCAATGACGTCTCGATCACACACCCTGATGCCGTAGAAGTCATCCTTGGCAATAAGTCCAGATGCACCAAGTCGTCGTGGTACTCGTTGGACCATCCATCCGTGTCGATGCACACTACGCGAGATCGAACGGTTCACGATCGCCGCCGCAGGATCTGGAGTCCGGCGTTCAGTGATCGCGCGTTGCGTGGGTACGAGGAGCGCATTCGCGGGTATAACGACCTTTTGATCAGGAAGTTGGACGAGTCCGGTGGACAGCCCCTGGACATGGCGCAGTGGTTCAACTGGTACTCATTTGATGTCATGGGCGAGCTTGGATTCGGGTCGTCGTTCAATATGCTCTCGTCCGGCGAAACACACTGGGCCATCAGGATCCTGAATGCAGGAATGGACCCTATCGGTTTATGTTTCCCACCGTGGCTGTTCCGAGTGTTGATTGCTATCCCCGGACTGAGCGGCGACTGGTGGAAGTTCAATGACTATGCTGCGAGCCAACTTGATGCGCGCATCAAGGTCCAAGGCAAGAACGAAAATCCCGATATCACGCACTTCCTACTCGAGCAGTATCTCAAGAACGATGAGGCGACGCAGAAGGCGCAATTACCGTTCCTGAGGGCGGATTCCAAGCTGATTATTGTGGCCGGGAGCGATACTACGGCCGCGACACTTGTGCATTTGTTTTATCATCTTGCTGTTGAGCCGGGATTGCTTGACAGTTTACGTGAGGAGATTGACGCGCTTGTTCCACCAGGCAAGAGGATCGAGCATCAACAGATTCAAGATGCAACACTGTTGAATGGCGCAATCAACGAGACTTTACGACTTCATCCGCCGGTGCCGAGCGGTGGATTTAGAAAGACTCCTGTTGAAGGACTGGAGATTGGGGGTGTGTATATTCCGGTGAATACGGTCGTGCAGATTCCTTCCTGGGCTATGGCGCGGGATCCCTCGATATGGCCATCGCCTGAATCGTTCGTGCCCGAGAGATATGGTTCAAGATCGGATCTGATGCCGTATCCTGGTGCGTTTGCGCCGTTCTCGATTGGGCCGTATGCTTGTATCGGGAAGAATCTGGCGTATATGGAGGTTAGGATGCTGGTGGCACAGATTGTGAGGATGTTTGATGTTAGACTTGCGGAGGGGGAGTCTGGTGAGGATTTGCTTGTGGGGAGTAAAGACCATTTCACTGTTGGGCTGGGTGGGTTAAGGATGTGTTTTGAACGGAGGAAGTGAGGTCACTTTTACCTCTGTCGTCGTTGCCTTAAAGGAGGGAACGGAGTAAGGCGAGGAGGCATGAGAAGCATATGGAATGTACCTAGATAATCTATCATTTTGAGCCACTCTATTCCTATGCAAGACTGTCTTTGTCCTGGCTGGATCTCAGTTTCTGTTCCCAAAGAGACAGTAAGATTATTGTTGACTGTCAAATCAATGTTGTACTCCAGGTATCCAGTCCTTTTGTCTTCCGTCTATGCGATGCCATCCCAATGCCACATTCTAGACTTGAGAAACCATTTTCGTATCTTCACTCCGTCGTCTGTCATATCTCATCACTACCACTGGCACCTATAGCAGTGTATCACCCAATGCACATCGAACCAAACTGACACCCGCTCTAACTGTCTCCGACGCGCCAGCAACCTCGAGACTGGGATTGACCTCGACCAGATCCATAGCGACCAATTGACCGGTCTCGTGGACGCACTCGGCAATATAGTCACCCTCCCGTAGTGTCAGGCCTCCTCTGACAGGTGTGCCTGTGCTAGGCGCCCACATTGGATCCAGAGCATCAACATCGAAACTGAGGTGGATAGGTGTGTCGGACCCAATATGCGCAAGAGCCATTTCAACAACGCGTCCGATACCGTGTCTGTCAATGTCGTGCATGCTGAACGCCCGGATACCATGGTCGCGGAGGATCTTCTTCTCGCCCCGATCCACGTCCCGGAGGCCAATGTACACGAGCTTGCTGGTGCTGATCTTTTGGTCGTCCTGCAACCAGTCAAAGACATCCTTCTCGTCGGACTTGGCCAGACCCGTAAGGAACGCGACCGGCATGCCGTGTACGTTACCCGAATCCGAGGTTTCAGGGGTGTTGATGTCGGCGTGCGCGTCAACCCAGATCACTGCAACCTCTTTGCGCCCTTGGTACCGCTCACGAATGGCCTTTGCGCTTCCTGCGATCGTGCCGATTGCGATGCTGTGGTCACCTCCCAGCGTGAGAACCATGCGGCCTTCTTTGGCTTGGTTGTAGACTTGCGTGGACAGTTTCTGGGTCACGGCGGACACGGAACGCGGGTTCTTCATGCCTCGGTGGGGTTCGTCGTTCGCGGGCCGGATCTCGTTGTAGTTGTGCACTTCGCTGTCGCCGTGGAGGGTATAGCCCAGTTCATCGCTGATCTGGTCGAGGAGGCCTGCGCTCACAAGGGCTGTAGGGGCGGCATCAACGCCGTCTTTACATTGACCACCGGAGAAGCCGACTAATACGACACCCAGGTCTGACGGGGACGAGAGGAACTTCTGTTGGATCGTGGAGGGAGACGTCATGGTATCTTGTTTGGAGTGACCGTTGGTGTGGCCGTTGGTGGTCGCAGTGGACGGGGTTGTCTTTTCTGGGGCTACGGAATGCATCTCGTGAGGTCGATGAAAGACTCGACGTGTAGTATGGGTATATGCTTTTCTTAAGTGAACCGAGCGTGTGCTGAACCAAGCAACGGGGACAAAAGACGCGGTCTAAGTGGTTGCTGACAGTGTATGAAGGGATGGACAGAAGAGGCCCACCCAGGAACGAATGTGGAAGTGAGGAATGTACGAACGCCTGAGGTGAAAGGTGTATTTACACTGATAACGAAGGAAGGGACAAGTAGGAAAAAGCGAGGGTGGTGAAGGAGCGAAAGTGTTAATATATAACACAGGCCATAGTAGTATGGTTCCAGGTGAGATTTCTATGGGGAAGCCAGAAAAAAGATGCATTGGAGAATCCATTGCCCTCCGTCCTCGGCGTTGACGGCGGCGATGATGGATGACGGCAGTGGGGAATGGTGCCCTACTAGTTTCCCCTAAGTGCAGGTATAGGCGTAACGTGACACCAGAGTTATACAGGCTAGAGCGTTAAGTGACAATGCTTCCGGTCTTATCATCTTCATTTCCCCTAAGTACAGTTGTACTCGAGCATTAATAACAGAAACACCTCGGCGTCAGAAAAGTTGATTCTTGCCTTGTCAACATTCCTGCTCTCCTGAAAACTCTGCCAGATACGCATCATATGGTCAATTCATGGATGATTCGGTTGCGTAATACAACTATTAGCACTTTTTTGTAACCTGTCAATTCCCGTGAAAAGTCAGGCATGTCTTGCCATGTCTCTATCGCATCGAATTGCAACAGTTCCTCTAACCCTCGAATAGGCAAGGGAGGAGTTTCCATTCAATTCCCCTTGGGAGAAAGTCCGCGGGACCTGAGCCCAATTCAACGGTCATCAATGCAATATATTCCAACCAACGACAGAAGCCAGTGGTGGACAATGCTGTACTAAGTTGACTGATTTTAGCCCCCTCGTCCGTACCTCTGCGAAGCTCCGCGACATAGTCGTGGGTAGAGCTGTGATCTGTACGAGCTGAGTGATTATTCATTGCAAAATCCAGTGCTTCGGCCTCAATTCGATCTGGACGTAGTGGAAGTCGAGTTCAGCCGACAGAGTAGTCAAGTCGGGCGGCCATCCATGAAGCTAACGAACCAATCCTGCCAGAAGCCAGCCCTTCCTTCGTGGATGGAGGTTTCTCTTCTGTATTAATACCTTCAACCCAGAAATCTGTTCAGTGTCGATTCCAGTTTGGACAAGGACAATGGCTTCGGCAGAAATGCATCCGCGCCACTCGATATGCAGAGGGATGCAGCGTCACGGCCGACGACGGCAGTCACCATAATCAGAGGTCGAGCCCTTGACAATTCGCCCGACTGCTCCATCTCGCGAATCTCTTTCAGCGCTGTAACTCCGTCTTTTCTGGGCATGGACTGATCCATCAATATCAGGTCGATTTTGGAATCGTGCTCGACAAGTTTTTCCACAGCCTCCTGTCCATCATCAGCAGTCATGACGTTATACCCGAGCGTCTGTAACATCTTCACACCAAGCCTCTGATTGATTCTATTATCCTCGACCAGAAGGATGGTTGTACCACTGAGCGATTTTTGTTCCGGTGTCTGCTTTTGTGTCCCGTTCTCGACAAGGTCCACCGGGACGCTCTCAACAATGTCCACCTCTTCAGCGAAGCGAACAGAACGGTCAACGGACGCCGATTTACCAGACTGGAGTACCGAAACGATGGTTTCCACCATGCGATGCCACAAAACAGGTCTTCTGATTGGGATGACATGCGACGGTGCGGAACCACCAATCGTTTTGTCCAGGAGCCATTGTGAGTCGTACGGCACCAGGACCAGTTGGTCTTTAACTTTGAGCAGACGTTCCAGCAGGTCGGGGTGATTTTTCAGATACTCCAGGTCGGCCCATATTAGCCCCCAAGTCTTGCGTACTTTCTGTCCAGGATCTGCCAGTACTACCTCGAAGCCAAATGTTTTCCACGCACTTTTAAGCCCCTCGAATAAACGGCTTTCGGCTTCTTGGAAAACGGCCACTTGGCGAGTCTCCTGAGGCAAGCTTCCCGGTGTTGGTGTGACAGAATCGTTTGGTATTGGAATGGCCACGGTAAAAGCACTGCCAGATTTCTCCAGCTCTCCACCATCCACTTTACTGCATGTGCTCTCGACAGAGATAGTGCCAGAGATCTTGTCCAGTAGTTGTCTGATGATAGCCAATCCTAAACCTGTTCCTCTCTCTGCGCCTCGTGTTTGAGCTTGTTTGAATGGTTCGAAGAGATGTGGAAGGAAAGACTCTGGGATCCCATACCCAGAATCCTTGACAATGATCACCAGATTGTCCTCACTGTACTCGATCAGGAGAAGGACATATCCACTCTGGGTGAACTTCAGCGCATTGGTGAGAAGGTTCATAAGAATGCGCTGCAGATATGTCTCGTCTAAGAACACGGTCTGTGGGACGTCAGGCGCCACCACTATCATCAGCTCCGTGGCAGCCTCGTCGTCCTTGGTTGGTAAGATGTTCACAATCGACTCACACACCTTTCGCAGATCTAGACTAGTTGGTCGGAAAACTGCCTCACCCTTTTCCAGTCGTGACCAGTCCAAAACATTCGAAGTGATCATAGACAATGATCTAGTTGCTTCCTGAATGGCCAATAACAAGAGACGAGACTCGTCGTTGAGTTCCATTCGTGCCAACAGGTCACTGTAACCTTGTAGTTGATGGAGTGGTGTGCGGATCTCGTGCGACGCCGAAGCGATGAACTCACTCCGTGCCGCCGCCGCGGCTTCGGCATTCTCTTTTTGAGCAATAGCAGCCCACAGCTTCTTCCTCGTCTGGACAATCTCGGCCAACTTGTTCCGAGCAATAGTAGCTGACTGCGCCAGAAGACCATTGGCAAGCATACAAGTGAGGATCGCGATGCTAGTAACAGCGACGGGTAAATCCGGGGGATACCCTCGATCCTTACTTTCGCTCGCTCGAGACCAGAATGTCGTTGCCCACATGCCCGTAAAATGCATCGCTGCCACTCCAGAAGCTGCAACGACAGAGAAAAACACCTGCTGAGATAGGTTCACTTCGATCTGAGGCATCAGAATGCACCCCACTGTGCACACCAACCAGCTGATCAGGGCGGAAAGAGCGACAATTGGGGTGTTAAGGGTAAAATGACCATCCGGAATCTTCATAGCAAGCACGCCCACATAGTGCATGCTTGTAATCGCCAATGACCAAACAAATCCTTTGCATAGATTCCTGATCGTTGCACCATGATACAATAGCCCAGCGATTCCAGCCAATCCGTTCGCCATAGTTGTTGGTTTAAGGGCCGAGACTCTGAAGCTCATGAACGCCGGAAGGCTCAATCTGCTGCTATCCGAGTGAACGGAAGATCGTCGAGAAGGATCAGACTCGTCGGAACTCCTTGGGAAACTGTCTGTATCAACAACAGAGGTGACGGTTTCGACACCAGAGTCATCTCGATAAAGGGAAGGCCGTTCGCCTCCTGCACCAGGAGACTGACCCAGGTTGAACGGTATATGGCCATTAGCCTCACTCCTTAGCGTCGAGTCGCTGGATCCGAAGTGTTCGTCAATGAGACCAAGACCGTTGTTGTCGCGATCCAGTCGACCATTGCTACGCCCTGAATCCTGCGGGTCAATCCCATGGTGAGGTGGAAGCGCACTCTCTTCCTCATCCGAGGGTGCTGTTTCTAGCAAAGCCTCTGTGCTCGCGTGGCCATCCTGATTCGCCAACCCGAGGTCTCGAGCCACGTCCCTCCTGCGGTCACGCCTAACCTTGCGTTCCCCCTTTCTCGCATGACCCATGTACCGATCCCGGAGAAGGTCCGCAGCTAGGGCGGCGAAAGTGAAGAGAACCGCCAACAGGGCACTGACAATGGTTAACGGGACGTCCAAACCTATTCGTACATCGAGCTCGCAGGCCAACATGGCGATAAAGTGTAGACTCCATATGGAACAGAAGCCAAAAGTGAGGCTTCCAAGTATTGTCCATACCAAGACACCAGAGAAATATCGACTTGTCCGGGCCTGGCACATCATCTGTGTTGAGGTGAATGCGCCGAGCAGCGAGACCGCTATAGATGCTGCAATCAATCCATAGTTCCAATGCGGCTCAATTCGGCGCAGGGCCGAAGGATCCGTTTGATCCGACATGTTATTTGCGCAACCTTGAACGGGCCGCGATGATATTTCCCAATCTTAGCGAGCCAATTTTGTATAATGCCTGGTCGAGATTCTCGTTGGTTTCTTCATGTTGGCCAACCCGTGCATAAGCTACTGCAGGATACCTTTGTGACTCTCAAATGAGTTTCTTTGCTCCAGTACTCTAATCGGCATTGGTTTTGACAGGTAAATAGAGGATAGTGTTCCGTTTCGAATTGGTATGTGGCGATCAAACAAAGCCCAGTATGCACCTGTTGGTTACCAGTCGCAAGAGACCGGTATCGGGAGGGACTCGAGGAAGCGATAATGTATAACGTAGAGATTGTGCGAATCAAGGGATGCTTAGGTAAATATGAAGAGGTGTGAAGGATGTCGACACTGAAGCCACAAGAACAGAGGCGCAAGCAGAATCGAGGCGGTCGCTGTGATGAATACAATAGTCCTCGTAATGGTAACTTTAGACGGTCGGTTTGTGACGACAGATGCAAATCTCCATCTTCTCCTGTCAACATCTGCCGTTTATGGCCGGGGGAGCACTTGGGAATGGTCTAGTGAGTGCCTAGAGGGCACTATTTTGTGATCATTCTCGGAGCGTAGTTCAAGCTTTGAGCCCCAAAGAGCCCATGCGGGGGTTTTAGCAGATCAAATAATTGGGTACCCAGCCTCAAGCCGGGGGTTAGGAATCTTTCTCCTTGCAGACTGCATGACAGCCTAAGTTAGTGGGACAAAAAGACCACGAACTCCGACAAACATGGCCAGATCTTTCTCGTGGTTAGCTTGACATGCGGAAGAATAGATCTCCTCACAGCCCTCTCAACGGTGGGAACAGGCATCTGGCCAAGACATAATGACCTGCGTTCACTGCAGCGGTATTCTCAGTCAAGCCTGGGGAAGCTTTACATCTCGCCGGCATGCCCGGTACCGACTAGTATGTCGCTTAGTGACTTCAGGCCCCCCAAAACGTGTGTGGCGTTCTGATGGCTGTCCGTGCCTTTGGGCCAGAATAACCAACCTGGGAAGTCAATTTACTCTGTACGCTCTAAGTATCGTGTTTACTCGCGATCAGCACCTGTGTTGTGAGAACCTCAACTGAAGAGCAGCCGCCGAAGCAGGAAACAACAAGTGAACGAAGGTGCCCGAGAGGGAGCACGGGACCTCACTCTAGGGCAGCGACTTCCTTAGTAAGAGGCTTCGTATAAGCGCCCATCCTAACGGACTCCAACCAACCACATCCTCATCTGCTTGCAACACCGAGGAATCAATCAAGCCAGTCTTCTCTGTGAGATTCGGCCTTGCATGATGAATGGCGGCTAACTGCTGCACGCGTGGTCGCTTCTGGATAAATCTATCTGTCTATCCCACTCCTGCGCCCAGATACGCAACACGAAATGTCCTGACCACCTGAACGCCATATCGCTGTCTATTTTGAGTAGAAGTCAATGACTTGCCTTTCTTTGCCTGCTTCCTCAAGATTCTAAAGCATTGGCTTCTTCATTTCGCTTTGTTCCTGCCTCAATCTGTCTGCGAGTTTTGACCTAGCCTATTTGCGTCGCCATGTCTTACCCGCCTCCACCAAGTTTCGGGCAGTCGCAAGGAGGATACTATCCTCGTGAGCCATCTTCACACGGGGGTCGGGTGCAACACTAACACATCCCATAGCACCTCCAGAAAATGGTCATGGTATTGTGTACAGAAGAGCAGTCAGGCTGTGGCTAATTCCATTTAGCCTATCCTCCTCCACCGACTTCACCGCCGGCGACAGCGAACTATTTCCCACCTCCGCCGTCCGGACCTTCACCCGCTCCCAACCCAGGGTACCCGCCTCCGCCCATATCACATGTATCACAGACTCCATCGCCTCCGCCCCTACGACAACCAACGGCCCAACGACCATTCAATTATGCTGCAGTTCCAGCCTCGGCGCCTGCACACCGGACCACCTTTGACCATGCCGCCCTTCACAATCGCCAACCGTCATATACAGGGCCTCCACCGCCTGAACCGGAGGCATACCCTCAGGATGAGAAGCTGATCACTTCTCCCAGGATACAGAAGTTGACACAAGAGTTTTCGAATGTGATGAAGGCGCCTACAGGGCCCCGGCTGACAGGTGTGCCAGAGGCCGGTCAGTTTATGGGCGTGCAAGCAACGGCCTCGGACGATGTGGGAACCTTCAACGGGGGCTCCTACCGCATTTCACATCGAGATACAAACTCCATTATAACCATACAATTGGCAATGGGCTGCCCCATCACCGCGAAACCTGGTGCCATGATTGCCATGTCACCGTCCGTCACACTGAAAGGAGCCATCAAATTCAGTGTGAAGAAACTGTTGATTGGAGGTGAAATGGCTCATTCGACATTTACTGGTCCAGGAGAGCTGCTTCTTGCGCCGAGCACGTTGGGTGATATCTCGATCCTTCGCATGAGTGGTAACGAGACATGGAGTGTCGGTCGAGATGCATTTCTAGCTTGTACGCAGGGTGTGATCAAAGAGTACAAGAGTCAGGGGCTTAGCAAGGCCATGTTCTCCGGGGAAGGCATGTTCGTTTATAAAATCTCGGGTACCGGTCTCATGTGGGTTTCGTCCTTCGGAGCAATACTGAAGAAAGAGGTGAGTCGAACAGGGTCCGTCAGAAAGATTTCCTGCTCATACGTCTGTCAATTCTAGCTCGTTGAAGGTGAGAGGTACATCATCGACAATGGCCATCTCATTGCATGGAATTGCAAATATGTCCTGGAACGAGTCGCGAGTGGCGGTATCATCTCCGGCCTGTCGAGCGGAGAAGGTTTGGTCTGTAAGTTTACGGGACCCGGGACGGTCTACATGCAAACGAGAAATGCAGCGGCCTTTTCAGCATATATGAGTGGGCAGGCGTACAAGGAATGATGATTGAGTCATCTAGATATGCCATATTTGACGAGCAAAGCATGGCGTTTCAGAGACAACTCTTAATCTTTGATTGTTTGAGGTCTTGTTCTCCGTTCCTGGTTAATGCTAATAACCATATTTGAGGCCTGCTCCGAGACTTGACTCCCCAAGAGTATCAGTTACAGCGAATATCTTCTCGTCCAAGAGAGATGTGATCTTGAGGATCGTTGCCTTTTCAACCCATCTATTCCACGTATCATCCGTTCTCACCCACACATGCACACTTCTAAACATTCATCCTCTTACGTTTGCCGACTTGTGCCGTGAAACCAGACTTGATGGCTGTAACCGATCTCCTTGAACCGCAGGAATTGCATGTGACGAAATATAACCTGTTCTCACCCTTTGACAACTCCGTGTTTGGCGACCGGCACGTCTTGCACGTCACATACTCGACGATATACCGTCTTAGCACGTTCTCGATTTGTTTCTGTTGGAATCGACCCTTGATGACCAGGCGCTTGCTGCCGTCAACGGAACCCGAGGTACCCAGTTCGGCGAACAAAAACTGCGTGACGTGTTCATCATTTCGGTTCATGCGTTTGCAGATCTCGGCAATGTTGGCGAAAATGGTCTTCTTGTTGCCTTCACGAAGACACTGTGGCGGAGGGATTTTGTATGACTTGCTACCCGACGACAGAATGTCTGGGTTGTGTTCGTTGACGAGCTGGAAGAAGCGTTTCAGGAGGAGGTCGTAGGAGATCGCAGTGGCGGCATCGTGCGACCAGATACCCGTGCCGGTGGTCATGTCGCCTGACTGATCTTGTTCGGTCGTGGTGGGCTGCTCGCCGTCCTCGCCTGGGCCATCGAGGCCGGCGCTTGCGAGTTTAGCTGCGAAGTCCTCGCCGTCGACTTTCTTGGTGGACTTCTTCTTTTTCTTTTTCAGAGCTGTTGGGTCGAAGTCGGCGTCGACGGGGGCTGGGGCATCTGCGTCGGCGGTCGCGCCATCTTCGATCTTGGGTTTGGAGGATTTCTTCTTTTTCTTATTAAGCCCGGCAAACATGTCGGTCATTTCGTCAACGGCCTTTGTGCTGTCTTCGGGGGCTGGGGGGATAGTTAGCTTTCTGATCGCGGTGTGAGAGGGAGTCGAGGAAATCGTACATGATGAGTGTTTCTCGGCTGTGGGTTGGTCTTCGGCCGTGTTTGTGGGCGCTTCTGAGATCTCACCGGCTTCGTCCATGATTGTGTCTTCGCCGCTGAAGGCTACCGATTTGCGCGGCTTGCGTTCGTGAGGTGCTTGGGGTGCTTCCTGCTGGAGGATTGGGTTAGTATACACTATAGTGGTATGGGAGGTGGCGACGAGTCTGAATTCTTTCCCTGTGGGGCCAGGTGCAGATGGTTTCACTTGGGAAGTCGCTTGATTGTTGCATGCGATTTGTGGGGAGTGGGTGACGTTGCTTACCACTTCGGCCATGATTTTGAGTAGTTCTCGTAGGCAAGGGGAAGAGCTGAGTGTTCACTTGTAAGGCGTTGTATCTGATGTTGAGGTTGCTGAGAGTTGTGGAAGATTGATTCAAGGGAAGAATGACTGCGCAGGTGATATTTCAGACTTCTGACTCAAAATGCACTGTCGTCACGGTCACGTGAACTCCTGGTGGAAGGTATTCTGTCTGACAAAGATTGCTTCGTCATTCCTACTGTTTCCATGCTGTAAACGATTAATTCTGCCGTCACATCAAGTCACTTTTTGAGTCCGTAGAAGCAGCCTGACGACTGTCATCGACGCATGCTATTCACCCTTTCTCGGGATCGCTTGAAGAACACTGCGTTCTATCTTTTGTGCGTAAGGTACAGGCAGATTCGCCTTACAATGCTTTGAGCTGCGGCGCTGCCTACCGGAGTCAGTCGCTAGCGAGGACACTTCCAATTGCGAAAATATGTCCGATACAGACGTTGCAGCCTCGTTCCTCGACCCAGTTTCGAATGGCGATGAAAGCGATGTCGACTCATTACCGTCGGAACCAGACTCGGATGACGTTACCGTGAGCGAGGAGGACTACGAGTCCGACGCTGAAAGAGAATGGAAAGAGAGCCTACAACAGCTTGAATTACTGCTTTCAATGGTCATAGTGCCATACATTGGGAAATACTTTGGAAGAAAGTTCGCTTTCTGGGGTATGCTTGGGTAGGGAGCTGTATGCGAATCTGTGCTAATACTTGACAGGATGGAAACAATTCATGGAATGGAATTATCCGGTTGAGATTGTGGTCACGAACAAGGCAGCCTTCAGAGGGACTGGAATCGTGGCAGCTGCAGCTCCGTTATGAAGCAGTCAGAGTATATACCTCTCTGCGTGGAAGCGAATGGACTGCTTCGAATTCTGAAGGCCTATGAGATTAGGTCGCGGGCCGCAGCCGCAACGAATCGCTCGAAGATCGTCGCACCGCTGGTGGTGGTCTAGCTACGTTCCAAGCAAGTACGAGTATGCGCTTTCTCAAAAGCCCAATCTCGAAGTTCACGGCCCGCTACATGCAGGCTGGTTACGCAGACGCTCGGCACACGATAACAGGTCGATAGGCGACAGGAGGCTTCAAAGACGACGAGTGCTGGGCCGGTTATGGTCCTTGGATCAGAGTCTGGCAACTGCATGATATATCTTGCTAAAGTCGCTGTGAAGAACGTCTCCGAAGTGGTGTTATCGCATCATGTCGAGCGGCTTGACGCCATCCAGACGTGCTCATTCTACTACCTGAGGCTTGCCACTCGAAAGTCGAAGAACCCTTCTCCGATCTACAGCTCTATCGCCTGTAGCCGTACCGTAAGAGGTCAATTAGGAGCTCTCTTGCAGGTGGAATAAGTACAAATACCCCTCAAGGTATGCAACCTCCAAAGTTCTTCGGCGAGACCGTTCGTTCGTGTGATTTTCGACTGTCATCCCCACCCCAGACGGATTTGATGTCTCTGCCCACCTTCGCTGATATTCGGCAGGCCTCCAGTCTCCGTGATAGCATCGTCATTGGTGAATCCTCTCGGCGCTGTTGATCAGCCTCGAGCTTTGACGCGTTGGCTGTCTGCGATTGTGGGGCACGATATTCGTGATGATCTGTGATGTAGTCAATCCAGCAGGACGTTGCAGCTCCATGACCTCTATTTTGGTGTCTTCCATTCCACCAAGCTCGACAATTTTAATGAGAAAACACCTGACAGTGACATCTTCGGACTCAGGTAGATGAAGCCAGCGTGGAAGCCAAAGAAAGCCGTATGGGTCCCACCAGTCATTTCGTCGTCCAGCGTATGGTGCCTGTAGACTGAGTGGGAAGGGACCCTTGTCATCCGTCAACCACGCCTTCTGCAGCTGTTCCGACCAGCGTTCCCTCACGGCATCCTGATTCAAATTCGCTTCTGCATATGCCGTTTGAGGAAGCGTGACATACTGATGGATAGAAGAACCCCGGCGTACGTTGGCCTTCTTGTTGTCCTTGTCATCCATTTCATCGTTTCCCTCGTCGTTCCGAAGCCAACGCCAGTGATCCAGAATGACACGGATGGCACTTACTTCCCAAAATGGCAGTTCTTTAGAGCAGACCGGCCCGCTGGGTACCATCATCGCACATTCCTTGTAGAGAGAGGTCCCATCTTGTTCATGAAACACAAGTCGAGTACGGACTCTAGGATTTTTCCTTACAATCACTTTCATTATGACCGCCAGCATTACTGTGGCTGCATAATGACCCCGCTGGGCATATATGACTGCAACGAAGTCCTCCATCCAGGCGTTGAGAACGCGGACTGCCCGTGCCCGATTTCTTCTTCTCCAAGCATACACGGCACTTACATCTGGCTGGAAATGGACAACGACATTGTGTGGCTGATTTTTCTTCAAGGCATGTGCCAATGCCTTCTCGAGAGTAGCCTTGTACTGTTCGGCCACCTTCATCGACTCACGAGCGCCGCCATTCGGAACGGGTCCGCGCACCAGCACGACTGTAGTTGAATTTGTTCTGTGCAAGAGCTGATTGACCATAGCTCGAAACTGACGGCAAGTCCTCTTCAAGTTACTGACGGTGCACTGGAGTTTTGGAGTCTGAAACGTCTGAGATCTCGGCCTACCAAGCGTCAGACCACTTGAGAGAATCACGTCCGGCGCGATTGTAGTTGGTGTGATCGTGTGAGCGATGATGTTAAGGAGGACCTCGTCCGGAAGCCAAGGCACACGAGTACTCATAGCCTCCATGGTGGTAGCGTAAGTGTTGAGACAATGATGTTCTTTAGAGTATCGGTATATGGAGTGTTGAATTCGGCACCTGGATATGCGTAGATCTCGCAAAATGTCTCTTCGAGCTTCGGTTGTAAGCAGACAAATACCTAGAAGTGTTGCAGCCATCCCTTTGAGATATGAATATTTGGGAGGCTCTTACAGAAGTCATCCCGTGGGTTCATTTGCGCCAAATCTTGGATAAACGCGCCGAACAATGGTACGCAACTTTTAGCGTAGAAAGACCTTGGGTAACCCGGAACCTGAGTCATACTCCAGGACTAGAGTATGGTACATGTGATGGCTGTCTCTCTGGATCCGCTCGTACCTCGATCGCAGTCTTTCTTGGGCATCCGTTACAGAACGTTGAGCCTGCTTCTCGAAAACATGATCGCCGCTAAATCGCCTCGTTTCTAGTCCAGATGGGTCGCAAGGTGTTTTATTCTTGGTATGTCCTCGAAAGTGTGAAACTTTCGGAAGGGCTCACCAACCACTCTTCCTTTTGGATCGAACATAACGCCTTCATTTCGCAGAAGCTCGATCTTCTTGTTCGCATATTTTCCCTCTTTTCCCCACTGACCATTAAAGCCACCGATCTCGCCAGATGCCGCCAGAACTCGGTGACAAGGCACGTCGGGTGCGAAAGGATTGTTGCGCATTCCACTCCCAACAGCACGGGCGGAGGAGTTCAAGTAGTCGGACATTGCTGCGTATGTGGTATAACGACCTCTGGGAACCGACAGAAGAACAGTGTACAACTTCTTTCGATATGGAGTCAGTGTTGCATGGACCTGTATTCGATGTAATGCCCTTTGGAGCTGCTCGTTGTCTTCAACATCCAGCGCATTATTTGTCGCGGGAGTTCTCTCAGGCGCTACCACAGTTGGTTCGAATTGCAGCGTTGACTGAGTGTGGTACTGCTTCGACCTTTTCTTCCCTGGGCTTTCGCTTTTCATCCTGTCCTCGAGCGAGCGTTTCTCTCCTATTCGGGTTGAATGACCTTCCGCCGCATCAGATTGTCGTGGAGAAATGGTCGCGTATTTCCCCTCGTTTTTGCCTCTGCATCGCAAGCTCAACTCGTCCAAATGGCAGAGGTCAGACTCTCCAGCTAGTATATGCAGTCCCAAGTCAATGGCGTCTCGTAGCTGTTGCTCGTCCATGTTCTTGATTGCCGGCTTCGCGATTACTTTATCCCATTGTTGCTGGCCGTTGCCTACCGTGTTATCTAGGATGATCCGTGCGAAACAGTGATCGAGCGTCACAGGCCATTTTGGCTGAGCAGAATCATGAGCTCGCGCAAGCGCGGGTAAGGTCTGAGAATACAAAGTCTTCCATTCTGCGCGCAGGTTCTCAAGAGCAGACATTATCCAGCAATCGTGCAGATTAATGGAGGCACCGCTTGCCACTGTAGATAGGCTCAGCAATTGTAGCTCATGCCTTCGGGGGTCGATTATTGACAAGCGGTGGCTGAGCCACTCTGCTCCTCAAATACTGAGAACTCCGGCTATTGACTTCTGTGGAGGTTTCCCTTGAACTTAGAACGAGAATGTTCGTGGAAGCATTTGAGAGAGTCCTCGTCGAATCGTTCACATCGCGGTCGATTACTCATCGTATGTTCACGCGTAACGACGTCACCAATCCTTCTCCAAAGATTCAATACGCGTCGCGCAGCGCGTCTACTTCGGATATGGCATTGTCACGCCGCGAATATTGAGCCCGTACCTTCCTGCCTCTCACTATTCCTTGTTTTCGAGATCAACCTTTCAACTCACGATGTTACACACCGAGGCCTCTTTACTATTCTTATGAAGTGCCACTATCATGTCGTCGCCTCAGAGATCACCCTCCTCGCCGGGATCGCCCCGAAGTCCAGCCTCCAATGTACTAACACCCAGTCGAAAAGTGCAAGCCTTACTCGCGCAATTCGACGATTCCGACTCCGAGGCATCTGTTCACGGCCAACGCCTTACTTCCGTGCCTGAGAAGGTCGAGGCTGCTGAAAATCGTTCCGTGCGTGAGAGGGGCGCCAGTGAAGCAGAGCAAGATGATTCAGAAGAGGAAGATGATCTGCCTGTAGGACCGCGGTCAAAGATGGCAGCACGGTTGCAAGGCACCAATACCAAACCACTACCGGTCAAATTGGCAGAAGCCCGGTCTACGTCCCATCCTTCGCTGTCAGGCCCGCTCATAGATTCGGACGATGGTGAAGTGGCAGAGCCAGGAATGAGAAGAAAACTCCTCACAAAGCGCAAAAGCAGTCCCGATCAGGATACCGCCAGAGGTTCTGTGCCGAGACGGTCTTCGTCATTGACTTTGCCTTCCCCCAGTGCGCTTGAACGCGGCGCTACCTCAGCTCCTTCTGATTCGGAAGATGGGGAGGGTCAGAACAACAAGGGCAAGTCGAAATTTCTGGCTCTGGTTGAGAAGCATCGGAAGCAGAGACTCGAAAAGGAAGCTGAAGAGGAGGCGAAGAGGAATGCGCGTCTTGAAGCCCTCAACTCTCAAGCAAAGAAGGCTGGTCAACAACGAGGGTCGAGCCCGGCTGATGATATCGACGAAGAAAGCGACATTTCTGAGAATGACGGTGCTAAGAAATTGTCAACGCAGGCTCGACCGACGCGTAAGGCCAGCAAGAAGGCCGTGGAAGAAATGAAGAGAGAAACTCAACGCATTAGTCGAAATATGCAGTTGGCTCATCAAGCACGAACGAAGAAGAAAATCACAAAGGACAGTCTATTGGCTCGATTCAACTTTCCTGTCGCCACTTCCGCTTCACGGACAGGAGAGGCTGGTGGAAACGAAGAGGCTACCACGAGCAGCTCTAGAACAGCTTCAGATGCTGAAAGTTTGAAGGATCATGACACACCGCCAACAAGCCCGATACCAGAAGACTTGAGTGTGCATGGTCCCAAAATCGAAGCCCCTCAACCAATCACAGTGATGCATCAAGTCGAGAAGGATGACGATCTCCCAAGTCTTCACGAGCTCGCCACTAGAATAGATAAGGGCAAAGGCAGAGCTCCATCAGAGGATCCGACATCTCGACCAGTCATAGCCCGTCCAGCCATTGTACAGACAGAGCCCATCACGGGTGAAGAGTTGCTGGTATCCACGTTGAAGCCAACCATCAAGCCCCTTGGGCGGAAACGACCATCGGTGCTTACCAGTAAACTAGGTGATGACGACTCGGATTCTGACCTCGAGGTGATCACCTCCAAAGGTGACATACGCAAATTTGCGGCTTTCGAGCACTTGCCGAAACGAAAAGCCAAAGAAGCATCTTCTCACCTTGCTTTGCGGTCCCTGGCACATTTAACTGGTGGTGACGATCGTAAACGTTCATTGAACGCAACAGAAATGGAAGTATCCCTGAGACGGCAGGCTCGTCTGCAAGCACGACAAGAGAGACGGAACAAGATACTGGAGCTCAAAGCGAAAGGCGTGTTCATTCAGACTGCTGAAGAACGTGAACAGGAACAGGAAGACGTGGAGGATCTGGTAGAAAAGGCTCGACAGGAAGCCGCGGAAATTCACAAGCGCGAGAAAGCCCTTGCAAAGAAAGAAGGCAACTATACCAAGGACGGGTTAGATGATGACGACAGTGACGACGATGAAGACTTTGAAAATGATGCTGAAGGTGGAGACAGTGAGGTTTCCGAGGACGAAGATGAAGAGCATGAAGAAGATGATGGAAGTGAAGATGAAGAAAGCCTAGGAGGTGATGCAGATACAGGAAAGCTGATTGAAGACCAAGCCGACGAGGACGACGCTGAGGTTTCGGAACTTGCTGAGAGCGAAGCAGAGGATGCTGCATCTGACCACGAGTCTGTGCACGATACTCATGCGTATGTCAGTAACGCTACGTCCAGACAAAAGCGCATGCTGCGTGTGCTGAGCGACGACGACGATGACGAGGTTCCAAACCACAATTTGAGCTCACCCCAACTTCCCGTCAATGCTAAGACGCCAGGTTCCGTAGCCCGCTCGGCGAAGAAACAGATACCTGGACTACAAATGTCGGATGATCTCCCTATTGGCCTGACCCAGGCGTTCGCTGCAACCATGGCCGATTCGCAGAGTCAAAGCATCGCGAATGAGCAAGAAGAAGACAGTTTGGCTATGACGATGGATCTGCCATCACCCAACATCGCAATGGTACCGCGTCTACAGCGCATGGAGTCAATCGACGTTATCAGCGACAGTCAGCCAACAACCGAAACACAGCCGTTGAATATCGAACTTTCTCTTACCGAGTCTCAAAATGTTCCCCAATCACCGGCTATTGGCTTGGGCATCAGCGGACCACAGTTCACGCCTTCTCAGCAACACTTCGAGCCGACCCAGGATGGTGGTTACATGCTGAGTCCCTTCAAAGGAAACCGCTTTGCAAGCGAAACTCCTCTAACTGTTGGACCACATTCGACGATTGATACAGTTGTCCTTCCTAACGATACTCAAGAAAGTCCCGTGATGCAAAGAAGAGCAAAGCTTAGACGTGGTCGCGCCCGTGCTGATAGTGACGAGGAAACCGCAGAACTCGCAGATCCCTCGGCCTTCGACATCATGCGCCGCGCCGCAAAGAACCAAGATCGCGATGCCTTCGACAAGACAAAATCGAATGCACGAGAAATCGTGGATGATGCAGCAGAAGAGTCGGAAGACGAATACGCTGGTCTTGGTGGTGCCAGCGACGAAGAAGGAAATGATGAAGAAGACGAGCACGATCGAGCAATGATCGATGAAGATACCCTGGTGGGCTTGGGCGACGAAGCCAAATTGGCCAAGTTCCATGCGGACCGCGAAGTCCAGGATGATGCAAAAGACGTGTCCAAGTTGTACAAAGACATCACCACCGGTGCTTACCGACGAAAACGCGGCAACGACGACCTTGACTTGTCTGATGAAGAGGATGCTGCCAGTAGGCGACGAGAGGCCAAGAGACGCGAGTTCGCAAAGATGCGTCGAGAACTGCTCAAGGACGAAGCAGTCGGCAAGATCGCAGAAGACAAGAGAAAGGAAGCCTTCTTGCGAAGCATCGAGGATCGAGAAGTCAGCGATGACGAGGCCATCGACATGTCCGAAACGCAAACGGAAGAAGAGTCTCAGGAAAAGGCCGATCAGGCAGTCGAGCCGGACAATGTAACTGCGAAAGACCTTCCAGCTTCTAAAGGCAAAGATGCCCGTCCGCTCGAAGTTGCGAGCGATTCTCAACTGAATCAAGTGTCACAGCCACGACGGATAACAGGGCAGTTGAACAAAAGACCAGCGACTCTGGCCGAGATCCGAGAATCTGTGTCATTCCTGATCGACGAGCCCGACTCGCAAGCAGCTACCATCGATCTAGGCTTGTCCGACTCGGAAGAAGAGCCGGAAGCATACCTCGATCTCGATCGTCATTTTCAGGTAGACGAGAACGCCGACGAGGGAGACGACCTGGGCGACTTCATCGTCGACGACGACGGCCAGGCTAGAGATGACACAGAAACCTTCAAGAAGCCGACAATTCCGTACAGCGAGACAACGCGGGCGCCTTTCTCGGAGAGGCGCACGAAAGAGCGGACAAACGTGGTGAACCGGCTGAGCATGCTTCGTCAGGCATCGTCCTCGTCAACTTCGAGTGCAAGCACAGCTACAAGCACGAGTACAAAGATGGCGTTTTACACTGCAACCTCATCGGCAAATGTCGGTGTGTCCTTTGGCAAAGTCCCCAGTCTTTTGAGAAGGGCCACCACGAATTCCAGTCTAGGCAGCATGGCGGGCAGGGATGAGAATGTCTCGGCGACGGGAGTCGTTACGAGTAATAAGACTGAGCGTGGAAGCGCGGGTGATGGAAAGGAGTTCGTTAGGAAGGGAAGTGGTGGGAGGAGGAATGCCGTGAATTACAGACCGACTATGAAGGAGGAGAAGATGAGTCAACGGGCGGGTATTGTTAAGAAGAGCGTCGCCAGTAAGGGGAAGAAGGCGGCAAGTGGCTTTTTGGGAGGCCTGTTTCGCCAGGATAGTTGGGCTTGAAGTTGTCCTTTTGTGAGTGTCTATTGTTTTATAGCGTGATAGCGTTATAGCTACTGTCTATGACAGTCTCGCGGGAGCGTCACAGCTACTATCCATGACAGTCTCGTGGGAGCGTCACAGCTGCTGTCTATGACAGTCTCGCGAGCGCGTCACGGCAACTGTCCATGACAGTATCGTGGGAGCGTCATGGCTGCTGTCTAATGACAGTGTCGAGGTCAACCAACATCTCCTCAATCTCTTTCGTTCTGGGAGCATCGTGCCCAAAGCCAATGATACACGCCTGCATTTCCTTCTTCTTCCAGTTTCGAATTTGTTCCGCATCGTGTTTCCGTTCCACCCATTTCGCCATACTGCGATACGTGTTCGCCAGGGGAACACCGACAAGGCTTTCCTTGAGCAGGAGCTCTTCTAGTTTTCTTAATGCGGTGAGCGCTTCGTCAACAACAGGCTGTTGGGTGTTCTGCTCGTTTGATGCGTTGCCCGCCGAGAATTGATGCTCACAAGCTTGCACCGCACGAAAGGCATCGTACATAGCTTGCCTTCGCTCGTCGGATCTAGCCCAGAACTCGGTCTTGGGCTCACACGCCTCGCACCGGCACACGAAGCCGTAGTAGATCTGCTGTTTCCGCTGTCTTTTGGCGCGGGACTCGAAGACCACCTTGTCGTAGTTGCTCGTGACTTCTTTGCCGCGGGGAATATCGCGAATGGCGTGGAAGCGCATTTCGTTGGTGCGTTCATCGTAGCAGAATTGCGCGTTGGGCACGCAACTGTGGTTGAACCTGCTGGCAAATAACCCAAGGGCAGACCCGCCTTTCCCCTGGGACTTGAAGGACTCGCAATTGTAGCAGTTGCTGTAATAGATTGAGACGATGAGGGTCATGCGGGACTTTTGCGCGTCAAAGAGTTTGAGGTACTGTTTCTGCGACGGCCGTGGCAGGCGAGAGAATTCCCGTTCGATGGCCGCGTGGTCGTCTTCTTCGTGCTTGTCGAGGGTAATAAGCGGTGTTTCAACGAGTATGAGAGTACCGGCTTTGATCTTGCGGGTGGTGAAGACGGCGAGGCCCCTGTCTGGGGTGGATATGACTTCTAGAAGAGTGTCTTGCGGGCTTGTGTCTGGTGCCGAGTCGTTGTCGCCGGGTAAAGCGGTTTGAACAAGTGCTTCCGCTTGACCGTGAATAGTTGGGAGTCCAATGCTGTGTTCGCTGTGCTCGGTCTCTATGCTTGTCTTCTCACTCAGGGTGAGTTCTGCAAGCTGAGGAATGATAGTGGTCTAGGAAATTCGTCAATGTCTCGGACGATCTTTGGATGGTTGGAAGGAGAGCGCACCTCATCCACTGCACGATTTATCGGTTCTATAGTTGAGGACAAAGTCTGCCCGTGGGGCTTTTTACGTTTGCTTCTGTCCTTCTTCATGATGAGGACCGGTGGTGGAGGAGGTAGATGTTAGAGAAGCGAGATGTATGAAGCGGGAACCTTTCCTGCATCCATCATGGCTGTTGCTGTGCTAGATAACCCGGTCCGTCAATGGTGAGAGTTCCAAATCAGCCGGGTATAGCCTCCATTTGATGTGCCTTCCACGTGCATAAATCAACTAGAAGAAAGATTGAATGAGGGATGCGACGGATTGATGAAGTAGTCATTACGTGCACGTCGGCAACATTCGGGATTGGCACAGTTGTTTAGCCGTTGATTTGCCGGATGCTTAGATCAACTACTCAGGACTTCACTAGATTCGACGGGCACTTTGCTTGTCAACTAATCCTGATATCCCACGAGCTCTTCTATTGTATCCCGTTACGACAGTTGTACACATGAGCCCGGTGCCACAGTCGTGTCACATTGGACAACCATACCATAGTTCGGGTCACTGTCCCCAGCAAAAGTGTAGCCAGCTGTTTAATGCATGTCAGTACTCGAACCATTCGGCGCACTGTGCCAACGTTGGCCGGATGTCGCTGAAAACTTACAGGTTGAGCTTTGCTGCACGCCGATGTTGTTGGTTAAACCAGTACCCATTTCATAGTAGTGGTATGTCACAAAGTTCGGCGTCGCTGTATCGAAAGTGGTCTGGAAATGAAAATACTTGCTCGTGTCTTCGAAGGATGTGCAGATGTATTCGACGTAGACGACACCATCGACATAGGAATACCATATGCCGTGACCATGATCCGCCAGCAACTGCAAGTCGGCCCAGTACGGAGCGGCTGTGTTAGGGGGCACCGCCTCGGACGGTAAGGTGTCAGTTTCATAATAAACAGTGCCGGCAGTAAGACCGATCAACTGTCACACATGGGAATCAGCAGGGCGTACTGAACGAGACGAGGCTAGGGAGCAAGATCAGAACTCACCCCATTGGAACTAGTGTAGAGAGTTTCGCTGTAGTCCCCGTATAAAGATACAGACACGGGAATATTTTGCGTATAATAGTCATCATCAGCATCTCCCTGCGTATCGGGGTCGTAGATGTACGTGGGAGATGGTAGGACTAAGGTCGGTGGCGGCTCCGTTGTTGTCGTGGTTGTCGTGGCTGTGGTTGTGGTTGTAGGGGTTGTGGTGGTGATTGGTGCTGCAATTGTCGAGTCAATACTACCTGTAGTCGTACTGTTGATTGCTGTTGTGAAAGCAGTGATAGTGGTACTGGTGCTATTCATTGCTGTAGTCGTGGTGATGGTAGCAGTAGTTGTACCATTGGTAGCCGTTGCTGTGGTCCCGGTGGTAATCGTGGTATTACTGGTTGCTGTTGTGAAGGGCGTGACAGTAGTACTCGTGCTGTTCATTGCTGTGGTCGTAGTAACGATAGCAGTAGTCGTACCATTGGTAGCCGTTGCTGTGGCCCCAGTGGTAATCGTGGTATTGCTGGTTGCTGTTGTGAAGGGAGTGACAGTCGTACTTGAGCTGTTCGTTGAGGTTGTCATGGTACTAGAAGCGGTATTCGTACCATTACTTACGCTTGTCGACGGAGCGGTATACATAGCGGTGGTGTTTGTCGCCGTTGGCGAGACGGTTTTAGTAATGGTGGTACTTGTAGTGGCTATGTTGGTATCTGGTGCTATAGTTGTCGAGTCAGTACTACTTGTAGTCGTACCATAGGTTATAGTTGTCGAGGTCTTGGTGGTAGTTGATGTATTGCTGGTTAGTGTAGTTGTCTCAGGTTTGGTCGTCGTGGTTGAAATGCCGGGCTGCGTACTGCCTGAAGTAGACTCAGTGGTAGCGCTCATTGTGCTGATTTCCGACTCAGGTGTTGTGGTCAACCCAGAAGATGTCGTTGAAAGAAACATCATCGACGTTGTAGTATTTGTGCTCGTGGTAGTCATAGCCCCTACCGATGTAATTGATTCGGTGCTGAAGTTGGTAGGGAGCACTGTCGTATTTACAGAACTTGAAACCGGCACCGAAGAATAGGTCGTCGTTTCAGGAGCTGAGGCCGTGGTCAACGGGCCTGCTGTAGTGCTCCTAGTTTGCTCTGACGTGGTTGAACCACTTGCCGCGCTTGTCCTAGGCTCCGTTGTTGTGGTCCCTGTGCTTGTGTCCGGGCCGATAGGAGTGGTCGAGATGGTCGTCGTAACAGAGTACGAACTCAAAAAGCTAGTCTTCGTTGTCACCGGCCCAATGGTGGTCGTGCTCAGCGTACTCGGGGCGGACGGAGTTCCGCTCGTTGTTGTTACTGTTGTATCTGGGCCTGGGAGAGTGGTCGTGGGAATTACTGACGTGGTCCCATTGAACGTTGACGAACTGGTACTGGCAGTGGAGCTTACCAACGGTGAAGCTGCAAATCCGGGTCAGAACGTGCATCATGCTTTTTAGGATTACGCTTACCAGCCCGAACCAGAGAGATGTTGTTGCTGCAAGCACTGTTCGAGACAATGGCACTTATGATTCCATCGCCTCCCAAGCAGAAACCGGTTGTACCCTGTAATTGAGCTAGACCTCCCACAAAAATCCAATCATGAAAGCCTGCAGGCATGGTCGAGACACGCTCCACGGGACCCTCCTGATCGACTTCTGTGCCTAGGTACATACCGTTGGAGAGAAGAGTGCTTCCATCACCCTCAAAGATCAGTGCCGCAGAGTCGGGATCAGTCACAGCTATGCTATTGTCATTCGCGTCGAACCCAAGAAACTGCAAGCCACTCTGCCGACGGCGCAATCCGGAGGGAGTTGCCGTGATTCGAAGGACAAATCCTGTTGCAGACATGCTTGTAGTCGTGGTGGTACTAGTGAGGGCGGTGGAGGGGATTGCTGTGGTAAGCCTGGTAATTGTGGTGGCCTGGCTGCTCGAGGCAACCGACGTACTAGCTGTGCTTCCGAGGGGATTGGGAGTTGTAGAGCTGGAAGTTACGATACCTGAAGCGGTAGTCGTGCCCGAAGATGTGGTTACGCCTGACAAGGTCACACCTGAGGTGGTGGCAGTTAAGGCGCTCGCGCTGGAGGTGGTCAGACCCGAGGTGGACACACTTGAAGTGGTCAAAGCTATTGCGGAAGAAAGAGCCGTGCTGAATACTGATGCGTTTGCAGTAGTGGAAGTCGGTGAAGAAGTGGAAGAGGTGGAGCCCATTGAACTAGCCACGACAGTGGTACTAGAGCTTGAAGAAACGCTGGTTGTACTAGAAAAGACAGAGGATGTGACAGTTGTTGTTGAAGTGGCGCTGTCGGTGGTGGTCGTACTGACTGGTTGGATGGAGATCGACGAAGTAACCGGTAGCGTTGTGGGCGTCACAGCTGTGCTGGCTGCTGTTGTAGCCTCCCAATCACTCCAGCCCGCAGGTTCCGGAATTTTGCTGGGTCTGGAACGCGCTTAGCCATGGAATGAAAGGAGAAATAGACCTTTTTCGCTGGAAAGAATCTTTGCTCAAAGAGCAGGGCAATAGACTTACGAAGTATCATGCATTGTGGACTGCGGCCACTGGTAGATGAAGGTTTTCGTGACATCGACCTCAAAGCTGATTGTGGTTGGTCCATTGCACGACCGCGTAGCAACCGCCATCCACTGCTGCTCGGGAAAGACTGTCGATGTGGCTTGTATAGTGCTGACCACAAGACTCGGATGTTCATTACCACCAATGGTGATGGTCACTGTACGAGCAGGAGCCTGGAGCGTAAATGCTTCGCATATCTGGGTCCATGTAAATGTGTATACGCCAGCACTCGGAACTGCCGTTGTACTGGAGCAGTGAGCCACAGCGGCTGATGAAGTTGGCAGTGCTTGGACGATCCACGTTTCCAAGCCGCTTCTGCACTGGATCGGGTCTTGACGGCTATTGATACACTCAATAACCTCCAAAGTTTGGGACAGATCACAGTCGGTACAAAGGCCACTCCCAGGGTACCCAGCAATGGCGAGAGGTCCGAGACTGTTGTATGGTGCCGACCATTCTTTGGACACCGTAGTGTAGTCTCTGTGAAGAAGAACCGAGGTTGTGGGGGTGCCATGAACGACAGCCACCATCGTTGATAGAGTGGTACCCGTAATGGTCGTTGTGGCCCGAGAGACCAGGACTGATTGCTCGGTACGAGTTACGGTTGAGACCGAAGACAACCCATATGGACATGGGATAACGGTTGACACATATTCGTATGTTTGTAAGGGATATATGGTCGTGCACCGAGAGCGACGACAGGTCGAGCTCGGCTCACACGTAAACACCGGTTGGTACTGAGTGGTAACGGTAATAGGTTCGAGGTTTAGTGCCGGCGCCGCTGGACAAGGGGTGATTGTTGCTAAAGGCGTCGACTGAGCTCTGGCTGCTTCGACCAGAGCACCAAACAAGCAGATCCACGCTTTTGTTTGCATGGTGGCTAAAGGAATGGCTATGGTCAGTGGACGGAAGGTATTTTGGGCAGGTGGGTTCCATCCAAGCCATGGACAGCCTATATGTAAGCGATGCCATGTTCATTTTGTCCATCGTCTCTTGACCGTAATGCGTGGTTGCTGTTGCGCGGATGTGAATTTTCACCGGGCTGAAGTGCGTAATCTCATATGACAGAGCGTTTCTCTTGGCTTTTGTTTGAGAATGCAGATATCAACATCTGGATGACGCGGAATGGGTACAAATGGATATACCGATCAACTGGCAATAGTACAGAGGCCGTGCATCAAAGATAGGCTTCGTGGTGTCAACACTAAGGCGACCTCTATTCAAGAAGCCAAGTTTTGACACGTCGAGGCGGGAGCCAATGAATGGAAGGTCTTAGGGAGGCTTATACTGGCAGAAAAAGGGTTCCATATCCTTAGTCTTAATGAGTATCCATCGCCGTTGTTGTACTGTCAGGAAGTCTGGTTTAGATGACCGTCTGACGGTGATAAAGGTCTGCCAGTAACTATACCGCGCCTGCCCTATTTTAGGTAGACCTGCCTGCCCTTATTACCGTTTGACAGTCACCTACACAGTCACCGAATACCATACGCTGCCCATACGAGACTCGAGACCTCTGTGACCTGTCAACAGCGGGCCCGGCCGACGTGCACCTAGAACACATGGACCGAGCTTAAAGAGCAGTGATCAGAAGATTATCAAGATTAAATTCGGCATAAAAGCCTGTGGCATGTGGAGACTGGTCGGCTTGGAGGACCGAGGAAGTGAGGTTAATGAGGCCCCTGCATTGAGATACTATGTACAGTAGGCAGATATTTGACAGTCGATCGATCCAGGACCGACTAAGCACTCCTGGACAAATTCCACCAAATCTGGCAAGGTACACGACATTTGTGCCGCTGTCACCACGCAAATACCGTCTGCTAAGGCCCATGTCTGATGCTAACTATGCAAGGTCTCGATTGACAGCATACGAAGTCTTCTTTTCAACATCCGCAAATGCTTGGGAAGCCTATCTCGTTTCCATCCAACATTTCTTGAAAGAGCCTCTGGTAGTATCGTCTCCTTGGCGTGTGGATAAATGGTTGCAGGAGTAAAACACTGACTTGCCTTACCCAGCAATCTCCTTGCCGGGAGAAGTTTGATGGATGTAGTCCTAAAATCGACCCGGAATGCACAGACACTACGAATTGCAAAAGGAGTCGATCCCTCACCTCGGGCGCTTTTGGTGGGCCGTGCAAAGCGCTGGCGCACGAAGCATAGCACCTCACGAGGAAAGTGAGTGCTGATCGGACGATAATCAGCCTCGTCCATGTGCAGAATTGATCCCTCGAGATTGAACGGCTTTCGTAGTTCGATGTGCAGTTGAGAAATATGGGGATGATGTCTGGCACAACGTAGCCATGACCCCGTTTAGCTCACTGTCGTGAGAGATCCAAGCCACATTTTGGGTGTCCTTAATTCTCCTCGTGGAGCAATGTCTGACCGTGCAGAGATTGATTGATGTATCGCGGTACCTTCAATAGCGGTGTCTCGTAGCGTTGTTTCGATAGTCCGGGAAGTCTTGTGCAAAAGTCAGGCCCTAAACTCGAATGCGCCACCATGCTCAGCAAGCTCTTTTTTTTTGAACATCACTTTTTATGTCGTTCGGCTGCCTCTTGTAGTTTGAGTCTTTCCACCAACTTCTCTCTGAGGAAATCTGATAGGCCCAAAATCCCATCATTCGTGACGATGCGATATGTGCCACTTGCTTCGTATCGGCCATGGCCATCGACGAACTGCCCCTGACCATCGACCTCGACACTCCCAAAGATATCTTCTGGGTCCGGAATGCGACCGTATTCAGGCATGCGTCGCTGATCGAAGACGTGCACAAATCCACCTCGTCCAGCACTGCCGTAGCCTCCTTGATCGCTTGCGCCAGAAGAACCTGTCTGTTGCCTGCGCATTGCTTGGAAGAAAGATGCCCCAGCCGACGATATCATGACTGCTGCCTGCGACTGGATGAAGGGGTCGGCATGAGCATTCTCGGCTATGACGGATTGTAGTATGGGTAGGAATTTGGGGTTCTCTTTGAAGGAAGATGGTATTGGTGGGAGTTTGGTCGTTGAGCCGATCGCTATTGATGATGTTGGAGGTTCATGAGATAGGAAAGTGAGGATATACGATGAAGGAGTATTGGGATCTTTGAAAGCATACTGTTGGAGACGCTGTTAGAGGTTGTGGCTGACACAACGGAAACCTGGGTTCTTACAATGTGTGGGTTATTACTGAGAGTCGAGACAGCGCGAAGTTGAAAGGCAAGACGCGGTGTTGCCCGCAGCAGTCTTGTCGTTGTAGGTATATTCATGGCTGCTAGAAATGATGTGCAGAATCAGCAGTCTCTACGAAGGCATATGATGTTCTTGTCACAAGACTTTCGTGGATGAACTCATTGAGCGGAGGACATAACGATAGAAACCGGTGAAATAAATAAATGCATGACGTCTTTGTTGATACTGTAATGTCCGCTTATGTCATGTTCAGCCTTGCGGGCTTCCCCTGCAATACTCAGCCTTGTACTCGTTCGTATATCTGCCTTGCCTTCTAGTCTACCTATTATCAATACAGATCGAGACCCAGTCACTCAGTATTACTTCTCAACCGATGCACCATTCGGGTCTACCGGGCTCGAACCTTGTCCTGCACTCCACATAGCTGTAATATCTTGGGTCAAAGATGGCGCGTTCCCGGCGCTCTTGCTCGCGACGCACTTCGTCTTCGTCTAGCATTGGTATGCCAAGCTGACCCCAGAACTCTTTGTTCAGCCCACTAATGACGGTTGAATGCGAGGTCTGTATTTCATAAATGTGCACCTGTCCAATCAATTTACCATAGAAGACCTGGGGTGTCGCCTCCTCGATCGCCACCATCACTCCATATCCAGGGCTACCGGACCCAGGATAAATAAGTCCCCAATTTCCAGTAGGGCGAAAGTCGTAATGCGTTCTCCAAATCTCGGTCCAGTCTTGATGAGGATTCGCTTGCAGAGCATCTTCTTTATCCAAGCCTTCCCAGAATCTGCCATGCGAGCGGCATTTGGCCGTTCTCCTAACTGGGCAAATCACGTATGATACCGCATCCATTCTGAATATCATGCAATTTTTGATATTGGCACCTGCTTTGAAGGCCAACAAGCATGACGAAAAACTTCCACGAAGCCGCAGCCCGCGATTCGTCTGAGTTGCTTCAACCTGTCTCTCCACACTGTCCGTCATGCCTTGCAAGTAAAAGACATCGTGGGCCTCTAGGTTCAAGAGAGACCTAGGTGCCCATCTGAACGGCCACTTGGTCAACTTCTCTTCGTCCGTAAACAGGAAATGAAAAGGGAAGATCGGATCTTTTTCGCTCATTAGGCGATACAGTTCCAACATGCGCATCTCGAAATCGTCGACGGCGATAATCGACACCACATCCAGATCCAGAATATAGCCAATACAGAGAGGCTCGTCGCCGTTCCAGGTTGTTGAACGGAAGTGAAGAGCGGTAATAACCGACGCAATGTCTCTTTCCGAAGGCAAGTACTGTAGCATGAGTGTCACACAATTGTTGGCGACGTTGTCGGTAAAGGACTCGTTCGCCAAGGGGAGAGGAATTGCCCGGTCTCGAAACTGAAATAGCAGATTAGACCGACCAACAACGCCTTCCTCAAGAGTCCATAGCCGACGCATCCACTTTCATAAAGCGATTCGCAGCAGTAGTTCTTCAGTACAGCATGAAGACGGGGTAGACATCAAGTCTGAATCGAGCACAAGCACATGCGTCGCGTTGCTGTATACTTTGGCCATGCGGGCAAGAGCATTTCGCTTAGCCGGCCCGCTATCGCAGGGAACACAAAGAGAATCAATCCAAACAGCCGGCTGCTCCATTCCCGCTTCTTGAACGAGCGATCTCAAACGCCTTACTTGACATTCGGGAAGCGAGTTCACCCCAGGAGGATGTCCGAGTCCATCTGACCAAACATGCGATATGGCGACATAACTGCCCACATCCGCCATCGACAGGTTGATCTCATCATCATCAGTAATGATTATGTTCACGCGGGGATAAGCACTGTGGTCATTAGACTCCAAGATTTCGCGCAGTTTAGCTGAATCAATCGTTATGGCACGGCAGCCATCACATCCTTCAACGTGGGCGGATTGGTAAACAGAACCCTCCAGCTCGAAAGCCAAGCATTTTTTTGAGGTGCATTTGGTATGCAGAGCTTCGTTTGTGGTCCTCTCTATCTGGCTGGCGAAGTATAAAGAGCTGTTGTCGAAGGTGAGGCTCATGAAGTTTAGTTCGCTGGGACACCAAGCAAGCCGCTTGACATGTCGATATGTGGAAAGACATATGAATGCGGAGGCAGCCCCATGATAGGGTCTACGTTCCTGAAAGTAAATCGCTTTCGTAGCCCAGTCCATGGCTTCGTTCAGGACCGCAAGCAGGATTTCAAGCTTTGACTCCAGAACTATCTGGGCTTCAAGAGGAACGACATTATCAGGCCCTGTGAGACCGATACTGCCAGCAGTGTCATCAGTGAAGTTGTTACTAAGAAACCGCAAAGCACGGAGCATATGTGCTTCGACTCCACGGAAGTGTTGTTTTCGAACGGCTTTGGGTTGTTCTGCTTCGAGCCTATACCACGTCTGGACGTGTTCTGGGAATCTCTTGAGTGTGAGCACATTGTCGTTGTCGACTATCTCGACGTAGTCGTAGCCGTTGAACTCGGTGCCGTAGATCTTATGGATGGCACGAAGCATGCCGAAGAAGAGCCACTCTTGCAGCAAAGTCGTGCTCTGTTCAACATCTGGTTTTGAACCGTCGGCCAGCGTCAAAGTGTTGGCATAGTTGAGGTCTCCCCAATAGTTGAGACGAAATCCCTTCCTCTCAGGGTACGTTTCCAAAGGTCCGTCGTCGAGGAGATTCGGATCACAACGACACGGGAAGACAAGTTTTGACGTGGCGCTCTTGCGAAGCGGGAATGGTTGGGGAAGATGCTCCATCAGACAAATACTATAGAAGACTCACGACGGACTTTTTATGCTAAAGAGCATATTGCTTTGCTTGGATTCAACCTGGATTCTCGTAAGGCGCGTAGTGGAGAGGCCCAAATCTGCAAGGCTGTCCAGCGCATCTCTGTGCCGTCGGCTGAGTTTCCCATCCTGTGATCGTATTCATACTGGATTCTTAGACTCGGAGAAGGAACTGATCACACCGTAGAGTGCAATGCAGTATGATTTGTATATCAGACATGTTGAGAACCGAGGCTTTGAAGATTAATGAGCAACACTGACCTTTGGCAGCTGCCGCCGCCGCAACGACTCCACCAGTGACGCGCTTTGAACTCTGAAATGTGCGACCGCGTTCGGTGCAACGTGAGTATTCAATCATGGCTACAACTCCCAGATCGCAGGCAATCTCGACTCCTAAGCCTCATCCCACTCCCAGCAGACTGATGGCATCCCCACGGCCGGGAACATCAGGTAATGCTAGCCGGCCGCTTGCCTACAAGTCTCCTGCCGTCAAAACTCCCGCATCCGCCCAAGGTCACGGACACCATGTCAGTGTCTCCTCCCAACCGTCCTCCACCCCGCTGGCGGCAGCCGCAATACATGACGAACTCCTTGCTTTGAATTCTCCCGCTGCTGCTCTTATGGCTTCCATAGGCCCGACAGGATTGACACCCTTACCAGGTGGTGCTGATGGCTTGGACATTACCACAAATCTGCAGGGGAACGCTGTACGCCCTTCTGCTTCCTCGGTCAATCCTGAGATGGAGCGAATACACAGGATACAGCTAGTCGCAGACACACTCAAGAGTCGGGTATCGGGTTACGGTGTCACACGGGAGGGTGTAGAACGAACAGCACAACTACAGGGGTTTGACACGGCCTGGGACGATGATAATCTCACAATTGCAGGCATCGCTGTCGAGCTTGAAGTCATATTCGACTCCACTGACAGAGACCACGTCAAGGATGTCAGTCTCAAGCTTAACGCACCCGATAGCGAGGAGCCTCAATTGCTCGAACAAGGCACAGAAATCCTCAAGGATAATCTAGAATCCTCCATCACCGTTGATGGCATTCCGCAATGGAAGAGCTTGGACACATTTCAGTCAAACTTGCAGTACCTAAGTCAATTGGACCGCATCGAGGGCGGTGTCCCCTGCTTTCAAGCCATCAACAGTCTATACGATGCTTTTCAGAAAATCTGGACCGCCGAAAAAGAGAAATTCGGGGGTCAAACAACTCAACAACGGCTAAGGCGAGGTGCGATTGGCAGACCAGCTCTCGATCAGTTGCCACGTCTAGGTTTGTCTGTTGACCACTGGGTTAGCGGTCAAGATATGCAGCAAGCGAATGACACTCCCGCTGGTGGTGAACAAATGCATACTGCTAGATTCTTCTGCGACGCAGGACCCCCTTCAACAGTATCAACAAAAGAATGGCTGTCAGATCGTATACTCACACAGGATGGTGAAGCCGAAGGAGATGCAGCAACTGATACATTGCAGCCTGACTGGAAAGACCCAGTAACAGATGCAAACGAGTTCGGGAAGGCAGGTTCAGACGATCTAACGATGGAGAAAACAGCGGAAATCTCAGCCAATGTCGTCGACATGCACTTTGCTTGTTCTTTGTCGCCCACGGTATATGTTCCCATCAACGTGGCTGCCACCCTTAATGTGGAGGTGGCGATGTTCGAGATGAACCAGGAACTGGCTATTACCTCCCAGATGATTCTACAAGAGCACTTCAATGCCTCGAAGGTGGGTGGTGCCAAAACCGTGTCCGAAGAGCGCTGGCTTCGGTGTCTGCCGGTGCCCACTGAGGCCGACCCATTGCGGCATCGTCGTCACTCGTACGCCCTACACTCAGCTCAACATGCAGCTGCTTTATGGTGCTACCCAGTGACACAGCTCAGCTTCAACCATCCGAGACAATTTGCAGCCGCCATACCTATACTACGGCAATATGCTTTGGTCTGGAGCCTCCTGCGCAGTCTGGTCAACTATGGAGAGGTAGAACCGAGTCATCAATCAAATACCGCTCGTCCAGAAAAGATTGCGGTAAAGAAAAAGTCGGCGCGACCTTCCAAACGCAGCAATGCCAAAGTCGTAGGAGTCACTCTTGACACTATTCTCGGCACAAACGGCAGCAAAACAGGCGATAACGATGTGCTACCGGTGGATGTGAGCCTAGATGTGTTCTCTGACATCTCAAAAGCAAGACTTGATGTCTACGCTCCATTGCAAGGAGTGCTTGCCAAGGGCAAGCAGGGCGCGTTCCTGTTCCTGTCCGTGAATATCTGCCATGACGGTATAATTGAGGTCAACGACCTCAAGGGTATGCATCCTTCTGTTGCTCCGCCCGATACGATTGTGCAGATTCTTACCGCCACTGAAGACATTGGACTCCTTGTCGAGTGGCTACTAGAACGAGCCCAGATAAGAGGATAGCTCCAACGGTTATGAAGGCCCGAAGTCTGGCTCGAACAGCGATCAGGCATTGGACTGAATAGGAAGTTTTGTTTGCATCCATACAAGATGCATCACCGACCGTGTCTTCCCCATGCTTCGGGAACCTTTCATGCATTAGTGAGAATAAATGACCTATCGCTGTTGACTCCTTGTCCATCAACACTGATCAATGTTACATGGTCATTGGACAACTAAACAAGAGCGTATAAGTTGCTAGTCAAGCTACGTTATTGTTGCCTGTGAGAGATGTACGTATGCAGTGCATGTGCTCGAATCTGACTAATTGGGCCGTCATGTCGGCATGGTACTGCGTTGCTCCGTTCCGCCTCGTGAAGTAGGCCTTATATATTACCAACCATCATTGCCATCGATTTCGATCCCCGTATCTATCAATCCACGGATCAAGTTATCAAATCTGGCGTTCAAAGCAGTCCCACGAATCCAATTTACTCGTAGCCATATTTCCCCGGCAAGACCCATAAGTCGAACCACAACGCGCAGCATGTCCAGGTAAGCCCAGCCATTTTGCGCAACATCAACGATTGCAGCTAAAGTGTCCTCTTCAACGGCAGTCTCGAGGATCTCGCCTCCAAGCTCGGAAGCCAGGATTTCCCAGTCAAAGTTGTGCCTACGCCTAAACGAGTCCGTGGGGTTTTCAACGGCAAGTACATTTTCGACACGACCGAGGCCAAACTCGTCTGGGAACACAAGTATTTCCCTCACTACTGGATCCCAAAGTCGGACTTTCTCTCGTCCGCCAAGTTTGAACAAGGTAAATCCAAGTCCGGCGGTGATTCGTCGCTCTCACAGCTCACCGTCGGCGACAAGTCCGTTTCGACACTACTGGTATCAGATACATTCAAGTCGGAACTAGCCGGCCTAGTCAAGATCGACTTCAAGGCCCTCGACGCCTTGTACGAGGAGCAGGCGCAAGTGCTGTACCATCCTAAGGACCCATACCACCGTGTCGATATCCTACCCACGGGCCGAAAAGTGCGCGTGGAGATCGACGGCGTGGTTCTAGCGGACACAGAGGATCAGGGCGGTGTCTTTTCCCTCTGGGAGACCAATCTCCCGGGCCGTTGGTATCTGCCACGCACGGCGGTGAACTGGGAGTATCTCAAGGAGAGTGAGACCCATACGGGATGTCCATACAAGGGTGAGGCGAGCTATTACAATGCTGTGATCAATGGGAAGGAGCATAAAGATGTGGTTTGGTGGTATAAGAATCCCACGCTTGAAAGCGCGCTCATTGCGGGCTTGTTGTGCTTTTACCCGGATAAGGTCGATACTTGGGTTGATGGGAAGGCAATTGAGAAGATTGGTATGCCGTCTCTGACGGCGGTCAAGAAGCAGGAGGAGTCTGGCCAGGTCAATGGATCGAAGTAACAAAGAGGTTCGGATTTTCATATAGCCATGTCGGGTATCTATTTCATCAGTCTTTAGGCAGTCACGATCCAGCTGATGTCACTTGGGATGCGAAGAGCGGGTTAAGCTGTCGCCGGCTGCTTCTTCCATCTCGACCTGTCTCAACTATCATCTCTTCGACATCAACCTCCTCCTGCATGATCCCTGTGCCTAAATCAGACACATATCGGCATGCCTGGTAATTACTGGGAGAAACTTTCATTAGTGATGGCGTCAGCTACGGGCAAGTTGAAGACCTCCGCATCTCCGCAATCTCCACAAGAAACCGAGTCTTGTTTTTAATAAATACTTTTATTCAACCTCCTCTCTTGTTCTCCTCTCGACCTCATCACATGCACAATCTTCTGCAGAGGTAGCGATGTCCCCGCAAATCATCATGTAGTTCTTCTCCATGATGGGTCCACGATGTCCTCCACAACGACGACGTCTTCAGATGCCGTCCAGTCTGCGGCAATCGGCACTTGCCCGTTGCTCCTCATTCGGCACGCTCTCCGCGTGAAGGATGTTGCATGTTGACGATGATGGAGTCGGTCGAGCAGAAGGAGATAGGTACTACAGAAACAGCCCTTAAGTTGTTCTTTCCCCGCCCTGCCTGTTCTCGAAGTTTTTCCACTCTTTACACTGATTGAAACAGCTCAAATGATGGCACGATCAATTTGCAAGTATTTAGGCTTCCTGGGAGTCCTCTCAACTGGTGTAAGTGCAGCTCTGATTGCACGCCAAAACAGCGAACCTACCGTCACAGTCAAGAATGGCAGTTACTATGGCCTGCACAACCCGACCTACAATCAAGATTTTTTCCTTGGGATCCCGTTTGCCCAGCCACCTGTGGGTGACCTCCGATTTAACATTCCAATGCCGCTGAATTCGAGCTGGAATGACACCAGAAACGCAACCCAGTATTCTTACGAATGTTATGGCTACGGCAGTGACACCTGGGTCCTCGGAAACCCGGTCAGCGAGGACTGTCTAACGCTCAACATCATTCGACCGAGCGGCACAGGGCCGAACGACAAATTGCCAATTGGCGTCTGGATCTACGGAGGTGGAGGTTATAATGGAGGCAGTCTGGACCCACGATACAATCTGAGCTTCATCGTCCAGCAGTCTGTTGAGATGGGTAAACCTTTCATCGGAGTTAGCATAAATTATCGTCTACAAGCATTCGGCTTCATATTCGGCACTGAAGTTCTGAAAGCTGGCGCCACGAACCTGGGTTACCGTGACCAAAGACTAGCTCTGCAGTGGCTTCAAGAGAATATCGGTGCCTTTGGCGGTGACCCTACGAAGGTTACAATCTGGGGTGAGAGCGCCGGAGCGACCTCAGTAGGAGTTCAGCTCACTGCGTACGGTGGTCGGGATGACAAGCTCTTCCGTGCTGGGATCATGGAGAGCGGTGCTCCCGTTGGAGCCTCACGGTATCTTAACGCCTCGACGTGGGACATGTACTATAACAACATCACCAAGGCGACCAACTGCAGCTCCGCATCAGATACACTTGCATGTCTTCGGGGCCTACCAATCGAGACGTTAAGCGCTGTTCTCAACAGCAGCGTGACTGCTCAAGTCCCAGCATGGGGCGCTCAAATTGACAACGACCTAATGATCAAATCCGGCACGCAACAACTGCTTACCGGCAAATTCGTCAAAGTCCCGATCCTCCAAGGAACAAACTTTGATGAAGGAACCGCGTTCGGCACCAAGGGCATCAACACAACTCAGCAATTCTTGTCAAATGTTATGTCAGCAGGTCCCAATAGCACCACAGCACAAACCATCGCTGCCTTGTACCCTGATATACCCGCCATTGGTATCCCAGCAACACTGCCCGGGCGACCGACAGGCTCTCAAGCTTACCAAGGCGCGCAGTACAAGCGCGAGTGCTCGTATGCGGGCGATCTGATCATGCACGCTCCCCGCAGACTTACATCCCAGATGTGGGCCTCGAACAACGTCAGTAGCTGGAGTTACCACTTCAACGTACTCGTCAATGGAGCGGGACCGACAGCTGGAGCCACGCATTTCGAGGAAGTGGTGTTCGTATTCCACAATCTCCAGGGTGGAGGCTATAACACATCTGTTGCGGTCGATCCCCTCGCGAACGAACCACCAACTTATGACGAGCTCGCCACCATCATGTCTCGATTCTGGGCGAGTTTCATTGTCGAGAGCGACCCGAATGGAAGTAATGCTACTTCCGTCCACTGGCCAACCTATAATCTCTCATCGCCCCAGAACATTGTCTTCGATACAAACGTGACGAATCTGCTTTATGCCGAGGCCGACTACTATCGAGCAGAAAGGATCCAATATATTGAGGACCGCTTCGTCAGTGTTTACGGGCGATAAGCGGAAATTTAGGGAAGCGAAAGAGGCTGATCATAGGGGAGTGATAATCGACTGAGTCTCCAAACGAGGCATAGTGTCATGACTATTGAACTAACTCTCATAGCGTGATGAACTGGTGTGCCTATTATCTTCCTGGCATCAGACATGTTTCCCGCATGTTATGCATACGACCTTATTGTATCCGTCATGCTATGATTATATGTTTCCTCGCCTCTTGCCACAGATCATCGACCTGAAAAGATCAGCGAGGTGCACTCCATTCCGTCAACATTACAATCCATCATCGACCTGCTCAAGATTGCACTTGCCCATTTTTCTCGGCGGCACTCTATGATGGAAAAGGTAGTCGATTTCTTGGAAAGTGCGGCCTTTGAGCTCAGGAATGTAGAAGTAACTCCAAATCGTACCGAGGAGGCAAGCACCACCAAAGACAAACCCAACCTTTCCTCTTAGATCCGCTTTGTCTGGATTGACCATGTACGGAACCACAATATTCATGACGGTGCCAAAGACAGCCTGACAAGCTGTGGCGAGTCCAACTGTTTTGGCACGGAGAGCTGGTGTCGAAACTTCTCCAAGCAGAGCGAATGCAATGACTCCAATCGTGGCCTGGTAGATAAGTGCATAGACAACAGTGCATGAGGCTTGCACCCAGCGCGCAGCCGAAGTATGGACGACGTCAAGGATACCCATAAGTACTAAGACAACTGTCATGCCGATCATTCCCCAGATGAAGAGTTTCCTGCGGCCAAGGGTGTTGATGGCCATCCAAGAGACGATAACGCCAACCACACCACAAGCTGTAACTCCGACCCCAAGATCGAAAGCATGGCTGGTCGGTATGCCTGCTAGCTCGAAGAAGTAGGTCGAGAACCCTAGGACGAACACGATGCCTGAGAGGTGTTGACATGCGAAAGCACCCACGGAAATCGTTGTGCGGACTAGGTTTGTCCCCTGGAAGCATTGGATCCATCTTGCTGACTGAGATAGCTCGATATCTTCATCAACAGTTCTGACGATCATCGCTAGTCTGGGTCCCACATCGGTGTCCTTGCCATGAAGCCGCTCAAGCGAACGTCTGGCATCCTCAATGCGGCCGTGACGCACATGATGCCATGGCGATTCAGGCGCAAATGGAAGTCCGACAAGAAGAATGGCTGTTGCAGTTAGTTAGGATTTACCATTTGGGGTGCGACTGGATCTTACCAACGAACAAGAACTGGATCGCGAAAGGTCCACGGAAAGCCCATCGATCGGTCCTGTCTCCGAACCCTTTGATGACCGCGTTGGACAACAGCTGACCAATGACGATCGCAAAGTTCACACCTCCTGTGACGATGCCTCGGAGGACAACAGGTGCTACCTCCGAACAGTAGAGAGGGCCGATGGTCAGGTAGAATCCCAGTCCGATACCCAGGATCAGTTTGCCAATGAGAAAGGCTGCTCTTGTGGTAGAAAAGATCTCGCCAAATATGCCACCAGTGACAAAGGTCAGCCCGATCAGCAGGGAATACTTCCGGCCTATGCGGTCGGAGACCCATGAACATGCGAATCCTCCGAAGAACTGACCAACACTTGAGATGCTGTTAAAGCCACTTTGCCAACTTGCCGGAAGCACAGGTTGACCCTGATAGATGTACCTAACTGCATAAGCGAGGAGCGCAAGCTGTCTTTATGGCCAACATACCCAAAGGTGAGACGAAACTGCGGCACTGAAATCATGGCGCCATTGACCTGAGCATCAAAGCCCCTGTAAAGAAGGTCAGCAACCAGCGTGTCCGATCCGTAGAGGTTCTCAAGACTCACCAACCAACTGCACTAAAGGCGAAGAAGACACACCAGAACACCACGTCTCTGTTCTTGGTGAGAGCCTCCCACACTGAGAGCTGATGTTCTTCTTGGGCGGCAAGTCGTGCTTGTTCCACCTTTGGGGCTACATTCTCAATAACTGCGTCGGCAGCCTTGCTTTGATCATGAATATCACCAGCTTTCTCCATCGTTTGCAGCTTTCCGAATATTGGAGAGGTGAAAGGACTGGGACCAAGGGAAAGGTATTTCACCTGAGAAATGTTTCAAGATCAAACGAGGCCAAGGGAGCATATATGAGTCTTTGTTGACTGCTTCATTCTTGAATTTATCACCTTGCAATGTATTCTGGAAGCCACTCCAGATGCATGGCTTTTCAACGCCGGTCTCTCAACGAGAAATGTCCTTAGTCCGGGCTTCCGCAAGTGATGCTTAGGTAACTTGGAAGGGATGTTGGGTAGCAGTGGCGCTGGAAGGAGCTGAATGCTACCCCGCCTGTCAGAGTTCCTGGCTTGCGTGGCCTTGTCCCTGTCCCAGAAGAATGTGGTGGAGGTGAGTCCTTATTAACTCATAAGGGTTAAACCTGCCCGGAAGGGTGTACACCAATACAGCATGGCTTCCTTTTCTGCCGAGAAACAAGGGGTTTGAAGAGAGCCTGTCACCATCCTCACCGCCATCTCGCCTGCAGGGACTGCATCGAAGATCGGATGCCAATTGTTCTAGAAGACTGTTGCATTCCGCTAACGTCCGCAACGCAACATGCCTGTTAGTCTGACTCTTATCCCCCGCAATGAAAAGTTGTCATCCTGTCATGCACATACTATGATAGGATATTGCCAGCACTCCGCTGAAGGCCATATCAGTCCCGGCATTCCGCTCGTCAGCTTCACCCATTCTCCCCATACCTTTCCCCGGATCATCCCCAACCCCGGCAATAATATATCGACCCGCTCATGACTGTCATGGAAAGTTCGCTGCGAGATATTCTGCACGCAACTGAACCAACCTATGAATCACCCACTTCACATACTGGACATCTAACGAAATCCAGTGACAGATCTCTGGGCCTCCCTGATCCACAACATGGCTCGACTGAGTCGCGTAAACGTCCTGCTACGCGTATAAAGTCGTCGTATCCACGAAAAAGGGCCATACAGGCATGTCAGAAGTGCCGTGTAAGGCGAACGAAGTGCAATAATGTACGCCCAGCATGTTCGTCTTGTTTGTCAATTGGTACGGAGTGTACTTATACTGAAGGAGACCACTCGACGTAAGTATGCTCCAAGATGTGGACTTTGGCTAGTACAGCTAACCAATAGTTGGGCAGCTTCGATTCGGCCAGTCTTGCCATCCTTGAAAAGTTGAATACCATTGAGGAGCTTCTGAAGGGTCCCAATGAGCGGAGACCAACGACGCTCACCCCAGGCAGTGTCGAGAGTGATGCTCGAGGGACCTTGTCCCGGCTGAAGTCCTTGAACTCACCCAGCCTGGAGAGAGCAAAAGATACTGCCCCTTTTCACATGAACATTGAGGGCGTTCTATCATGGGCTGTCTTTGACGATCTCAGTCCGAACCTCGACCTCAAAGGTCTTC
The DNA here is from genome assembly GCA_000835395.1 of Exophiala sideris. Taxonomy (NCBI): domain Eukaryota; kingdom Fungi; phylum Ascomycota; class Eurotiomycetes; order Chaetothyriales; family Herpotrichiellaceae; genus Exophiala; species Exophiala sideris. Next base: position 3,795,107 of record KN846952.1, on the reverse strand, counting down.
TCAACTCGACTAATCAGGCTGCACCACCGTATCTGTCGGTAGGCACAGAATTTGACGAGCAGATGGGCGAGGAGACCCTGGTTGCTCGGTTTATGAACAATGTCTTCATCTACAATCCGGTTCTTGAAGAGGCGAAGCTTCACCGGTACATGCGGGATGCTCGGTTCAATGGTATCGGTTGGGATGCACAGTCCTGTCTCTTGGTAAGATCTCTGCTTCGTGGACATTGTTGATCTCCCTAACTCTATCCCAGTTGCTAATATACGCTCACGGGTCCATTGTCGGTCCCTTCGACGGCGGACACCAACCAGATGCGTCATCTTTCCGCTCGACGCCTCAGTTCAAGCAAGCTGAATCATTCTTCTCGGCAGCCCAAAAGAGGATGGGCCTTTTACTTTGTAGGACCGGTGTCCTGGAAGCACAATGCTTCTTTCTAGCCGGTGTGTATCTGATGGCCACCTTACGACCGATGGAGGCATGGAAAATGTTTGTACAGGCTCTCGCCTGCTGTCAAGCATTCTACACCGAGAAGGATTCTCCGGACGCGGACAAGGAAGGTGAGCAGCGGCTACGAGAGAGTATCTACTGGACATGCTTCAAGTCTGAACTGTAAGTGTGCCCACTACTCGCACTTTGCGCTGTTGTATCCTGATCCTAGTTACAGTGAGCTTCGACTGGAACTGAATGTTTCTGAGACCTCGATATGGGACCTGACATATCCCGCTTTCTTCCCTTCACCACCAGATGGTCTCCGGTCTCAGCGAGAAATCGTCTGGTACTTCTACCTCGCCGAGATTGCACTACGCCGTCTAGGCAATAGAATACTGAACTACATTTACGACACGAACACCAAAACGGCCAGCTCATTGGCCGACATGGCTGACTCGACTCGGGGCTTTGAACAACAGGCCGCAGATTGGTTGAGGTCGCTTCCACAAGCCCTCGAGCTGGACTCCCCATCCGTTGGCGAGGAAAGCGAACGCGAACTGCATCACTCGTTGAAGTTCATATTGAAAGGACATCTGCTTGACTGTTACGAGATGATGTACTGGCCTTTCATCGTCGTGGCGGTCAATTACGACAAGCCCGAACAAACTGCAACCATCACGAAAGCCATGCTCGACTCGTTTATACAAAAAGCGCTTGTGGTCTGCGTTGAACGGATCGAGAAGAATGAGCAGGGCTTCTACTATCGTCATCACGGGACGTGGTTGATGTTGAGGAGTTGCACAAGAAGTGCGTTCGTCTTGCTTGCTGCTGCAAGGCTGGAGAAGTTGACGCTCCTTATGCCCGAGAGGTGGAGGCTGGCTGTGGAGAAGGTGTTGGATATGCTGAGGTTTTGGCGACGGGAGAGTAGAGATGTGGAGGATAGGTTGAGGCTGATTGAGGCGTTGCTGGACGGGGTGACATATGGTGGGCCGAGGGTGAGATAGAATGTTAGAGTAGCCGTTCGCCGAACGAGGAGAGCATCGACATTACATATGAATTTGAGTCGTGAAAACAATGATCAAGCATCTACCTCTCGAACCTTATAATCAAACATGCCATTCGACGCCAGGCTGTTCTTGTCGAGCATCTTCTTCGAAATGTCGATACCCGCTGCCGGGACACGATACTCAAATCTCTTCCCAGAGGCTGCCTTCTTCCCATCAGGTAGCGGGTAAGGGAAGGGCAAAAACTCCGGCATAAGACCAAGCTGAATCAAGACCGACGCCTGGTCCCAAGCGATGTGTTCATGGTACAACCTGTCGCCACGTATACACACCACGGCTGTGAACGGGACTTCCACCCTCCGTCCTGTCGGAGGAATACCGGGAATCCTAGTCGACAGTCAGTTTCATGACAGTCTCACCACACTTGTATGCAAAATGGGTTGGTAACTCACATCCAATCCATCTCCCTATCATGAGTGAACTTGAAGATAAACTCATCGACCACGCGGTCAATACCTATCGTGCGGCTGACGAGTTGCATCTCGGTATCGTCGGGATTATTGTGGATAAAGTTATTTTGGTAGAATTTTGTTAGTCGTACGCGACCTATACCGCCGGTCATCTAGGAAGGCAATCGGATCAGTAGGGAGAATGTATCGCGCTCTCAAGAAGAGGCTTGAAGAGTAACAATGCAATCTCGGTTGTTAGAGGAGGCCAACATACCGTAGTGATATGGTTGACGTATGGTTCCTGGACCATAGTGCCCATCGTCTTGGCCGCAGATCGGTCGGCAAATTCGAAATACGTGTGTTCCTCCCAGATGGCTTCGAGGTCGAAGTCGGCTCCTCGGATGTACTTCTTCAGGAATGTGAGATTTCGGGTATGCGAGACTGATTCTTCGGTGCTGTCGAAGTCGGGTTGGCATGGGATGGCGAATTTTGATTTGGCTGTAGGGTAGGAGTATGACTTTACGTCGTCGGTGCTTTTGGGGACAGTGCTTTTGCCGGCAAGATGGTAAAGACATGGTATGGATGCTGAACTTGGTAGCTTGTCCGCTGCATCGCCGTAGATGACAGCCGCTTTTATCCTTGGGTCGAACGTGACGTCTTTAGTATATTTGTCCCATAGGGATGAGCTGTATACTGGATGTTATTAGCGTTGTACTTGGGTAGAACTTCTGTGGAGCGCTCAGTTGAGACTTACCGATCAATCCGATGCCACTTCCATTGGGGCAAGCCTCGCACGACTCGAGGACGGCAACAGCTTTGGCGAAAACTTCCTGTGCCGAAGCTGTAGTCATGAATGCGGGTTCCCGGATCTCGACGACCGCGAAGCCTTCTTCTGCCCATTTCAGGAGAGGGGGTGGGATGCCGTCTTCGCATACCACACCGCCTTGCGTGTAGCTTGGTGCGTTTTCGGGGAGAAGAAGGATGAGACCGGGCCCGGATCCTCTCCGTGACAACGGTGGTAGCAGCGAGATATAGTCTCCGACCTTGATGAGGTCGGCAGAAGGCAGTTTGACTGGGTCTTCCATGACTGAGGAGTCGCCCATGTTGACGTATGCGATATTTGGCCAGGCGTAGAAACTGTGTCGAGCGGTCTGGTGGCCGGTGCTAAATTGACTGTCCAGAGTAGTGAGTCAAGCACTGTCTTTTACCTTGTCAAACGTCATAGGATGATGAACAGCCCAATGTTCGTTCCTACGGCACGACGACACGTAACCAATATGATGGATACACTTCCTTATCGACCGTGGTGCGTTATCCGAGAGTCTACGGGCCGCCACAGCATTTTGTCTCGAGGCTGTACTAAGCCCATAGCAGTTCTAGCCTATCCTGACAAGGCTGAGCATCTTGCATCCATTTTGAGTTAGCAGTATTTTCTTATCGATAAGACTAAACGGGCTTGAAAAAAGTTGTAGCGTTCCTCAATTTGAAAACTGCGGTTTATCCAGGCTCACCATTTTCACCCAGACTATCCGTTCTGTACACCCGCAATCATGGAACCACACGCCGATAAATCTAAGAAAAGGAAGAGAAAGCATGCAAAGGCTACCACTGAAAGCACAGAAACGCCGGTCGCTACAGCCCCAGCTGTGACTGAAAAAGTCCGTCCTTCTACAAAAGAGCCCCGAGAAAAAAGCAAGAAGAGGCGGAAGACATCACATAGCAGTGACAATGAGGATGAAGATGCAGACAATGTATCGGAATCTGCACTGGAGGCTGGGCCACTCGAGGCGGACGCCGACGAGGAGGTAGACGATCATGATGTTCCCGCCGCTCAGAACACTTCAGACAACGAATCTCCAAGCGACGATGAAGAAGCCGACGACGACACCGCTGGTCCCGAACTCGAAGAAACAGTAGACACAAGAAATGGCACCCACCAACTCACCGCAACGTCAGACCTTCCCACCGAAACCGACCCCTCCCTCCCCGGCACCGACAGCCAACCCCAGAAATTCACCGATCTCAAGCTCTCCGAACGCACCATGAAAGCCCTTGCAGAAATGAAATTCGAAACCATGACTGAGATTCAACGTCGGGGCATTCCACCCCTCCTTGCAGGCCGGGACGTCCTCGGCGCCGCCAAAACCGGCTCCGGCAAAACTCTAGCCTTCCTCATACCCGCGGTCGAAATGCTGCACGCCCTCCGCTTCAAGCCACGCAACGGCACAGGCGTGATCGTGGTCTCACCCACCCGCGAGCTGGCCCTCCAAATCTTCGGTGTGGCCAGGGACCTAATGGAATTCCACAGTCAAACTTTTGGGATTGTCATCGGCGGTGCCAACCGCAGCGCCGAAGCCGACAAACTGACCAAGGGCGTCAACCTGATCATTGCCACCCCCGGCCGTCTCCTCGACCACCTCCAAAACACACACGGTTTCGTCTACAAGAACGTGAAAGCCCTCGTCATCGATGAAGCCGACCGTATCCTGGAAGTCGGATTCGAAGACGAAATGCGGCAAATAGTCAAGATCCTGCCCAAAGAAAATCGTCAGACGATGCTCTTCTCTGCGACACAAACCACAAAAGTCGAGGATCTTGCCAGAATCTCTCTCCGCCCAGGACCCCTATATATCAATGTGGACCACCAAAAGGAGCACAGCACGGTTGAGGGTTTGGAACAAGGCTACGTGATCTGTGAAAGCGACAAGCGCTTTCTGTTGTTGTTCAGCTTCCTCAAGCGCAATCTCAAGAAAAAGGTCATTGTATTCATGTCGAGCTGCAATTGCGTCAAATACCACGCCGAGTTGCTCAATTACATTGACCTGCCTGTTCTCGAACTGCACGGAAACCTCAAACAGCAGAAACGCACGAACACGTTCTTCGAGTTCTGTAATGCGAAGGTCGGGACTATGGTGTGTACAGATGTCGCGGCCAGAGGACTTGATATCCCGGCTGTGGATTGGATCGTCCAATTCGACCCGCCTGATGACCCAAGGGATTATATCCATCGTGTGGGCCGGACGGCGAGAGGTGCGAATGGGAAAGGACGGAGTTTGATGTTCTTGCAGCCCAGTGAGGTTGGGTTCTTGAGTCATCTTAAGGAGGCGAGGGTGCCGGTTGTGGAGTTCGACTTCCCGGCGAAGAAGTTGCTCAATATCCAGAGTCAACTTGAGAAATTGATCACGCAGAACTATTATTTGAACAAGGTACGTTCACCTGTAGAACTTGATGTGAAGTGACTTGCTAACGCGTGCTATTAGTCCGCAAAGGATGGCTACAGATCATATCTGCAGGCTTATGCTTCTCACAGTCTACGTTCTGTGTTCGATGTGAACAAGCTTGATCTGGTCAAGGTTGCCAAAAGCTTTGGTTTCGCCACGCCACCAAGGGTAGATATCCAACTGGGAGCAAGCATGCAGCGAGACAAGAAGCAAGGAGGGAGAAGGAGTTATGGCAGTCAACCAAAGCAGAATGGTCATTCGATGAAGTTTAAGAGGTAAAATGACCCAAACTAGTTGCTGTACCGTCATCATAAAGAGTACTTGTCTCCCGATCAGGGCCTGTTTGCAGAAAAAGTGGCACGGTCTGACATGCCTTACATCGCCGATATAAGCTCGAAGGCCCACAGGTTCACGATGGCGGGTGCTTTGACAGCAAGACAGGAAGGCTGTACGATAGAGATGATGAGGTGTACCTTCGCCAAGAGCTAGAACTACAGTATGTCGTTGTGTGCGATGGGCTCCGGACCAACAAGAAGGAATGGTTTCTGCTTGAAGCTGAAGAGCAACAACGGTCAGGCAGTGCCACTTTTTCTGGAAATAGGCTTGCGATATTCGTTCCTCACGAGCGACGTTAGTTTGGGTTAAAGTCTTTGTCTACCTGCCAGGTCTTTCCGGCCCATTTCCTACCTCAAACCCCTGAGTACAATTCCAGACAAAGCTGCGCCCTGACCTCAATTCTTCTCATCAAAGTCCCCTATTCATGTCATCATAGTAGCTAGTTGAGCGAAATTTGGCGTCCCCCAGCCACTGACTGGATCCCATCCTGAACCTGCCGCCCAAGAAGCATTCTCGATCTTTCCAGCTGGCTGACCAGTGTAGATGTCGACACCACTACAGCCACGCGAAGCTCCAAGAGTTATGTCCGTGAAGCCCTGATTGCCGGAACCATACAGCCATGGGTTGAGAAAGCCTAATCTTGGCAGTCCTTGCTTGATTCGAATACTGTTGAGGTTGCTGATGATGGCCGCGAACGTTGGAGCCGCGCAGGAAGTGCCCCAAACGAAGTCGGGCTCGCCATCATTCCACACCAGGTATCTGACAGATTGAGCCGAAACGTCCGGGTATGCTCTCCCACTGACGTTGAAGTAGCCTTGATTGGTGTCACCGAGATTGACGAGATATTCATAAATGGTGCCGTCCTGCCAGGACGGCCGAGGAAAGTAATTTGAGAAGCCTCCAGATGTGAAATCCGCAGCGATTTCCGGGTTGATACCGTACGTACCTCCAACGGCTGTTACAAAAGGGCATGTCGCCGGAAATGAAGGCGAGTATTGAAGCGTATTTCTTCCGTCATTGGATCGACAAGCGCTTCCTACTCCCGTATCACCACTGGAGAAGATGATGGACACTCCGCGAGCAGTGAGCTGGGCGAAGAGGTTGCACACCTGTACAGCATAGTTGTCTGGCACGCGTCAGTGACCGATCATACTGGCCAGAATGCTTTGTGACGTACACGGCACACTTTCTTCATCTTCGCCATATGACGTGGACAAGACACCTGGTAACATCGAGTCATCAAGACCAATCAGGTATTGAAGCTGATTCAGGTAAGGCTCGTTGGTCCCGTTGGCTGCCAGCGGCTGATCGAGATCTGGATCAATGGGTGCTTGCCCACCTGTCGAGTAGTACGTTATGGGCGTGCCTCCAGTGAGGGCAGCAGCATATTGTACCTGCATGTATGAGCGTCAACCCGGGTCGGGACTATTATACAACTCACGTCAAGATTTCCCTCGGCACTGGTGTTGACATTGAATTCCGCATTTGCAATACCACCATTGATGCTGGTGATGTTGAGCGAGCCCATTAAGTAGGGGTTCAAGTTCGAGATGAACATATTGAGATCATCGACATAATATACCTGAGGATTGTTAGTCTCGAAAACCTGTGCCGGTGAGAACATGGGGAAATTATAAAGGTTCAGGGAACAACGAGGCATCTTCTCAAGCATTACTTACTTGTCCGTCGAAACCAGATATCCCAAGCATCGTGTCGTTGGCGGACGGCGTAAACTCGCTCATTTGGTAGAGGCCGCGAATGCAGGCCGGGGTTACAGTAGTGTTACAGAAAGTCTCGTTGTATGTGGTCAATGTCGAGGAAGATATCTGCAAAGGCTGCTCGTCGCTGTCCAGCCTGATCTGCAGCTTCGGGCTCCCGAAGCGAGTTGTGGGTTGGATCGTTTCGATCATGTTTCGCAGATTGAAAGGCACGGAGTATTGGGGCGTACGGATCACAGTGGTGTCCTTTTGTCGATAGTAACGAAATTTTGTGTCCAACAGAGCGTTGGCAGTTGAAACAATTACGTTGAACGTAATCCAATGTCCTGACACCTTGATGGTATCTTCATCTACTCCTTCACTCTTAAGCCATGTTATGATCTCATCACTAGCTTCGCTGGCTGGCTGCGTCCACACATCGACCTCGCGTTTGGTGAGATGATTGCCGTACGAGGGATGACCAGGGGTCGAGATATTGTTAATAAGCTGGTGGAATTCGGCTAGGAGTGGCTGGTCCATGGCGACTTGCAGGACTAAGACTTGGTCCCCTGCAGGCTCACCGATCTGGAGGAAATTGTCAGCATCAGTACACTTTGCTTTGAATAGTCGATTGACATACCTGCGTCCAACCCCTGGGGGTACCAGTCAGGCTTTCCACAATCTCGGATGCATCATCAAGCAAGGACAGAACAAGAACTGCACACGAGCACAGGAGCAGGAAGAATTTGAATGAGACCATGTTGTCAACAAGAGAGCACATCACAGCCATCGGGAATAGTTGTATCGTTGGTCTGGAGGTAAACTACGAGTGCAACAGACAAGATATTATGTTCTCAGCAGATGGGATTCATTTTGGGCAGGAGTCAAGTGATACAAGGCAGTCACCGCATTGACACGCCCGGCTACGGCATCGGGCCATATGCGACCTCCGATCTCAAATGCCGCATTATCTGCCCAGGTAGTCAGCGATAGTAGAACAAGAGCGGTCATTGAAAAGTCAAAACGGCTTGAGAAAACGTCTTGATCGCTAATTTTCGTGAAGCATGGAGCTCAGCTGCTTGATACCGCCACAGAATACCTACTAAAGCCAAAAGCTGTATTTTGTTTCATCATACTCCCAATAGAGCCTGAACAACCCGGAAGCCTCCACCCGGCAGAGCGTCCGTGTCTATCGTCGCATCATATCCGAACCGGCCTGCAATTCGTGTTCTAGGTCGTTGCCGACAAACTGACCCGCCTCCTGTGGTCTAGGGTCGTCGCGACCACTAGTCCATTGAGCTGGATTCTCCGGAATCGGCACATTAATGCTTGAGGTTGAGGTCTGAGTAGGTTGATGACGGACGTGATGTCGGAATCTCATAACTTCATCCAGGATCATCTTTCTCATCTCTTGGACATCTTCCACGACCTCAAATGCGAAATCAAACGTCTTAGGACATGGGGGTTCGTCTGATGCATCATGCCAGATATGGAGGTATCTGTGCTCCAGCGCCTCTTCAACCGAAATGCGCGACGAGGGATCGAATGCCAGCATCCGGTCCAAGAGATCCAATGCATCGGGATTTGCCTGCGGGAAGAGCCTCTGGAATGGTACTTTGGGCATGTAAGGGAGGTTTCGAACATATTCTTGAGCCCGGGGCGATCCAATCCGCGAGAGAGTCTCCTCATTTGGTGTACCAAGGTAATGCAGGATCTGGTTGAGCTGATCAACATAGTCGCGTCCCTTAAAAAACGGCCGGCCGCCTAGCAGCTCAGCCAGGATACATCCGACGGACCAAACGTCGACTAAAGCGGTGTTAGCATGAATTCAACCATCAAAAGTAATGTTCAACGTACTGGCTTTAGTGTAGCTCTGGAAACTCAGCATGATTTCAGGAGCACGGTACCATCTCGTAGCAACGTATTCTGTCATGTATCCAGCATTCTCCTCCGGATCTTGAGAGAACCCTCTTGCCAGACCAAAATCGCAGATCTTGAGCTCGCAGTCGGCGTTGACGAGTAGATTCCCCGGCTTCAGATCTCTATGCAAGACGTTCGCAGAGTGAATGTACTTGAGCCCGCATAGGATCTGGTAGATGAAGGATTGGAAGTGGGCGTCTGTGAGTGGTTGACCAGAACGGATAATGGCCGCCAGATCACACTCCATCAACTCTGCTCGAGGTTAACCACAAGTAAGCACGAGTCAGGATAGCAGTACCTTCATAAAGATAGGTTTCGTTGAAGTTGTCTGGCCGAGGGATATCCATATCGTACAGGCAGGTGATCTATACAGGTTCAGCAGTCGAACGGAACATCTCAGGCGCAGAGCTCACATTTCTATGACCACGGAAGTGCTGTAGGAGCTTGATTTCACGCAGGGCTCTCTTTGCGAGGATCTTCTTGCTGAAGACATTGGTGACCTTCTTGATGGCAACGCCCTCGCCGGTCTGAGAGTTAGTCGCAGCGCTTATCCCTTGTCAGCCCAATGCTGAAGCCCTTTGTCTTGACATACATACCAGACAATACCATACGCACCCTGTCCCAGCTCTTTCGTCACAGTGTATCGCTCATCGACAGCGAAGTCTTGGTTGAACACCTTGAACACCTTGCGCCCGGACAAATCGCCCATGATTGCGGTTTAGGAGTACTTGAGCTGGGTATAGTAGGTGACGACGCGTTTACGTTGAGGACGAGGATGAAGGTGATGGAAGAGCTTGTGTCTGGAAAGACAAGGTCGATGACCCAAGGTTATATGACAAGAGGATAGTTTCTGCCGATGTGGACTGTGCGGCTGAGGATAGAGTTGGCTGGTGCTGACGCCGGGTACGACTCTGTTACGGCGAGCGACCACGATCAGCCTTGGAAGGTGGGGGCTGAATTGTATACTGGTGTAGGATGTAGCCAGTAAGCGTGTCTTTTGTCGAGGAAGTGTCTGAGACAAGGCAGAATAGAAGCAGATGAAATATGTTGCAATAGCCGCTGAACGGTTTGGCAATCTTGCCTGTCGGGCGCTTCGCAAGAGTAGAGGGGTCCCAGTGTTATTGACAGTGGCGGTGGGAAGGCTGCGCAGCCTGTACCTGGCTCCCTCGCGAGGGAGGGGGGAATGCCAGCAAACACGCCAAGCAAAGGTACTCTGGGGGTGACTGCCGCACGTGCCTGACACATACCTAAGTACTAGTACCTAAGATAAGTCTATTTGCAGGGTTATTTCGAGGCTATTGAATGGCCAATCCATATATTGAGTGAAGCCACATCCCTGTCAAAATTTATTAAGGCTGCCAACAAGCAAACAACACGATCTGCCTATCATACAAGATACCCTTCACTGCCATTGGATGCACTATCCGGACATATGCATTCATTGACCTCACCGTAGGTTCTGCAGTATTGTGGCGGTGATGGTTGCCATGTCGGGTTGAAAACAAATCGACTCGTATATTGGTAATAGTCAGTATGGAAGAACTACTGGCCAAGCACCGGAAAGAAAAGCGTGATCTACAGGGACGAATCACGCAGAAGAAGAAGAACGCCACCAAGAAGACGAGAAAAGGTGTCAATGATGAATGCGAAAGCCTAGAGCGAGATTTGGCTGAAAAGCATCAGGCCGAAATTGCTGCATTGGATGGAGAAAATCCCGATCAAATCGAGTCGGGTCTGGATGACCTGCCGCTCGAGGATCCTGTTGCCGGAGGTGATCATGGATCAACGACTGATGCTAACGGGTCGAAGGCAGAGGAGTCCGATGCACAATCACTTGCTGATCAGCCACGAGCAAAAAAACCAAATCGACAAAAAGCAAGACTGGCCCGAAGAGCCGCCGAACAGGAAGCTCAGGCCGCAGCTGCGACTTTGGAGGCCGAGAGCCTACCTGATCTCCGAGAGCAAGAAGTGGCTGCTATGAAAAAGCAGATGGAAAGTCGAAGCTTAGCAGAGACTATGATCCGTCCGGATGGGCATTGCCTCTTCTCTGCATGTGCGCACAGTATGTCCCCGGAGCAGGTCTTGAAATCCGGGCCCAAGAAGGCACCATATGAGAACGTGAGATTCGCGGCTGCTGAGTTCATGGCGAATCATCCGGACGACTTCGAAGCTTTCATGGAGGAGCCTCTCGACACGTACGTCAAGAAGATCCGGGACACGGCGGAATGGGGAGGACAGCTCGAGTTGCAGGCAATCGCGAGATCATACCATGTCGACATCAACGTGCTTCAAGCTGATGGGAGAGTGGAGAAGATCGGCTCCGGATCAGACAAGGCAGGGGAGTCAGACGATATCTGGCTTGCCTATTATCGACACAGTTTCGGCCTAGGAGAGCACTACAACGCATTGAAGAAAGTGGACAAGACTTGAAAACACTACAATAATGACCATGAAAAAATGGCGAACCTTTACAACATATCATTGACAACACCAAGTCAACGGTGCCGCCAAACAGATATCCAATCTTGGACTTTGTCCTCGGCGTCTTTACCGACCTTATGTGTGTCAGCGGGCTGCCAGTGACCAACCCTCTCCAGGGCTCCAGGACTCGAAGGTGCGAGAGGATTCATCCTGACGTTACCCTCAGCATCGTACTTGACTTCCTCTCCAGGATGACTCAAATGCTCAAGGTACGCTTTGGGCGGAGATGCAAAGGGCGGTCCCCCGGCTTGGGCAGGCTTGTTCGTGGGGAATTCTAGACAAATGAGATTGGCTTGAGGGTCAGGTCGGAGGAGCTGGGACATTCTCTTCGCCCATGCAGGTCTCATGGGAAGTTGCATTGCGCAAAAGAACTAAGTTGAATATGAGCAATGGCCAGTCGCAAAAGGGACGTTTCTGGCAGGATATAGTACTCACAGTGTAGTCGTAGATCAGATCGAACTTTGCGTCTTTGCCAAAGCCAGTGCTCTCCAGCCAGTCGTCCGTGTAGAAATCACCGTGAACGAAGCGAGCAGTACCCTTTCCGACCTTTTCGTCTCGGACCGGATAGTCTCCAGCATGTTCTTTCTCGTAGTCTTCGCACGCCTTGAGAGCATCCGCAGCGTATTCGAGCCCAACAGCATCGTAGCCAAAGCTCTGCAGTAACAACACATCGACACCTCGGCCACAACCAGGGACTAATGCACGTTTCCGTCGTGGCTTCCCGTTCTCATCGACCATGGCGTGCCCAATCAGGTCCGCGTGGTCGGCTAGGGTGTCCGCCAGTGCTGGAGACGGGTGCCCTCGATCCCATGGCAGAAAATCCCCTTTGGCCCATAAGTCTGCCCAGCCTTCAGCGTACTTTTGTCCTTGGAAAGTGCTGAAATGTTGCTTAAGCGCAGCACGCGCTTCCTCTACGGGGAGGTCACGACGGATGGGTTGCGTACCAGACATTGTCAGTGTGCGTGCGATCCTGGGCTTGCTGTTGGTGACTAGAGAACGTTTCTGGATCTGCAAATATGCCAGAGCTTGAACCGGACGATTTAATGGTCTTTCAATTGCAACGTCCCTTGTCGTCACTGGAAGCCTGATTTGCCAGGGTCTCCGGTAAAATTGAGTTGTTGTGTGGAAAGGCTGCCAGCATGAATGTCTCATGAGAAACGAAGTAGCGACGAAGATAGCTAATTGATCAGCCACTGCTTGACTGGTGTTGGTGTTTAAGACACGCAATGCTCCTCGAAGAAGTCTTTGCTCTATTCGAACCCCACACAGCTCAACATGTTTCCATCATCAAGATGGAAACTCAGGCTCACTAGGCCCGTTGATTGGTTCATGCGCATAATGCTTAGGATGACCACATCAAGTCGATACTCTTCACGACTGACTATCTACTTTATGTTCAAGATTCGATATATACGATTGATGTATGTCCGATGTTAGTCTCCAACTGAGTTGCAGAGGCGTCGCATCAAATCAAGCCAGTACTTGCTCCAGCGTCCATCTGCGGAAATCTGCGCGATGTTCAACGCTATTGGCCTCCATCAACACTTCCGGCGCACGTCACCGGAAGCGTGCGCGTGCATCAACACCGCTGTGTTGAACGATCTATCAACCGATGTCCTGCAGAAGTGCCTGGACCAAGATAGGTCGATCTACAACACGATAGAAGGTAACGCAGGCAATATCTCGATGGCCATGTCGTTGAGGTGTTCAGCCGAGGCGAAACCCTTCCGTCACCGGCAGTGTCTTTCTGCAACGCCCAATGATTGCGGGGTCTGCGGCAAAGACGGCACAACAATTGCATTCACGGGCTCTTCTTTAGCATCTCCCCACTACTGCCGAAATCATGTCATTGGTGGTGTCGAACTTTCAGCAGAGAAATATGCGCAGTAGTGAGCAGTGTCCGTCAATATGGCGACAATGGATTTCGACGCCCTTTCACCGCTGTCGGCTTCCTTCCCTCCTCACGCACTGTTCCGACTCGACTACCTATCCACATCAAGTCCGATCGTGAAAGATCTGGACGACTGCAGCGGCATGCAGCTGACCGCGCCATTGTCGAACTTCCCTTGTTGACATCTCTCTCGCTGCTCACGCCCTAGAGCATGATACGTCCTATTTCCTGCGAGACTCGAATACATAAGAGGTAGTGATGACTAGGACCAGAGACCTGCGATCCACTCCTCCAGTATCCAGTCACCCAATCCACCGTCCGAAGCATACACATGGCGTCCGATAACCTCGAGAAGATTCCTCCCTCACCAGAGACAGTCTGTGGCCTGGCTTCCGCAGAAGCTCTGGGGAAAATATCAGAGAAGGAATATGGCAAACCAGCGGACAGTCAATCGGTACATTCGGTGACACACTCCCTTGCCCAATCCGAGCAGTCTACCGTGGCGGACTCAGACGTGGATATTGAGGTTGCGGATGATGTCTTGCAAAGAACAATAACGCCTAAGAAGCCGCTCGTCAACGTTTCTCGGTCAGCAAGGCGTGGTCTGTTCTCGCGATTCGCTCTGGTGGCCGAGGTGACCGAGCCATATGATTACAAGGATTCCACAAAATGGTTCGTTACTTTCATCGTGGCAGTCGCTGCGGCCGCTGCTCCGATCGGAAGTGCAATTATATTGCGTATGTATTCCCTATCATGCTGATGTATCCAATCTCGCTAACAATGATCCAGCAACACTCGAGGATGTGGCTACTGAACTTCATTCGACTCCGACCATAACAAATTTGACCGTCGCTCTGTACATGTTGAGTATGGCGATCTTCCCGCTCTGGTGGTCTGCCTTCTCAGAAGTATACGGTCGACGATCTATATATATCGTTTCATTCGCGCTATTCATCCTGTTTGGCGTTCTCAGCGCTGTTTCGAAGTCCATCGGGATGCTTATTGCCATGCGATTGCTCTCTGGTGGTGCTGCGGCCTCTGTTCAAGCAGTGGGAGCGGGAACAATTGCCGATATCTGGGAATCGAGAGAGAGAGGAAGGGCGATGGGAATCTTCTACCTCGGTCCACTCTGTGGTCCCCTCTTCGCACCCATACTGGGTGGTGCCCTTGGCCAGCATTGGGACTGGCGGGCCACTCAATGGGCCACTGTCATTTACGGAGGTAAGCACGGATCCCTAACATGGTCAGAGACATGCTGATGAGATACTATAGTGTTAGCATGGTTTCTGATATTCTTTGCACTGCCCGAAACTCTCAGAGCAACAAAAGACGTGGTTGCAGATGCGGCTACAGACGGAGCAGCATCGGGGAATGGCAGCACCCGGCCTCCTTTGAGTCGAAGCTCGACCCGAGAAGTCGTACAACAAAACTCCAAGAAGTACTTCAAGGTGGCCAAGATGATGCTGCTGGATCCCTTACGGGTCATCCTATTTCTCCGCTTCAAGCCAGTTTTGCTCACCGTTTACTATTCGGCCATCACATTTGGCTCGCTCTACGTTCTCAATATTAGTGTTCAATACACGTTCGAACGACAGCCATACCACTTCCCCACCGTCATTATTGGATTGCTGTATATTCCCAACTCCATTGGATATATTTCTGCAAGCATATTTGGAGGCAGGTGGATGGACTCGATCATGAAGCGAGAGGCGCTCAAGGCAAATCGAGTCGACGAACACGGCAAACTGATCTTTCGACCCGAAGATCGTATGCGAGAGAACGCGTGGTTGGGCGCCTTCATCTACCCTGTCGCCTTGGTTTGGTACGGGTGGTCGGTCGACAAGGGAGTCTTCTGGCTCTGTCCGGTAAGTCACTTTCAACACGTTGAGGACGTATGAAAGACCCCAGTACTGACACGTCTAATGCAGATGATTGCCAACTTTTTCTACGGGGTGGGTTCGATGCTTATTTTTGCCATGTCGACGACCATGTTGACGGAATTTATGCCACGACGATCTTCTTCTGGAGTGGCGTTGAACAATTTCTGCCGAAACATTCTGTCCTGTATTGGCGCATTTGTTGGAGCTCCTTTGATCGGAGCCATTGGAAATGGCTGGCTCTTTATGATTCTGGGAGTATGGACGCTTTCAGGCGCCATGGTCATTTGGGCGATGAAAAAGTATGCGTCACAATGGCGAGAAAAGATGGACAAGGAGGATGATTGACGAATGTCTTTACGCATTATGATAGATGATAGATGATGGAAAACAGAGACATGCTACCGTGTGACCTCTTGAAACCCTTGGTCTATACGATACTTGTACATAGACTTCGAGTTCAACAGAGCTAATAAGCCCAGACTCTGTTCATTCGACACGGATTCGGCTTGTGTGCCTCCAACCCAGCAGATCCGGATCACGATGACGGCCCTCCCATTACGGGTAGAATTAGCCCGAGCTGGGGAACCCGAGGACCTAAGCCCAAAGTGGCACTTTTGTTCGATTGGACGCTGGCGACGTCTTTCCGCTTGATCCTTATCGTGAGGAATATCAACAATGCACCAATCTTGAAAGAGCGAATCCAAACGTCTCTGGCCAGGCATGAGGTCACGGCTGAAGACGTAGCCAAGGACAAGATCTATGAAACTGGAGATAGGAGTTTCGCTCGATTGGATGGGGTTCCTTGCCCTTTTCCAGGATTGGGCTGTTTACGAGACCCGGCGACCTCGAAACTGAGCATAAAGGAACGAGCACTGATGGTGTATATATCAAGCCTACCTGTCCTGTCGACCCAAAACCCAAGTTAGATCGTCTTACATTGCGGAGGTATTGAAGGTTCCACGACCAGCCATGTCTACAATGACAGTCAGCGAGACCAGCATCAAAATGACTGCAAACACTGCTCTTCCATCAGATTGGTACCGGACGCCCGCTCTCTATGAGCTCGAAAGACGCGCCATCTTCTCCAAGGAATGGTTGCTGATCACCCATAAAGTTCGATTCGAGAAGCCCGGAGACTATCACCAATTTGAGATTGCCGGATTCCCATTCTTTCTCATCATGGATCGTCAACGTACCATCCGTGGCTTCCACAATGTCTGCAGGCACCGCGCATACCCAGTCATACGCCCTGAAGCTCCGAAATCTGGAACCAAGAGCATCCTTTCGTGTTACTACCACGGTAGGTGATATCAACTGTCTCTTGAAACGTGGTTGAAAATGAGGAGCCTGACCAGTACAAGGGTGGTCGTATGGTTTGAACGGGAAGCTCGCCAAAGCTCCCAAGTTCGATACTGTTGAAGGATTCGACAAAGAACAGAATGGCCTCTTCCCTGTGCACATCAGGGTAGATGCAAGAGGTCTTATCTGGGTCAACTTGGAGGCATCAGAGACACCAAGTATTGCGTGGGAGGCACGCCTCGAAGGCAGCGATAATCGTCCTCGCCTTGCACCGTTCAATATGGATGAGTACGTCTATGATCACACGTGGAGCTTTGAGAGCAACTACAACTGGAAGGCTGCTGCCGACAATTACAACGAGGTAATGTCGTCACCGGCTCTGATACTGAGTCGCAGACTTTAACTTACATGTGATGTACCTAGTGCTACCACTGCCCAACCACCCATCCTGGGTTCGTCGAGACCTCAAACTTGGAGAAGTATAGAAGTGAGCTGAAGGGCGGAGAATTGCTTTATTTTCTGGAGGACCTGCCAGGAAAAAGCATAGGCAAATATGCACCCAGCTGGTTCTACCCCAATGCTTCCTTGAATCTTGCGTACGTGATGACACCCCTTCGCCTGCAGACCCTTCAATCTCTGTTCACAAGACTGACGGTTTCAAAGGGAGCCATTCTGGTATCTCCTGCGTTCATGTCCCACCAGTGCCACCACTGTAAGAAATGAGTACGAGGTGTATCGCCACAAGAACGCAACGGACGCAGAGTTCCAAGAGATGGACAAGTTCTTCAAGCAGGTTGAACGAGAAGACAAAGAACTGTGCGTGGCAGCGCAGGTCAATCTCACGGCAGGCACGTACTCGGCCGGCCAATTGCATCCACACAAGGAGGATGGAGTGGTATACTTCCAGAAGCTGGTCAGAGAAGCCGTCAAGGCACATCGTGAGAAGGAAAAGAGATCTGGAACGGATATATGGCCTACCAGAGCGTCGACAGCTTCGCAGAACGATGATGTTGAATTTTGTCGAGATGTAGCAGGATGTGCGGCTAGCAAAGAGCTAGGCGACTGGTGATCGCAGTAACGACAAGACAGAAGGGCAGTGATACTACTCCACATTCTGGACATGTATCATGAAGATTCCGCCATCTCAACCCTTTTCCACGATTCTCCCCCAGTATGACCCCTCGAGCCTGTTTCCAGAAAAAGCGGCACCGTCTGACAGGGAGTACGCCGACGATGTAAATTCATGATCCAGCACGTTCACCACAGCGGGTGCCTCCCACCCAAGCTGGTAGGAATACGTAATAGAAGTGACGACCTTCCTTCTGTCGAACGGTAGCGCTATATCGTTGTGTGCGAAGGACTCCGGGACGACAAAAAGGAATGGTATCTAGTTGAACGTGGAGAGCAACAGCGGTCCGACGGTGCCACTTTTTCTGGAAACAGGCTTGTCCCTTTAAAAGACACTTATGTCACATAACTCCTAGTCAGATGACCATACCTATAGTCCTTATCGGAGCAACCTCGAAGAGTTCATACCTCTCCCTTTAAAAATCTCCTTCCTCCACTTCTCTTTCTTGTACTCTACAGGCCACCCCAACAATCAATCAATCAGGGTTTACACCATGCACTGCCCGGCCACTGGCGCCTCTTCTTGTCTCTCTTTTACCTGGTAACTATCGCCGCACCTAGGAGACCGTTAGCTTAGAAAGACTGCTTTGCTCTCACAAATCTCTCATGGTCACTCAGGTCACGATATGCTCTATGCATTCTTATGTAACGGCGGTCCACATGTACTAGCTAGACTTAGACCGGCGGTTTATGACTCTGTCTGATGCTTAAGACGACGCGTTCACAATGGCGGCCTGTTCCACGGAGAAATTCCCGAGGTATGTTTTCATACATTCTACGTAGGTGCACACTGCTTAATTACATCTCGCAGCTGGCTGCGCGACATGCAAGGCCCGTCGAATCAAATGCGATGCTAGTGTTCCCTCATGTCTCAATTGCTCAGAACGAAATCTCAGTTGCCCTGGGTACGGGAGAGTGTTACGATGGAAAGAGAAACACCAAGTCACCCAATCGACTGCCTCCGAAATCGATGCAGTCCGCAATCTTTCTCCCAATACGTTCCAAAACGACGCAAAGACCAAAGAACTGGTAGGGGCTTCTCGTAGTGACCCTCACCTGAACAATGGAGAAAAGCAATATTCTCCTGGGACGAAATTTCGTGCTATTCCACCGCTGCCTACCGACGACGATTCCTCTTCCTCATCGCCAATCTCAGAAGAGATAACTTCACCGTCTGTTGCCCTACGCGGCGACTCCTTGGTTGTGAGAAGCGCGAAATCAGAAACAATCCCCCTTTGGCCATCTCATCTACGCTCGTTGAATGACAGGACTGTGCTTCTCATGGCACATTACTTTCGAAAGATTTGCGTCATTAATTCCTGCTTCGATTCGTTCGCCAATCCGTTTCGGACCGAGATCCCAGCTCTCATGACTACGTCGCGTCTTGTACAATGCTGCATACTGAGCATGTCAGCTGCACATCTCCGTAGCGCACGTCCAGAGTGGTCGTTTGACAGCTTGGAGTATCTGACAGCAGCTGTGTCCGAATTGATGATAGAAGTCAATGCAGTACTTTCTGGCTTTTCTTTCTCGACCAGTGCTGGTCAGAGGCTGGACAATGCGCTCCTGGGAGCAATCATGTTAGGCATGACCACTTCGTGGCACCCCTCCTCGGGCTTAGGCTTGGAGCACATCTCTGGCTCTCGAGCTCTGTTCCGGACATGGATTCAGTACAAGTTCGACGACGGACGAAAGAATGAAGACAATTGGTCTCGCCTGAATTTCTACCTTGGGCTGCACGCGTATTGGGAGGCCATGGCTTCCTTCTTGATAGACCAAGATCCTGGCCAGCTCGACTACCTGCATGTTGCCTTCACGATACCTCCAGCGCAAGTTGTCACCGTTCATCCATGGACGGGAGTCAGCGCCATTCCATGGTTATACCTAGCAAAGGTCGGATGCCTGGTACGCCTGAAGAGAAATCTGACAGACCTTGGGGTCCGCGGTCGCTGTTCAGTCGCAAAAATCGCGGCAAGCGAGTATCCCCTGAAGAAGCTAGAGGAAGAGGCGTGGACGCTCGCCGGACAGATCATGAGCTACAGCGTCCCTAGCGATGAACAGATCGAAGATACATTCGACGAACACACTTCGAAATCTCATCTGAGAGATCTAGCACGGTGTTGCCAACTAGCAGCGTTACTTGAACTTCAGAGATCGTTCGATGCCGTACACGAGCAGCAAGCAGTCTTGGCCTGGATCAGCAATTCCTTCGGTCACGCGGCAAATGCGCAGAATTGCACGTCCCTGTTATACACAGACACAATACGAGAACTATCGTTGCGCATACTGCGACTTCTTTCAAATGTCCCGACAAACTCGGGTACGCAGGCTCTACATCACCTTCCGCTCTTGATAGCAGGAAGTGTGCTCCTACCACACATTATGAAAGAATCTCCAAATGCACCTTTGCGGATAGCGATGGCCAGATCCGAAGACTTGAAGGAGACTGCAATCTTCTCTACGATCGACCTTTGGCGCAAGTTCGTGATGGACCGACTCACTTCTCTCCAGCAAACGGTCAACCTTAATGGACATCTGAAGATTCGGCTTCTTCTCCAGGAAGTTTGGGCAAGAGGTGACGCTTTGACTCGCGATCCTCAACTATTGCCCGCAGGGTACCTCCACTGGATAGACGTTATGGAGGAGAGGGGGCTTCAATTTTTCTTCTAACAATGATGTGAAACATGTCCCGTGTTAATCAGAGTTCAACGTCTCTTTGACAGCTCGTACATCATCCTTGGAGGGATCCCATAATGATCCTCTCTCTTCAAAGACCCAAAGTCTTCACGGACTAACGAGCTATCTCGCTTCATTATCCAGGACGGAATGCCAGTGAGAAAATGAGGCGGCGAATGACAGGGTAAGGGTAAGCAAAGGAGACCATAGAGACGATGCCAAGTCGTTAGGGAGCATCTCGGCTAAAAGGCTTTCGCGGCGAGGCGGCCACGGCCCGGACCATTTCTCGCTTCAAGCACGAGTCAACTTCAACCACCACCCATCATCCGACATTCCATCACTCAGATCATCATGTTTCCCACAACGTATGCATCATCACATGTCTCGTCATATGAGGCCGGCAGGTGCGGGCCACGACGCTCCAATTGTGGTTGGACTAGGGTGCTGCGCTCGTCTATGCTTCTACAATGAACGCCTCCACGTATTGCAATGAACTCGTCCCGATTTATGAAGCATGGTACCTCGACATTTAGCAAATGAAACCACAACTGGCTTGGTGGTTTCACGAGCCCAACCTGCATTTGCTTCGAACTACTGCAAAATCTTCATCACACAACCAGTCGTGTCCTGTTGGGCATCAGTCCCAAGTATCACCCACCGTTAGCTACGCGGTCCAATCAGCAATGGATTTATGCATATTTCGGCCACTCACGGTCGTTGAGGCTCCAACTTCCAGTCACTTTTGCAGTTGTCGGATTTTGACTCAGTCTCTACCACTCTTCGAGTTACGCTACGACTGCATTGCTTCTGCAATGATATTTCGTCAAAATATGCGGCCAGAATGAGCTCTCGTTATCATCAACGTGGTCCAATTGCGAAATTGCTCATTTCTACTATTGGACCAAGCTCGTGAGATCAACGAAGACATGCTTCTGGGAGGGGAAGCCACGCTTCCACCTCAAGATCTCGCCATTACCCGACCATCAGCAGTCCTCCTCTGCTGATGAACATTTTTCGGCCATTCCTGTCCATTTTACCTATTTCTGTGTCATTCTACTTGTCATTGCTTGACTTATGCCTAACGACAGTGCTCCGATGAGGCAGCGTCACGTCATACCCTGCTCTCCGATTCATCCACCGTACCCGTGATCTTCGCCCAAAGGTGTGACAAGAACTACCCAAGAGGCTGGCTACCCGTCACGTTTGACTTGAAACCTGCACCTGTCCGTTCTTGCCATGGGCAGTCACGGGAAAAAGAAGAAGAGGAATAAGAATAAGAATCAGTTACTACACAACCCCTGGATTGATGAGTCCAAATCACCTCAAAATGGCTCAACAGCCGTTCCAATTCCAGTATGCACAGCTTCCTGTGTTTCAATGGAGGACTTTTGACCGACAAACTCTCACATTTTCTTCTCATCCTATCATACCACCTGAGCGGATGTATCCCAGCAACCCATTTGCTGACAACCCTTTCAAGAACGAAGGGCTCCCGCCGCCAGAATTCGACAAGAACGCAATACCAGAAACACCACAGGAATCGTCACCGCTAGCCATGGAAGGTGGGTCGCGACACCCAGTGCAGGTGTCGAGCTCCGCTGACCTTCATTTAGTGATTGGTGGAGACGGTGCCGAGGATCATGACGACACTAAAAGCACATCTACTGCAGATGCAGTTGTCGATGATCCGATAATACTGGAGGAACCAAAAGCTGAACCTGAGGGTACGTATAACTCTGGAAGACGCAAGCCTACCCTTACTGATCGACGTTGTGCAGAGTCAGAAACATCTCCAGAACCTGCGGACGATGGTCAGAACTCGCAAGAAGTGGAATCGGTCACACCGGACGGCGCCGATGGCGATGCTGCCGATGACCACCCTCAAGATGTTGCCCCTCGCGATGGAGCAGATGAAGCACCGGACGTCTCCGCACAGCCAGCTACTGAGGCAGAAGGGAGCAGAGACATTGAGGCGTCCGAAGCTGATGAGCCTCCAGCTGCTGACACTGCTAGCGAGGACAAACATTCAGCGCCAGAGACAGTGGTGGAGATAGTAGGAAAGATGCAAGAGGCTGATGCTCCGCCAGAACAGATTACAGAAGTCCTAGAGCAGGCAATGTCGGAAGTTGACGCAAGGCCTGAAGACGACGAACCTAGGAAGGAGGACGGCGATACCAATGGAGTGGCAACAGAGGAAGCTCCAAAAGATAAAACTGAAGAAAAGCAGGCGGGGTCCAGCGAGTCTCCTGTTGGTAATGAGCAGGGCAAGCCTGATGAGACATCAGAGGACCCAAACTCGGATATACCTTCAGCAGACGCTGCAGCAGCAGACGAAAGCTCATCTGCACGGGAAAACAAAGCTGCTGAAGGTGAAGGTGGCTCGGCCGACGAGGTAGTAGAGACGAGTGCTCCAGAGAAGGACCATGAAGGTCAAAGTAAAGAGGAGATAGGCGACACTCCAGACACATCCGCACACGAGATATCTGCCGATGCTAAAGGGGATGATCCACCCATCGAGGAGCCTACAGAAGAGCCTGAAATTGGCGACAAGCCACCCGATGATCCTGCTGAGGCATCCGCCGACGCAGCATCAACAGATGAAAAGCCTGCCGACGATAATGCCGACTCATGTCCAGAAGGAGCTACCAGTGAAGACGCGCCGGCAGTCGACGATACTTTAACAAGCAGCGAAGTTTCCATGCCTACAGAGGAAGCGGAGGCCGAAGCAGCGCCAATCGAGGCCAAGGATGATCCACCGGCACCTGAGATCGAAGAAAAGGTTGCCGAACCTGGTGAAAGTGCCGATGCAACTCGTGATGATACTAGCAGCGCGGAGCAATCAACTACAGCTGAGAATAAAGAGCCGCCAACCGAGGAAAAGGCAGCTTCAAACCCCATAGAAGACACTGATCCCGCTGATCTGCCGGCCGAAGAAGCCCCTTCCGGAGATGCTGCACCTGAAGGCCCGACCACTGAAGAGCAAGCCACAGAGCCACCTCCTGCGGAAGACTCATCTCCAGCGGAGCAGGCAACTCCCGTACAGGATGCAGCACTGGACGAGGACGAGAACGCCGACAAAGTTGATGCTCCTGCCGAGGACGGTATGACACAAGAGAATGCTACTGCCGAGGATGCTGCTTCAAAGGAGGACATCACTGCCGAGGCGCCCGCTGCTGAGGAAATCGGCCCAGAAAAACCCCCAGCGGAGGATGGAGGCGACAAAGAGACCGCCAGTGGCGATACTCCGAACGAAGAAACAAGCCCTGATGAAACGCCTGCTGAGGACGCACCTGCTGAGGACACACCTGCGGAAGAAGCGCCTGCTGAGGAGAAGACTGTTGAGGAAGCCGTGGACGCAGGAGCACACCCCACAGAAGTGCCAGGAGAAAAGGCAGCAGAAGAAGCCGAAGCAGAGGAACCTCCTGTAACATCCGAGGAATCTCCAGCAGAAGAACCTCCCAAAGCGCCCGAAGAACCTCCAGCAGGAGAAGCCGTAGCAGAAGAACCTTCTGCAGTATCCGAGGAACCTCCGACAGACGACGCATCAGCAAAAGCACCGCCAGAAGACGAAGCTGCTACGGACCCCGCTCCACCAAAGGATGCAGTCGTAGAGGAACCACCAGCAGACGACGCACCCATTAAGGAAGCGCCCCCTCAAGAACCTATGGCAGACGTAGAAGAGGCTACTGCTGCGGATCATGTGGAAGAAGGGGCTGCAGCCGCCATTGCTGCAATAACTGCTGCGTCTGCTTCATCCACTTCTGACAAAGGACACAGAGAAAGACGAAGGCGACGTCGATACAGTACACTCGAGATTGACCTACACGGACACACAGCCAAACTTGAAAGATCTAGAACTGAGGCAGGACTTTTTCAAAGCGCCATTGCTAGAGAGATTGACAAAGCCATCGAGAAGAAGCACATTCGTCATGAGTCAGAAGAGTACAAGGAAGAGCAGCGACAAAGGAGAGCAAGACGGAAGGCCCGCAGAGCACAAGAGGAAGCGGAAGAAGCTGAGGCGGAAGCCGAGCGTCAACGACGGCGAGAAGAGAAGAAGAAAGGTAAGGAGCGAGCAGAGCCTGTTCCAGCCTCTCCACGCGAAGCAGCAAGTGATGCAGTAGGAAGACCAAGACCAAGCAGACGGAGGCCAAGTCATGCAGGTTCCTACAGTGCTGGCAGCAACTCAGAAGGGTCAGGTCCTCGAACCTTTCTAAAGAGAATTGGAACTGGCGAAAGCGATACCGGTGTTCCGTTGCTGTTCAGAGTCAACGACCCGGAGCCAAAGCGAGAAAGAGATCGAGATGGGGAAAGAAGTCACCACCGCCAGCGACATCGAGAGCGTGATCCGGATCAGGGAGAAGATAGCGCAGGCGAAGGCAGCTCTCGACGACATCATAGTCTCGAGGGACGACCCCATCTGTCAAGATATTCGAGCTCACGGCACTACCACGACTCTCGCCCGAAACCGAAGCTAGGGGTGATTGGGAAGGTGATTAACAGCATTGTCGAGCATACACAATTGGGAGAATTATTGCGTCCGGTGGGCGCATGATGTTGAAAGGACGATGTCGGCTGGCGTGCCACTGATCAACATCAGGATATGGATGATGGAGACATAGAGGGTTTTCACATGACCACTGATTGTACGATTATGGGACATTCGTTTGATATTCAGGTTTATGTGTTACCCGGATATGGTCGATTTGTTTGGGAATTTGTAAACATAATATGTAACGAGTAACGATGTACGAGCTACGCATGGCAATAAGGGAGCACACAATATATTTGACTATGAAACCAGGTCTGGTAACTTTCGCAGTATTCTCCTCTATCGGTCTGCATATTCATCATGTTCGTTCTGCGTCTCTCGGTATGTGATGCTCCGACGACGCGCATTCCCCCGCAGGTGGGGAAATAGCGGAAAAGGGGAAGTGGACAGTCGCTGCAAGATCTTCCCCAGTAAACATCACTTTTCTTTCCAATTGCAACGGTGATGACATGAATCAGATTCATAAGTTCTCCTCTTCTTCTCTCACCGCCGGGCCTTGCCCGCTCGGCGCGATGATCTACCGGAGGACTTTACGAACACCACCGGCATGTACCTCAAATCATCGTCCCAGGCGAGAGATTGGGATCGCTGCTCGTTGTGATCATATATCACCAATTGCATCTCGCGTCCCAGAGATGCTGGCTCGAGATATCCCGTGGTGATTACTTGACTTCCCAGGCGAGGCTCGTGCTACAGCAGGATGATGCGAAAAGTACAATACACTCTCATCTTAGCACTTGATATTGCAATGCATGCTAACCAGGTATAGGTTTTGTGTAATAGCTTGCTTGCTATCTCATTGTACGGCACAGTCACTGCAGCACTTCCTCAGAACCATACAGACCCGTCCACCAATGCTATAGTTGACAAGGGCACGTTCAGCAATCCCTCTGTCAATGTCCGACCAAAGTTCCGATACTGGATTCCCGATGCATCAGTAGATCCTCAGATCGTTGCCAACGATGTGAGTGCTGCCGGCAGCGTCGGAGCTGCTGGACTTGAATTGCTTGGGTATTACCTGTATGGCGGACCTCCCAGCAATGGAGCAGGTCGAGGAGTTGGTGCTCCAGTGGATTGGGTTACCTATGGGTTCGGAACACCGGCCTGGCGTAAGTGAAGTGGTCGATGATTATATTTTGGGCCGACGTCTGACTGCTGCATCAGACGACGTCTTCCAGACATTCGCACAAGCTCACAAGGACAATGGATTGATCATGGACTTTGCTATTGGGCCTAACCAAGGCGCGGGAGTTCCCGCGCCTGAAGGCAGCGATGGTCTCATGTGGGATCTTGTGGCCTTCAATGTTTCTGTGCCCATCGGCGGAACTTTTGACGGAATCCTCCCAGGCTGGGGAACAGGCAAATTGGAGGCAGCAATTACTGCTCTTGCAATCAACTCCTCGTACCAGACTGGTCTCGGTCCAAGCCTGCCTGGGGACATCCCTATGAACAGGACGCAGATCACACTGTCCGAAGCAAGCCTCACAGATGTAACAGACCAGGTTGACGCGAACGGTCGCTTGTCTGTAACGTTCAATGCTAGCGCCTCGGGCATCAACAACACCATATTTGCGGTCTACCTGATCCACTCAGATTACAGGGCGCAGGATGGACCCGAAGATCTCGGTGGTCCACAAACACCAGCTCAGTCCTTCGTCCAAAATGGTTCGTGGGCAGCCGATCACTTCTCAGCATTGGGTGCACGCACGATCGCAAATTATTGGGAACAATATATCCTCGTCAATGGAACGAAAGAGCTTCTCATGGATGTCGGAAACTATGGCTGGGAAGATAGTGTAGAGATTGACGCGAATGTCTACTGGACACAGAACTTCTCGAGCCTGTTCCAGGCAGACCACGGCTACTCCCTGAACAAGTGGTTGCCGATTCTATTCTCCGAGAATGGACACGCAAAGGAATCGAATCCTCCGATCTGGTGGATCACCGACGCCCCTGATAACGGTGAGGGTAGGAGAGCAGATTATCGGGAGACGGTATGTCCATCTTGAACAAGAACTAAGGGTTTCGCAAAGCTGACGAGTTTCTTAGCTTGCAAAGCAATATCAAGCATACTTGTCGACCTTGAACGCGTGGGCACAGGAGTTTCTCGACTTGCAGTTCTCTTGTCAGATCTCGTACAATCTGCCGATGGATATGGTAAGGACGCTTCCCCAACCAACATGGCCAGCCTCAATTTGACAGCAACGCATCATAGCTCGCGAACATTCCGAGTGTTGACGCACCCGAATGCGAATCCCTTGACTTCAGCGACCTGATCGACGGGTACCGGCAGTACGCAGGACCTGCAAACCTCGCACAACGACGCATCGTGTCGTCCGAATGCGGCGCTGTCAGAGGCGAGGCTTTCGTGCAATTACTCCCCGAGCTCATGTGGCATGTCAAGCGGTCGTATGCTGGTGGTGTGAATCAGTTCGTTTTTCATGGTTATCCATACTCTGGAGATGTAAGCAAGCTTCTTCTTCCCATTCATAGACAAACAACGATGGAACTAATGTGCCCAGTACGGCAATACAACCTGGCCAGTATTCACGACCTTCGACTACCAATACTCCAGTATGCACGGACCGAACGATCCAGGCTGGGACTTTTACCGCGACCAAATTGATTTTGTCGCGCGGAACAATTTCCTGGTACAGTCAGGTGTGCCTAAGTTCGACGTCGCGTTCTGGCAGAAGATGGCGACGTACCCTGGACATGTCCAGCTCCCTACTTATGCACCGACGGACCTCGAACAGGTAGGGTATACGTACGAGTATCTGAGTCCAGATAACTTGGATCTTCCGGCGGCAAAGGTTGTCGATGGTATCCTCGCGCCCGATGCGCAGGCGTTCAAAGCCATGGTCGTGCGCGCTAATGACTCGTTGACTGTGCAAGGCGTATCTCGACTCGTCGATTTTGCGCGCGCTGGACTTCCGGTGATTTTCTCGGGCGGCATTCCGACTGCTTTTCTTGGGACGAATACCGTGACTGCGTTGAGTAGCACTAACGCATCATTGCAAGCATTGCCTTCACTGGACAACGTGCACGTCACGTCCTCGTATGAAGGGCTAGCAGACACGCTTGCATCGCTGGGCATCGCGCCAACAACCAAGGTCAGCGCCAATGGGACATGGTACACCTTGCACCGGCACGACGAGAGCGCTGCGTCAGATTACTTTTACGTGTACAATGATGCTATGGAAGCAGTGCACGGCCAAGGGTACACGGAGGGAAGCATTGAGTTTTCAAACGTCACGGGCACGCCGTACGAGTATGATGCGTGGACGGGCGCAGTCGAGCCGATTTTGACGTACACTTCGAGCAATACTTCGACGACAATTCCGTTCAAGTTGGCGGGGAATGAATCGACTATTGTTGCGTTTCTGAATGATACCACTCCGGGAACATCTGGTGCGGCGTCAGCTGCGCCGCATTTGACGAACATGTCGTCGGGAATCTTGAGCGTCAAGACTTCTACAGACTCGTCGAGCAGCAGCAACCACAGCATAATCCTTCAAGTCGGTCCATCATCCTCGGCGCAGTCGTACAGTACATCCTCTGGCAAAACTGGAATGGTACAGCCTTGCGCTGCGTCGATGCTGACGCTAGCGAATTGGACGCTCATCGTGGAGCACTGGGATCCGCCAGCTGATCTGAACATCTCGACGGGCACGCAGAAACACAACACGACGCATTTCCTGCCGAAGTTGGTCTCGTGGCAGGATATTCCGGGGTTGCAGAATGTTTCCGGAAGGGGATATTATAATGCGAGTTTTGTGTGGCCTCTGTCCACGTCTAGTAGTCCGGCGCCGGACGGGGCAATCATCGATTTCGGCTTCGTCGTGCATACGCTGCGTGCTTGGGTTAATGGGGTGCTATTACCTCCATTGGACGTCACCAGAGCACAAACGGATCTTGGGGGGTTGTTGGTGCAGGGTGTGAATACGGTGGAGGCACTGGTTGCAACACCGCTGGGGAATGTGATGAGGCCTATCTGGGATGAGTTGCAGACGAGTGGGACGGGACCTGCGAGTCCGGGGGGAGGCGTGCCGCCTCCTGTGGTGGACTATGGGCTGATTGCGGATGTGATGGTTGTGCCATATGTTGAGGCCGGGGTTGACCTTGAGTAGGGGGAGGAAGATGCATGTTGCTGTTGGTGTTATGCCAGGTCTAGTACGTGTTCACTATCCTCCGCGAGTAGGTTGAGGGGATTGCTGGGATGCTTCAGCGTACCACTCCGTTCTCTCGAGTGCACGAAGATTGTCTCCACTTATACAAGGTCTATGACATGGAGACGGGTTGCCATTGCTGAACCAAGCATCTCGTATTGCAACAGTAGTCACGGAGTACTTTTAAAGGAAAGCTGTGGAACATCAGGTCGTCCTAGTTTGGACCGGAATAGTTCCGCCTTGCATGCTGCACGAAGTAGTTAACTAGGCCAACCTATGCATTCTGGTGAGTCTTATTTCAACATTCACAAAGGCGTCATGGCCACTGTGAGTGTTCATCGAAGGGTTGAATGTCTGGCTTGTAGAGCTGACAGTATTTGATTTCCAGACGAACCTGAGGATCAACCATGTCGGCATCTCGGTTCCAGACCTGAATGCAGCTGTGGCGTGGTATACTGAGAATCTGGGCTTCAGGCAATTAAAAATGAACGTACACCACAAGCGAGATGAGAGCATCGATCGGAAGGAGGATAAGAATTTCTTCCGCAGTGAGTCCCTTTACCAAGTCGACCAATTCAGGTCTAAGGTCTGACCGAACATTGTGACGAATAAAAGTCTACCCCGAACCTGTCCAAGAAGTGAAAGTGGCATACCTTGCTGCCGCGAATGGTGTAGGGTTTGAACTGTTCGAGTTCTTGGATCCTAAGCACCAGGTCTCGCCTGACTTTGGACCGGATATGTTCACGCGAACTGGGTGTTATCACATCGCGGTGACGACGGAGGATCCTGTGGTATTGTGTGAGAAGTTGGTAAAGGCCGGGGCGTGCCAGATTGGAGAGTCAGCTAGGTTGGCTAATGGAGACGTGTGCTTGTATTTGAGAGACCCATGTGGAATCATCCTGGAATTATGTAGTGGTGACTTCGAGAGGTTTGTAGTTAATGGAAAGGTGGGCGGACATTGAGATTTAAATCCGGGTGTGAGATCAAGGCCTTTAATAGGCGACAGGAGATGGTTGAGGATATTGCGCATATGGAGGATGTCGATTGGAAGCAAGGCCTACCCTGATACGCCTGGTATGGAGTACCAGATTTCAAGGCGTCCAAACCGGACCATATATCTACTTCGTCAGAGCCGCGTCCAGTGCTCGTCCTTCTTCTCATCCAATATCGTCCCTACCAACGGCTAGCTTCACAATTCGACCTGCACATGGCTTCGTCGTGTTTGGCATGACCGCACCGCGTGCAGTTTCCGCAAGAGGGACGTTTTTTCCTCGCGGCCAATGCTGGCTCTCGTTCGTGGAGGTCGTTGGCTGTTCTCGAGGAAGTCACGATTGCTTGCACGGCCGTGACGCCGCGTTATCCGGAGATCAATGAGCCTCCGAAAAAGGGCAGCGGGGAAGTCCATGATTCAGCCCAAGGGGACCTGCCCAAAAAGCATAAGTCGGCACGTCATTGTGATGGAGCAGAATTTATTTACTTACAGTCGGCTAAAAGAACAACCATTGATGGACTGATCACCGGGGTGTAGATAATGAGGACGAGGGGTATGGATGTTGTATCCACTGCTCATATATCTCTACTATCCGACTCGAATCTACAGCATCAAGAGTGCTTTGCTTCCTATCCTTCCGATCTACTGATCTAGCGCAGTCGCATCTCTCACGCATTCACATACTTTCGAAAGATGGGCTCAATAGCATCTGAATTCAAGGCGCAAGCCACCTTCCCTAACAGCAGTCCAGCATATATCCAATTCGCCAGCAGGAGGAGTGTCGTCCACAGCACTAAAGGTATAGTGGCATGTACCCAACCATTGGCCGCAGAGGCAGGTCAGAGGATATTGAAAGAGGGCGGTAATGCTGCAGTATGTCCATCGTTATAACCCAATGCGTGGACTCATGACTAACTTGCTCCAAGGATGCAGCCGTCGCAGTCGGTATGTCCAGACTCCCAGCCCATCACTACAGAGCACCTCCTGACATTCTAGCTTAGCTGCCGCCCTGAACATGACCGAACCGTCCTCGACTGGCATTGGAGGAGACATGTTCTGTTTGTTCTTCGATGCAAAGACGAAAGAGGTACACGCTCTCAATGGCTCTGGACGCAGTCCTAAGAACACTACCGTCGAACAAATCAGAAAAGAGGTGGGCAAGACATCAGGAAACATCCCAACTCACAATGCGTTGTCTGTGACCGTCCCTGGTGCACCTGCAGGATGGGTGGACACCATTGAGAAGTTTGGCAGTGGTAAATTGAGCCTGGAGCAGATCCTTACACCAGCAATTCAACTGGGAGAGGAAGGCTTCCCTGTCAGTGAAATGTCGTCCGTCTTCGTGAGTGTTCTTGCATATGACTTCGCGCCGCCTTCGGACTGACACATCTTTCAGTGGCAACGCGCCGAACAAGACTTGAAGAATGCGTCGCCTAACTTCAGGGAAATCCTCAAAAGGGACAAAAAGGCAGAGCAATTTGCCCGGGCTCCTCGCGCAGGAGAAATCCTCCAGAACCCATGCCTGGCCAAGACGTTCCGGACCTTGGCATCAGAGGGAAAGAAGGGGTTCTATACTGGACGCATTGCCAAAGCGATCGTAGAGGTGCTGAATTCGTCTGGCGGACATATGGAATTGTCAGATCTCGAAGACCACATCAACCGTGGACCAGACTTCCCGGAGCCGATTTCGCTGAAATATCGAGGACAAAATATCAAGAATAAATCTTCGGAACGACTTACGGATAACACCAAGGACGATTATTTCGTTGAGCTCTGGGAACATCCACCGAACGGTCAAGGCATCGTGGCCTTGATGGCGTTGGGCATCCTGGAAGAGCTTGAGAAGACGGGAAAGATCCAGACCTTCGCTCAAGAAGACCACAACAGCGCATCATACTTGCACGCAGTTATCGAGGCTCTGCGGATCGCATTTGTAGATGCGGCCTGGTGGGTGACAGATCCGGATTTCATGCCTGTGAAGTCTAAAGAGTTGATCTCACGAGAATACCTGGCGGAACGCGCAAAGCTGTTCAACAAGGACAAGGCCAGCGATTTTACCAAGGGCGAGCCTAAACGAAGTCCTGCACAGAACCACAGCGACACAGTGTACTTCGCCGTGACGGACAAAGATGGCAATGGATGCAGTTTCATCAATTCCAATTATGAAGGCTTCGGGTCCTGCATCATCCCTCAAGGGTGTGGTTTCACGCTACAAAACCGAGGATCGAACTTTGACCTTGGTCCTGATGACCACCCCAACATCTACACGGGAGGGAAGCGACCTTACCATACCATCATCCCGGGAATGATCACCCATGGCGACGGAGCCGAGAGACAACTGCACTCGGTGTATGGCGTTATGGGAGGTTTCATGCAGCCTCAGGGCCATGTCCAGGTCCTGCTAAACATGGAGGTGTTTGGGCTGAACCCCCAGCAAGCTTTGGATGCGCCGAGAATATGTATTGGAGCAGGCATGCCAACGGATGGAGAAAAGCAGATGAATCAGATATTTATCGAGGAGGGTATCGATGATGCGGTGGTGAAAACCTTGAAGGATATGGGCCATGATGTCCATGTAGTCAATGGTTGGAAACGAGGCATGTTTGGAAGAGGACAGGTGATCCGACGACATGTAGACGAGGAGACGGGACAAGCTGTGTTCAGCGGCGGCAGTGATTTGAGAGGAGATGGTTGTGCCTTGCCTGCATAGACTGGTATAGTCAAATACATATCAGACGAGGCTGTGATGCAAGGTTGGCCTTCGTGTTCAGACAGCCACATCAGATTCAAGCATTTAGAAAGTGGCTGGACCGTCCGCCGCCCGGAACCTTTACGGTGATGTGCACTCAGCCATGCGCGCCATCGGAGCGTTGCCGAATACGATGACACGGGTAGAAAAGCCTCTGTGTAACAACGACATAACATCAGACTTCCTTCTTTGCCTGTTTGCTTGAGTATTGAGATCAAGTTCATAATTCGGGTTTTATAACAAACAAGACTTCCCTTCTATTTGGCATTACTCGGCAATCTCTGTTTGTTATCTCGGCTTTCCAGGATGTTTCGATCAGTGACCTGCCATAAGTGGTCTAGGAGGCTGATGGGGTTACGATGGAGGGGGCGGGTCAAAGTCAAGCTCCATTACTACCACACTTTCTGTCCAGGGTTGCTTCTTTCTATCTAGAAGCTCCTCTTTTCTTTTGGCCGTTATCTTTCGAATTGAATTGGGCCCCCGCATTGCTTCTTCAGCATACAACTGATTGAGGGTCACGACTCACCAATTGAAATCAAAGACATCTTAAGAAATTGGCACTCGAACTTCCTTCTCTCGAGCCTCAACAACCCGCAGGCTTCACGCTTACTCATGGCGACGGCGTTCAAATCTACACGCTCAGCTCCGCATCTCAATGGCTTACGAGAATCGCTTGATAAACTCTGCATTGCTATAAGTGAAATGTTTAGCTTCCTAGGTGGTGCAAGCGGAGAACTGGAGTGGACCATACACTTTGTATCGATACCAGGGTTTCCTCAGCTTTATCTTTGTCCAAGTCAGGCACACGATCACACCCTGACGAATCATCACTCTGATCACCTCGATGCTTTCTGATAAGCACTTGTGGCCTGAGGTGGCCCCGGGTTTCTACTGCCGCCGCTGTCAAATCATTGTTGTCACTGGGAGTACAGCGCGTCATGGTCACAGATCGTTGCAGGTCAGACCGCATGTCCACTCTCACAACGTCGCATTCTGTGCTTCCATGGCAAACACCTCGGCATGCGGTGCCTGAATTTCACGCGATAGCCACCTTTCGGCGCGATCAAGCTGCCTGATGCGGTTACTAAGTACCATGGAGTGGAGAACGACCTCATTGTGCATCTACAGGTAAGCTGTCTACTGTAGCAGGGATCAAGCAAACCCGTCAAGCTCTCAGGTAAGTGCTGTTCTTTTTTCTTAAATCCTCTCGATCCCGCCTGTCTACCATTGCCTTTCTTTCGCGCAAGTCGGTTGTTTGCTACTTTCGCCATGAGGTTTTCAGTTGTTGCTTTGGCCTTGGGCCTTGCCTCGCTCGTTTCCGCCAAGCAGAGAAGTGCTCAACACGTTGGCAAGAAGCATCTCGATGAGAAGAGGAACATTGCGCCGCGGGCAGCTCCAGCGCACGTCCAACATGAGAAGCGCGCCGGGTCTCAGTTCTTGACCAATGCAACTGCACGTATGTTTGCGAACGGTACATTTCATACGAGTGTAGCTAACTATCGCTAGCATTTGCGGTCAACGGTAGCGCCATTCCGCTGGTCCCCTTTGACGTTGGCGAGTCTTACGCCGGTCTCCTCCCCATTTCCAGCGCTGCAAATGCTTCCGAGCTGTTCTTCTGGTTCTTCCCGTCTGAGAATCCAGCTGCAAGCAATGAAATTCTCATTTGGCTGAATGGCGGTCCGGGCTGCAGTTCCCTGGAAGGTTTCCTTCAAGGTAAGCAGAGGCAAATACAATCTGGGACCCTACTGACAGCAATGGATAGAGAACGGCCCATTCCTTTGGCAGTATGGTACTTTCGCGCCAGTGCCAAACGTGTGGTCATGGACAAACCTGACGAACGTGGTCTGGGTTGAGCGTGAGTTTGCGAACTCACACGCGGATCAAGCAAGAGTCTAACAGCTACTCCAGAACCCGTCGGTACTGGATTCACGCAAGGCACCGTCACCGCAACATCCGAACTTGATGTCGCTGCTCAATTCTTGGGCTTCTTCAAGAACTTCGTGGACACCTTTGCGATGCAAGGCTATACCGTCTACATTGCAGGCGAATCCTACGCAGGATACTATGTGCCCTACATCGCGGACGCCATGTTCAATGCTAGCGACACCGAGTACTACAACATTAGCTCGATCATGATCTACGATCCCAGCTTGAGCTACGATGTGGTGCAAGAGCAGATCCCGGCGGCTGCGTTTGTGGACTACTGGTCCAACTTGCTCGACCTCAACGAGACCTTCACCGCACAATTGCACAACATGTCCAATGTCTGTGGATACGACTCGTTCTTGGATGAGGCTCTTACCTTCCCACCCAAGGGACCCTTGCCCACGCCCCCTAATGCCGATCTCAGCGACGACAGCTGCGACACCTTCGACCTTGTCTTCGATGCCATCTCCGAAGTCAACCCATGCTTTGACATCTACCAAGTTGCCACGACGTGCCCTCTGCTGTGGGACGTGTTGGGCTTCCCCGGATCTTTCGACTATGTGCCTGACGGGGCGTTTATCTACTTCAACCGCACTGACGTTCAGGAGGCCATCCACGCCCCAATCATGGAGTGGATGGAATGCACTAATGGCGACGTCTTTGTCAACGGAACGGACAACTCCCCACCTTCCGCACTGAGTGTGTTGCCTAGCGTCATCGAGCAGGCTGACCGGGTTATCATTGGTCACGGCATCCTCGATATGGTG
Source organism: Exophiala sideris (assembly GCA_000835395.1). Lineage (NCBI taxonomy): Eukaryota > Fungi > Ascomycota > Eurotiomycetes > Chaetothyriales > Herpotrichiellaceae > Exophiala > Exophiala sideris. The sequence continues at coordinate 3,759,545 of KN846952.1, read as the reverse complement.
CTCATCTACAACGGTACCTTGGTTGCTATTCAAAACATGACCTTCAACGGCGGCCAAGGGTTCTCGGTTCCACCATCGGAGTTTGATGACTTCTACGTGCCTTACCATGTCTCTTATGACAACCAACTGGGAGATCTTGCCGGAGCGGGCAACATGGGCCACTACCACACGGAGAGAGGGTTGACTTTGGTGACTGTGCAGCTTTCAGGACACATGATCCCTCAGTATGCCCCGAGTGCGTCGTACAGACAGCTTGAGTTCTTGTTGGGACGGATTCCGAGTTTGGGAACGGTCGGGCCGTTCACGACTATGAATGGAACGAGTTACTGATGATGAGATCGTTGTGTTGACGTGGGAGACGAGGCAGGATGATAGTTATGTCTAATGTAATATGAGATAATGTTTGGTAAGAGGAAGAACCGCATCAATCGACGGAGTGCAAGTACTTCTCTCTCGCGTGTCTTGCGTTTACCGCTTCCCAGCATGCGTGGGCATGAAGGAGACAATCCATGCGATAAGGTTAGATAACATAAGATCACATCTTATCTACCCCTCCATTGCTCTTGGCCACAAGATTCGAACGAAATCTGGGGAGCATTGAATTTGTCCAGCAAGGATACCTTGTTAACCACCAACTATCTCATTCCAAGCCATGAGCTCGTCGACTGTCTATCATCTCATTGTGCTTGAGTGACAGCCAACTCAAAGTGTCCCACCATGTTCAGACTCCGAAGAGCACAACCCCACATAAGGCAGGCCTCTCACATCGTGGGGCACTTTGATCCTCTCGCATTCGAACAATCGCTACGTCAGGCAATATACGAGACGGACATGAGAACCAGATGGTCTGCCACGACACATTTCACGGAGTCATTTCGGACAGCAACCGTGGTTGCAATAGAGACCTCTGCCAAACGACATGATGATCGATGAAAATAATAATCTGTCATCTTTGCCCAAGCAAAACGGGGGAATTCCCGAAAAAACTGCTCCGTGAGCACCACGGTCCACGGCATTTCACGCAACACCGCGATCTCTTCGTGATCTTCGGTGGAGGGCAACCTCGTAAATTCTAGGCCTGAAGTACACCTAACAAATCACATTCGCTTGCTTGTCCTCCAGATTGTCACCTGCAGGCCCTGTTGTGGGGAAGTTACCGCCACGGTCATTTATATATTTTTTATCTTTGGATAAGTTACTCGTCAGATCACAGAACTTGTCAATGTGGGTTTGAATAGATTTACCACTCTTCTCCTCTTTCACATTCATCCTCTAAAGTCTGGAAAACAATATCCCAAAGACCACGCGACACATAGTGAAAGTCTGGAAGAGCAGACGCTGAGCTCCCCAAGAAGGAACGGAGCTGATCTCCCCGCTCGGGCTATTTTCAACTGCCGATTTTCAAGGCGACGCCGCTAAGCGAAGACACTCCGATCGACCACGGGGACATAATTCAGTCTACACGTCGAATCTGCAAAGCATAAGGCAACATCATCTGCTCGATTGAAGATACGCTGTTGAGTACTTTGCAAGTCGAGAAGACCAACCCAAACAGACAGTGACCTTGTTCCTGTCTTTCTGTACAACGAGCTTACTCGTTGAGGCTAAGTCGACATATATCCTACCACTTGATTTTATCTTAAGACTACGACAAAATGAACGACCCCGAGGATCTCAAGCACAACATTACCGAGGAGAAGATTAAAAATCAAAAGGTAAGTTGTAGTCGCTCGGCCACGAACGCCAGATCCCCTCTGCCATCTTGAGACTCATCAGGCTAACATATGCTCAGCCCTCAAATGGCAACGTCTCTCGAGGCCCATCACCCAATCGTGGCTCATCTCTTCGTGATGTCGAAGCTATTGGACCAGACTCGGAACTGAAACGAGACTGGCAGAAGAAGCGCGGCATCGACAGATCGAAACAAGTCCGCCTAGTCAAACTGAGCCACATGCGCTATCAGCACCCCGACCTGGCTCAAATCACTACGTTCCTAAGAGGTAAGCACCGGCCTGGCTTCAGTAGCCGCACCCAAGGTCTAACAGACGATCAGATTTCGGCATGCATGTCACGAAAAAGGGCGACAATGAGCGATGGTTCCGCGGCTACGGACCAGACCAGTATGTGTACTACGCGAAGCAGGGACCCAAGAAATACCTAGGCGCGACCTTTGAGGTCGAGTCCCGCGAAGAGCTCGAGAAAGTTCTGAAGCTTCCTGGAGCAACCGTGTTGACCGACGGCATCGAGGAAATGAAAGACGCCCCTGGCGGCGGGTACATGGTCACCATCGCCGACCCAGAAGGATTCCCCGTGAACTTCGTCTGGGGCCAAGCCGAGGTCAAGGAGGAGCGCAAGAAGCCTGCGAAACTGTTGATCAATGACGAGGTCGACAAGCCACGACAGAAGGCGTTTCAAAGATTTGAGCCGGGGCCAGCCGAGGTGCACAAGTTGGGCCACTTTGGCCTGAACGTACAGGACTTCCCCGCCCAAATGGAGTGGTACACACGACACTTCAACCTCTTGCCCAGCGATATCTTGTATGTGCCGCTCGAAAAGATCGACCCTGAGACCGGTAAGGAGGCCCGCAAGGAAGTCGCGGTCTTCGCCATGATCGACCGTGGCCAGGACCTGACTGATCACCACACGTTTTTCATGACAACTTTGAGCGACGGTGTGGAGAAGCATGTGCACCATTCGAGCTTTGAGGTGCATGATTTTGATACCCAATTGTTGGGACACCACTGGCTCGCGGAGAAGAAGTATAATTCCGTCTGGGGCGTGGGGAGACATATTTTGGGGAGCCAGATCTTTGACTACTGGTGGGATATCAATGGGTTTATGGTCGAGCATTATGCCGATGGGGATCTGGTCAACGAGGATACGCCAGTTGGGTATGGGCCTGCTGCGCATGAAGGTCTGGCGGTCTGGGGCCCCGAGGTTCCTGGTTCGTTCTTGGAATAAGTAACAGAGGAACGAAATGGTTATGAGGAACGGGAAGACTGTTTGAGTTAGTGAGGGAGTATTCCATGGTTCCATGGGTTTGGACGAAGAAGATGCTCATCCAAAGAAATGTTCATTCGAATGGTCAGTGCTGTGGACTGTTCGTATATACCTTGTTAGCCAATATTATGCGTTTTGCTTCAACATTGATGACATAGAGCAAGCACGGCTACTGGGTGTAGTACTTCGCATTTGGAAGGGGAATGGCTGATTTCTTGTCGATGTTGTGAAAGCAAAGCGGTGTTCCATGGTTCTCAGTGTTTGCTAGTAATGTGCAAGGCTACGAAGCAAAAGGGGTGGTCGCAATTGCGTGGTCCAGGCTCTGTAGGTGCATATCATTTTCTATAACGACTTTTCACATCTTGCTCCTGGGTCTGCATCCATCTTGCTGTCGGAGTATTCGATGCTTAGTTCCTGAGGGTTGCTGCACGCGCGCGTCTTGCTGCCCAGCCACTTCATGTGCTGGTCTGTCGCAGGTTAAACTTCAGCCACTTCCAGCCCACGCTTCCTAGGCTCACATCTTCTCATAGTGGACCTTGTTAATCAAGGTTCCAATCTTCTCAATCTCGACTCTGATATCACCACCGTCTTCGAGGACGACTTGTGGTTTTCGGAAGAAACCAATACCAGCGGGAGTTCCGGTCAGGAAGATTGTGCCGGCTTCCAGAGTGGTACCTTGGGAAAGATAGCTGATTTGCTTCTTAATGTTGAAGATCATGTCCCTAGCAACATTTGTTAGAGAGGGAAAAGCTCGACATGCACGACACTTACTTGGTGTTGCCATCCTGGACGGTATTACCGTTGTAGATGGCCTTGATGCTCAGTGTTTGTGGGTCGGGGATCACATCTTTTGTGACGAGGACCGGACCTAGTTTAACATTGTTAGACGTCTCTTCTCATCAAGTCCCCCACAAACAACATACCAAGAGGGCAACTTCCATCCAGACCCTTGGAGAATGACCATTGAGTAGTCAACATCTGCATCGTTCGCGCAGAGACGTCGTTGCTGCAAGTGTATCCAAGAACATAGTCTAGGGCCTTCTCTTCTGGGATGTCACGACCAGTCTTGCCAATCACCAGGCAAAGCTCGGCCTCGTAGTCTGAAGTTCCGTCTTGCGCGGCCTTGGGGACAGGGATCACGGCCGGGTAAGGGTCGGCGAGAGCGGTACGAGGCTTGGTGAATAGGATGGGAGCTTTGGGGAGGGCCATGTTTGCTTCCTGCTTGGATTAGCATTGACGTGTACGCATACTGGTGAACTTACGTTTGCATGATCCATGTAGTTCAATCCCAAGCAGCGAATGTAGTTGCAGTCTTCGGTTGAGACGGGTGACAGTAGTTGCTTGACAGTGTAGACGACATCGGTGACCTCTGGTGCGAAGATGGAGCCATTGATCAGGTATGCCTCGACCTTCTTGCCCTCGAAGGTAGCCAAACCAACATCGCTGCTGGTGTCGACGAGTTGACCTAGATGGATTCTGTGGTCCTCGTTCGCAACGAAGCGAATGATATGTGTTGCTTTGGTCATTTTGGCAACGGGTGGTACGTCAACTAGGTTGGAGATCACGGTAGAGGAGGTAAACAGTAGAAGCTATTGCAATAATGTCACGAATAGAACAGTTTCGCAAAGACGTGCTTCAGGAAATTCCCAAGATTACCGTGCTTGAGGGACCAAACCTGCAGCAACGCAACCCACGGAAGTGCCCCACGTATACCAGGCAAGGCATGACTCCGGTCAAAGGTCGCCATGTTTGTCACGAACTGGTTCGGGGTAATTGTTTGAGAGACTGAAAATCACCCCGCGGCGAGCAAGTCTGACGGACTCCAGTCCGAGTCCCCGTGCCACATTGGAATAGAACCACAAGACGGTGATTGATTCAAGTGCCGACGGGGTCGATACTAACAAAGAGGGGTGTTTCTGGGTGGTGTTGGAAGCGATGGTGGGGGAATTTGCATAGACCAAGAGATCACGGAATGCCGTCTTTGGCCGTGGCAGTGCTTGGCATTCATCCGCCTTTTTTTCCATCTCACCTGGAGATGCATTCTTTTGGGGAACACCATATGTGGTCTCGATGGTTTTCAGTGCTCTTAAAGACCATTGGGTTGGTACTGGTTTGACGGTACGTCCGCAGGCGACACTGATCCAGGATAGCCAGTTGCAGGTCTCACCTATATCTTCGGTAAGCTGTTTGATACACATCAACCCTTTAAGCGGTCTTGTGTCTTTGAGGCATTGGCTCCAATCTACATGCGCCATGTATATATCATGGAACAGTATCGCATCGGCTGCACCATGTGTGTGATATATGTATCCCAAGCTTTGCAGCTGACGCAAGGGGATGTGTCGACAAAACGTCTTTGGACTGTCCCATCTTTGCAATCTTCTGTCAACGCCACCTGCCCCCTGTGGTGCTTCGCTTAGAAAGACGCGGATATCCCATATCCATTAGCTCCCGAAAGAGCTGCCTAGGTTTGACCGAGTATATCAAACGTCCAATGGCCGGCTTGGTAAAATACTGGGAGCAGTGGTTTCTCGAGATCCTCGCTCGCTCAACATCGCTGCTTTGGGCAGTTCAGAGCGTGGATGTTTTTGAATCGTGGCCCATACGGTCTTGTTCAGGCCGAGATTTGCATCGAATACGAGATCATCACAAATGCGAACGATTGATTGGGTACTGTGCAAGGATAATAAATGCGGGTTATCTCCAATTTTCACGATTCGATGATATCATCTTTCCCGTTTGCATGGACAACACGTCTCTTGGTCTCGATCCAGGGTCTTTATCGCGAACTCTGAATGCAACAAGATTTTCCCATGCGGATCAGGACACTTGGTGGCACAAGCTAACAATTCTGCATCTCGCATGTACAAATCATTAGGAGATCGAGAGGCGCGTAGTATGTCATCGACACTATCAACCAGTCAAACATGTCGATGCACTCCAACCACGACGGTAAGTGGAAACTTCCCATATGTCCCTGCATCCTATCAAGAAGCTGCTATTCAGACCCTTTCCACCGGTACGTGTCTTGTGTCCGCCATTTAATATCGTCTCTGAATCGGTTTTGCCTCTTACCCATATTCATATAACAACGTGTCCAACTCGTGTTCAAATGCAATCCATACAACAAATCATTCAAGCTCCTATTGAAACCATCAAGTCTACAATCATGGCACCATCAGCAGATACATCATTCGCGGCACACGTCGAACACCAGTTCACATCCTACGAGAAGGACCGACAATCTTCCGGCAAGGAGACCGTCTATGCTACTAGCAATGGCGTCCCTATGCCTCACCCATACGAAACTCAGCGGGCCGGCGAGAACGGTCCTCTTCTCCTGCAGGATTTTCACCTGATTGATCTCCTCTCCCACTTTGATCGCGAACGCATTCCAGAACGTGTCGTTCACGCCAAAGGCAGTGGCGCTCATGGCTTCTTCGAGTGCACCGACCCTGCCGACGACCTTACCCTGCTCGACATCTTCGGCAGCAAGGGCAAGAAATGCCCTCTCACGATGCGGTTCTCGACCGTTGGTGGCGAGTCTGGTTCCCATGACTGCGCTCGAGACCCAAGAGGCTTCTCGGTCAAGCTTAGGACGGACGATGGCAACTGGGATATGGTCTTCAACAATACACCAGTCTTCTTTCTGAGAGATCCAGCCAAGTTCCCTCATTTCATTCATACACAGAAGAGACACCCGAGTACGCACCTGACTCATGCCGACGACTCGACCATATTCTGGGATTATCTTTCTCAGAACCCCGAGTCCATCCACCAAGTCATGATTCTGATGGGCGATCGAGGAATTCCCGATGGCTACAGATTCATGCACGGCTACTCAGGTCACACCTTGAAGCTCGTCAAAAAGAATGGCGAATGGGTATACACACAGATCCATCTCAAGTCGATGCAAGGAACCAAGTTCATTACGCAAGAGGATTCATTCAACAAATCTCCGGACTACTCACAGAAGGATCTTTACGAGGCGATCGAGAACGGCGATTACCCTAAGTGGTCGGTCGAGGTTCAGACTATGACGGCCAAGGAGGCTGAGGAGGTGTGGGAGAAGCAAGGCATCAACGTTTTCGACCTGACCCACGTCTGGCCACAAAAGCAGTTCCCACTACGCAAAATCGGCGAAATGACTCTCAACGAGAACGCCATCAACTACTTCGCTGAGATTGAGCAAGTCGCCTTCAACCCCTCACACATGCCTCCTGGTGTCGAGCCATCCGCCGATCCCGTCCTACAGTCCCGTCTGTTCTCATACCCGGACACCCATCGCCACCGTATTGGTGTCAACTATCAGCAATTGCCCGTTAACGCACCCAGAACAGCACACAAGTTCGGCAATTTCCAGCGCGACGGTTCCATGGCCTTCTACAACCAAGGTGGTCGAGCCAACTATCTCTCATCCATTGACCCTATCCAGTTCCGTGAACGATCCGTCGACCTTGACAAGACTCACGGCCACTTCCAAGGCGAGGCAATTACATTCCTGTCACAGATCCGACCTGAAGACTTCAACGCGCCTCGAGCGTTGTGGGAGAAGGTTTGGGACGAATCTGCTCGTGAGCGGTTTATCAACAACGTCTCCGGCAAGATGGAGCTCTGTAGCAGCCAGGAGATTCTGAAGCGCCAGATCGCTATCTTCCGCGAGGTCAGTGATGATATTGCCACGAGACTGGAGAAGGCCACCGGAATCAAGGGATATGATGGTATCAAGAACATGAAGTTCAATGGTACGCACAACGGCATGACGAGCGATCCAAGCATCAGATATGCCAATGGTGTCAAGGGTGCTACTGGGAGCTCCATCACTGGCAACAATGGTGCCCCTACAAAGGGAACGCACAATTAGGAATGGGATAGCTCTTTGTTTATTGTGACAAGTTGGGACATGATGATACCTGCAAATGAATGGTGTTGGTGGTACAAGTAGCACTTTCCAAATAAGAATCTTATTACATGCTGAACGGGCACAAAATGTGTGCACCATCTTTTTCGTGCCCATCGCTCATGCTCATTATACGCTGTCGAGAAATAAAATCATGCCTTCGCTGTTGTGCCATTACTACCCGGTTTGCCTTTCCCAGATCTGATCTCCAGTTTCGGAGGTTTCCTCTTCGGTTTCGACTCTTCAGACACGTCCGTCTGGACATCAGGAGTACTCTTGTTTGTCGAATCCGATGATTGCTCCGACTGCGCTCCTTTTTGCGATCTGATCTCCAGTTTCTTGGGTTTCCTTCGTGGCTTCTGTTCGCCCCCTTGTTTGCCATCAGCCGCACCACTTTCTGAAGCTGACTGCTCTGACTGCGACTTGAAATTTCGTTGCTCTTGTTCCAGGGCATCGACGACCTTCTCCGGATCCGCGTCTTCGAACGGCTCCTCTTTGCCACCGAGCTTGATGAAGGGACCACGAATAGCACCGACGCCAGTGCCGACCAGCATACCTAGGCCTGTTGTCGGGACCATGGCAATTGCACCTAGAACAGTTCCCAAACCGGCACCGAGACCGAGTCCCGTCGCGGCGCCTATACCTCCACCAAAGCCAAACCCTTGCCAACCCCCGCTCTGCAGGCGTTTGGCCATCTTGCTGTGACCGTGAGCCTCCATTTCCTTGTCGAAGGCTTCTTTGAGCATGCTCTCCCGTTTGCTGGAGTTCAACATGTTCATGGCTTTGGATTTGAGGTCATTGGCGGATGACTGAGCTTTTTGAGCTTTCTGTAAGTTTTCGATCGTCTTGAGCATTTCTTCTCTGCTCGGCATCTCGCCGTTGGCGTTTTTGGGTAAGCCATCGTCTCCGCCGCTGTTGCCTCCACTTCCACCGGACATAAAAGCCTTTGCTGCTTCCATTGTCGCCGTTGTCTCTCCAAGGGATCAGTGGTGATGAAGTTGGAGAGTTGACGATTGTTGTGGAATAGATGAGGTCGACGTCATTGTTCTCGTTGAACCCTGGCACACCCCTGGTCGTTTGGCGACCAATCACCACCTCTCATCTGCGGACGAGACATCTCGGTGATTTTAACCCAAAGTTCCTTCTTAATCGTGGTCTTTAAGAACTATCAGACTGGGTTGACATTCAGGCCTGAAGTACAAGATGCCTGGAGGCTCTGCGTATAACACAGTGATTACTCCACCTTCTGACATGCGACCACTGAGGAACTACGGGTGGGAAGTCGATGCCTTGCACAGTGCTACGAGAAGCAGGGCGATGGGTCATGTGCTCTAACACGGTTGTCTTCATCTATACATTTTTGTTCTTGTGGAGGGTGCTTGGCTCTTCTCCTTGTTGAGCGGGCCTGCAAGCTCTACAAGCGAAGATTGATGAAGTTGAGTGAACCTTGTCCCAGACAACATATCTCACCTCTTGGAAGCGTTATGTTGCTGCACTACAAGATCAGTCCTCAGATACATGTCAGCGCAAAGGTGTTGAAGATTTGTCAGCTCCGGATCCTTCCTAAAATCGACCAACTGGTACAACGTATGGAGCACAGATTTTGCGACACCAAGATCAGCGGTAGTATCGACTGTCTGGGAATTTTGCGTAATGTGTGCAAGTAAGACAACAAGTGCAGAGACCACCGACTCTAGTGTCAACCTGGCTGCGTCAGCTAACTGGTTCGCGAGGTTACTTCATGGAAGCCTTACCAATTGCAAGGCACATTGTCTGCTGGCAACAGATTCACAATCCCAATGAACCTCCGTGCTTCATTGTACGACTCTGCTATCGCGCCTGTTGATATTACTGCCATCAGCCCGTCCGCAATGAAGGGATTGCTCCTAAGATTCGACCCCAGTGACAGATGAGCTCGCACAACATAGGCGGTTGCCAAGTATGCCGACTCAAGCACGATGATATGAAAAAGGTCAGACCGATGCAAGAGATTTTGGAATCTGTCAATGCTTATATCAAACAAAGGATTCTCGCGCCACTGGTCCAGTCCGACAGCCAATGACTGCAAAACAACCTTTTGGGAATGTTCTGACTCGAATGTCCGAGGTTCCAGGATGCATTCCATAAGTTGGGCTTGAATCAGAGCGAGTTGTGCACGAAGCCGGAAGACGTTTACTTTGAATTCTCCTTCGGCGGCACAAATCTCCCCCTTGTTGTCGTCCGTTTCCGCGGCACACAATTCGACATTTATGAGTCTGGGGCTGAGAGTCGGTAGACGTCCAGCTCGCAGACTGATATCAGCGTCCATGGAATAGGCAATCCAAAAGACCCTCTGCATTTGCAATTCGTTGGCATTACGGGCCGCATTATCTCCTGGCGGATCATTGACGTGAAGGTCTTGAAGCATGTGTAATGTCATGGAGACAAATCTGGCTGCAGGTTGAGGACGGGAGGAAGTCGAAAGAAGAATGGCCATCCCAAGGTAACATTGCGCCAGAAGCAGGGACGGCTTCATGAGAAGAAACCCCGGGATCGCCTCCATGGATTCTTCGAGGTAAGTCTGGACGTTTTCAGTATCCTGTGCGACTCCCAGGGGACTCATTGCCCGCAGCCGGTGGGCGATAGCCAAGACGATTTTCACAACAACCCAGGATATAACCAATCCGTCCGCGCGGCCATTGTAGCAGTCTAGGAATACCGTGCTGATGGACTCAGCGTCGAAAAGAGGGACAGCGGTGTTGAAGTCCATCAGGAACTCCTGCAACAAGAACAAGCCTCCTTGTGCTGGTGGCATGGAACACTTCCTGTCACCCTTCATTCGGACCTGTGGACGCAAGTCGATGTCCGTCGCATCCAGAACCGATGGCATCTGAAACGAGGGACTCTCCTCGTTGTTCCAGTATTGAGAGATGTCGTGAGGTTGCGAGTCGGTGGTTGCGAATGTGCCGTCAGCAGGAACTGAGTCCGCGGTCCATGAAGTTGAGTTCGTTGCCTCGATCGACACTGGGGCGGAGGTCGTGTTTTCGGATTGTTCTTGACTTTGATTCTGAGGCGGCGTGGTCTTTGGCGCCGCAACAGAGCTCTTTATGAGGTCTTCTAGGCTACGTAGTCTGGTCTCGAGTGTATCCATGTGCTTTCTGCTGATCCTTAGTACGTTAAGCCACTAGGTAAGACACGCAGAGAAGGAACCTACCTCTTCCGTTTTTCTCGTGGCTTGGTAACGTGCGTTATCTGACATGGTGAATCTGTCTTGTCACAGGCAGTACATCTTTCCGATTCAGCGTTGAAGTCGCATCGCCGCTTTTTGCGGCGGCAGGAATCGCATGCCTGGGCGAAGGTAAGATGATGGTCTGAAAGTCACCCGCACAGGGAGTAAGGATTTACCTGGACGGTGTTCGTGGCTTTGCGGTGTTGGTCGAGAGTAGCAGACATGGTGTGTTTTCGCGTTGCAGTAACGAGTCCTTATCAAGTCCGCGAGGCTCTCAAAAAACAGTCGCACCGAAGGACCTCAGGCAACGAAATCTTTCGCTACGGTAAGCGCACTACTCAGGTGGTTTGGTGGTGGTTTGTTGAGCGAAGAATACCGTAGTATGATGCCTTGACGACCAGCCATATTATGCGCTGACCCAGTAGTAAAACACTTGTGTACACTATGAAGTGCGCCGGTGTCGATGTTGATGATTAAGCTGAGGGATGACAAATCAACAGTGGAGTTTCAAGTGGAACGACCATGCGACAATTAAATGTACGGCTTATCGCGATCATATGGCTCGACTACTTTCAACGGTGTTGTGATGCTGCCATGCTTCAAGATCTTATCTTATTTGACCTTTTGCAGGTGAAGTTTAGTGCACATCACCCATCCCCATTTTGTTGATCAAATCGTGCCTCCTCCACCAACCTCGATTGAGTTTCCCAAACACGTACATGGGTATACTGAGTGCATAAATACCCACAACTATGCCACCCTGCACGTCAAAGTACCTGGCTGGTCCTGTCACCGCGAGATAGTTGTTAACCCAGTAGGCCAGCGAGAAAAAGAAAAAGTTCTTGAACACCATGGCAATGACGAGCATCTCGGTGCTCTCCTCTCGGAACGCATCCACGACATACGAGTTCATTACTGCGCCAGCCGTGTTCACACTGAAGCCGTATATCCCGTGGAGGGCGCTGGCGACATAGTACCCTTTGCCATCCTCGATCATGTGTCCATACAGGAACAAGCCGATCGTTCCTGTGATCAAGGCAAGGATCATAGCTAGAGAATCATGCGTCAGCAATCGGCCTTGGCTGTTCAATGGACGACCACGGTAGAGCTTACGGTAGAGACGAAATTCAGGCTCATATACACCTCGGTTCCGCTTGGCAACGAACCTTGCAAGAGGGTCTGAAGAGAAGCTCATGAACAAGACACCCAGAAGTCCACCGATGAAGGGCCCGACGTACAGGTAACCAACCCCAGCCGTGGAAAGGTTATACGGTGGTACACCAAAGATCTGCGCAAGCACGAATGACGTGGCCACCCACCAACCGGATGAGATGCCCTGGGTCAAGCAACCCCAGACCGCAGCTGGATTAGCCAGACAGACAAAGGGCGCAACGACCAGTTTGAGCGGATGCTGCCGACTGAACCTTCCGTTGTAAATCGACAAGCGCTGCCAGGTTGTTTTAGGAGTGGGCGTTGACACCGCCTGTCTTCCGTCATGAGGAGCACCTCTGGCATGTTCACTCTCGGTCACCTCCACGTACTTGAGCTCCTCGAGTCTTTCAGTAGAGGCTACATCGGTGTTGTAGATCTCTGGACGGTGATAGCTAGTTTCCGGAACGAAGAAGAATACCATCACCAATTGTGCGATCAAAAATGGTTGGGCAATATGGAAGAGGTATTTCCAACCAAGATTGTCGAAGATAACGCCAGCGATGATGGGTGACAATACGCCGAAAGTGTTGGTGACCAGCTGGAAAATCGTGACTCGAGCGCCTCGTTGATGGACAAAATACATGTCTCCCATGAGCGCTACGATGAGCGACTCGTATGCCGCAACGGAAAGTCCTTGAAAAAGGCGTCCAGCAAGCAGTATTTTGTACGAATTTGCACATTCGCACACAATGGTACCAAGGATTCCCAGAAGAGAAGCAAGGAGGAATTGCGGTCGTTTTCCCCACAGGCGAGACATGGCTGAGACGAATGGTCCGAACGCTCCAACACAGAGTAGGCAGTTGCCAGTGAGCTGCGCAATGGCTGTGATGCTCGTATTCAACTCGATGCTGAGCGCATAGGTGGCAGGCGACAACATTGGGACCAGGACGGCCGTGAAGCAGAGTGAGCCCAGCGCCACACTGAACAGGCACAAATCTTTCCTCCAGAGCGGCCAATTCTGAGAACATCAGTTTCCACCCTGCTCAAACCAGGCTGAAGCTTCCTTACCAGCGGATCGTCGGGGTCATCTGTTGGCTGTGGGACAAGAACAATATGTCCATATCGTCCTTTACCGTGCTTGAGACCCGCGGCAGCTTGCGCAGCTACACCTGCCGTTGCGTCGTCATGAAGGATGGCGGTGCCGGGCGTGTGCTCGAAGCTCTTCTCCTGGAGGATACCGAATGTGGACATTTTCTTCTCGGCATATGTGAAAGCAGAAGCGCCAGCACACAGAGGATCACTTCGAAACCTTGAGAGGGCCGGCATTGTATTCATAGTGTATTGCAGAGAAGGACGATGGCATCTACTCCACAACCCCAAAGCCCCGGCCAGATACATTCCGGGATTGTAACCCCAATGCAACGACAAGCATCCCTCGAACCGTTTCTCGTCTACCAGGTATGCAGAAGGTTTGTTAAAGTGTGGAGTTCGGCTCACTGGAGCCGTAACTTTGTGAATTCGTGGGGTAAGGGTCCAATGAAGGTCTACCCCATCAGCGTGTCGAGCTGCCTTCACTTCTTGAGAGCCGCCTTTCTATGGTTCCGCATGCTGATGGACTGCAGCCTTCTCGGACTCGTGAAGCTTTTTGCCCGCTCTGCGAGACGTCCCAGCTGTCTTACCAAACCTGCACGATAGAGTCTCGTCAATCAGATAGACAAGGCTCGGCATTTGAGGACATGGACGTAACTAGCAAAGTGGTATTGCCTTGAGCCTGGAGATGTGGTGCAGGAAGAGTTCGATCCGCCGAGCCCATATGAACATATCCAGCAACGCCTGATCGTACGCTCATTGAAAACAAATCATGCAACATGTTAGAACTCCATGCCATCGGCTCCAGTAACGCCTTCGTCGTCTCTTTCTCGCTTCACCCGAACCATCTCACTCTTTAACAATGACTTGACAAAGCCGTCAAACAACTCCACGTAAGGCTTTAGACTGGTCTTTTCCCAGTCATTCAGTTTCCTCATCGTGAGCCCATCTTCGACAAACCCATTAGCTTGATTTTCTTCATCGTCCGCGCCGCTACCAAATTGATCCACCTCCCTGAGTAATTCATTGACCTTGGGCACGGTCAGCGGATCGAAGGAATCTACGAGGTTCATGTCCCCGGCCGCCGTAATCGGCACACAGACACGGCCTGTGCCAGGATGCACCACAAAGGGACTCTTGAGCAAGTGGATTCTCTTCTTCCCAACTTCAACATCGAGTCGTGGGTAAGTGTACTCGAGCAGGATATCCTGCTTGGCCTCCAATAGAGCCTTCGTGTTAAGCGTCTTGCTCACACCCGTCTCTGCCAGCGCATCGATGTCCGCCCATTTCCGCGTGCTCGGTCGATCGGGACTACTCGCCCATTTCTTTGCGAGCGCCTCGTTGAGCGACTTATCCGGAAGCAGCTGCAATAGTCGATCTTGACCGCCCTGTGAGAGGAATGGTTCTTGTTCGACCAGGACCTGTTGAAAATATGGCCTCAAAATGTCCAGACTCCGTACAATGTGAGGATGTAATGGGCGCTTGAGATTCACTCTCTTGCCGCCTTGAGCACCACCCTTGAGCACTTCGAAGTAGCCCGTGATGGCTTTGCGCTTCTCGTCGTCCAACTCTCGAGCGTCTTTATCGCTGATCCAGGCGTGCACACCACGACGGCCCGAGTAGATCCAGATAATGTGCTCGAAACCAAAGTCTTCCCTAAGCGCAACATCGACAACCTTGATCGCCATAGTCGCGAAGCCCCAGCATTTCGAGCAGATGTTGGCTTTGGAGCAACATGTTCGGATGTCATCGTAGTCGGTCAAATCTATGTCGAAGACTATCTCTTTGCTGAGTGGGCGAAACATCGAGCTCTTTTTCAGTGTCTTTCTATCTCGTGGATTGGTTGTGTAGACAGGTCCAATCTCGAAACGGGACGGATTGTGCCGTAGAATGTCTTTCCGCAGGGTGTCTGCTGTTGGGTAGGACTGGTATCGGAGGTATGCATCGTTGGGGAGTGTGAGGGCGAATTCGCGATTGGCAAAGTCTGGACCTGGTTTGGGCGAGTGATTGAGCCATTGGAAGAGGGTACGGAAGGGGAAGAGGCGGGAGTAGAACTGGAGCATTAGATTGGGGTCTGAGTATGATTCCTGCTGGGCTGATGGGGCAGGTTCGACGGATGAAGACAGCGCAGGCTGTGGCGGAGAAGAAGGTAGGTTGGCAGCGCTGGAAGCTTCCAGCTCGTCGTCCAGGGCGTTCTCATCGTCATCGTCGAAGAGGTCCTCAAGAGCTACACCGTTCTGATTCGTAGTGCTTTCTCCTGCACCTAGAGATTCGTCTGCCATTGAAAATGGTGGTGCATCTGGTAGGTCGACATCTTCGCCTCGTGCAGGGGAAGAAGGTTCGCGAGGCGACGATGACTCTGCCATCTTGATGCCCATACTGAGGGGGGGTCGTTAGCTGTGAGATCTCGGCTGAGTGAGATCTGTGGTAAAAAGGCTGTTGCTGGTAAGTCCCATAAAGACGACATTCGACGCGTACACGAGAGAAGACGCGTGCCAGTTGACCAATGAGATCACCACTATTTAATTGGTGGATCCGGGGGTCGAGACTCCCGTCGATATGGGTTCAATCGGCCAGCAACTTTGACATGAGGAACTGGACTAGATATTCTCTGAATGCTTTTGATTTGCAACATTTGCCCAGATGGCACTGCTAAAATTGGTATCTATTCATCTCAACTCCAAACAGCTCAAAAAATCGTTAAATAGCCTCCCGGCATGATTGCGGATATTCAATCCAGAAAAGTATTGTACATCAAGATAGATTTTCCTTCACCTCGTTGGCGTCTGAAAACGGCCCCGAATCGAACCTCAACAACTCTGGCTTGGCTGTTGGACTTGTCACACCCATATGCTGCGGATCTCTCGCCCGATTGATGGCGTCCTCGATCGTAGTTTTCAGTGATACACTATTATTGTGCCTGTGAGTTGCTCCGCCGGGTGCCGTTTTCATGGCGTCTTGGGGTAAGACTGCGCTCACAGAAGAAGACCTTGCTGAGTGGTTGTCGGCAAATGCAGGCCTAGGTATCGTGATAGGGGAGATGGGTGACTGCTCGAAATCGCTCATAGGAGTACTGAGGTTGGAAGGCGAAAACACAACTTCTTTCTCGTCATCGTATAAGCGGATGTTCTTCTTCTCAGATGGCGAGCCACTGCTCTGCCGGGCAGCCTGTTTTGCCAGATTGCCAAGAGTGGGCACTCTGGCCCCAGAATTGGTCTTCTTCACCTCGATAGGTCGGGCAGTGACGTTTCTGGCGACGATCGAACTGCCCGTGCTGCCCATCTTTGACAGCTGCGGGATGTTTGGAGTCCTCGCACTCGGCGTACCAGATGATCCTGGAGTACTCGACCCTGACTTGACACTGACAACATTGGCCTGAGCTCGGAAAGCTTGCTGCGCGGGTATGGGTGGCACGATGGCATCGCTCCGATAGATGGTGGTAGCCACACTCTCACGAGCCAAACTAGGCGCGACACTAAACCGGGTATTGATTGAAGAAGCATCAGACCATGTGGAATCCCTGAGGTCCCCCGGCATAAAGAAATGCTGCTCCAGATGTGGCGTTGATGCCGCAGAATTGCCAACCATGCCGCCAGGTATGGAGGGTACAGGTGGCACGAGCATAGCAGGAGATTCCGGCGGCGATCGAACCGTTACTCCAGGGATATAGGCGATTTGAATGACATTGGATGCTCTCGTGAGAACAGTTGAGGCGATAGAATGTGCAGATCTGGTTGATCGCCGATCATTTCGGGCAAGAGTCGACTGGTCTCTCTTCTCCGGCGGATCCCAGAGTTCGATACGTCTCTTCTTTCGACCTCGATATCGGTAGACCAGGTACGACAGGGCGGCGATAACCAAAATACCTCCTATCACACCTCCCACAATGCCACCTATTGGGGTTGACTTCTTTGGTGCGGATTGACCAGGAAGCGAGCCAATCTTTACACATGTTGTTGACGCGCATGCATCACATGACTGGGCTTTTAAGCTGCAGGTTTCATCTGAGGCACACGCAGGACAGCTGGGAGTATTGGGAGGGCACTGTACACAGCGGCGAAAGAGAGTATGTGGTTCTGATGGGAAAACTAGCACGCACGTCAGCATAATCAACGGCACAAAAGGTGAGTAGCGTACAGTCTTCCGACGCCATAGCGGCGTCGTGTTGAGGACTCGCGAGATCGCCCTTGACAGGTTGACCTTGTAGCGACAAAGTGGAAAGCGTTGATTATGTAGTGGATTTCCCTCTGTTCTCGAGAAGATGGACTTCCAGATCTTTACCAGATCCCAACGAAAACACTGATTCTTCCCTCCGGAATAAATTGGCAATAGCGGGTGGTTTCGAACGAGTGTGAACGGACAATGTTCTCAACAAAGGTTTGAGTCCAATCGACCACGCAAGAGGTATGCAGAATCAGTTGAGATTGGTGGACAGTGTCGTAAACGATCGTCGCGGAATGTAGATGAAGGAATGCGGGACTGGTTGGGCAATTGCTGCAGCGACTGGATAAGAGTTGCGACGAAATGAGATATTTCAGATGTTTGAATATAGCAACGTAAAGATTGAACAACAGTTGGTGAGTTGAGTTGAGAAAGAAGTGAAGCGGTGATGCTCGAGGAGGAAGGATTTGAGGAAGATCTCAGGTGGTGAAAGGGCGGGCAGAAGTTTAGTCCTGGTTCTCGGCCTCGAAAGGAAGCGGATGAAGGTGGATTAAACGTGCTATGCCCAGCTTTGTTGAGGGGGATGCCCACTGATGCCACGAGTGGAAGCTTTAGGCTTTGTGGGAGATGAAGGGGCGCCGGACATCGTCAGATACGCACTCCTGTTGGTGGACGCGTGGCAGGGCAAACCGAACCATGACCCTTCAAGGAAAAGTCTACAGCTGCTAGGCCTCCTTCAAACAAAAGGAGAACTCCACGATGCCTCTCTCTCAATCACCACCATGTTCATGCGATAAACCTATCATGGAGCGATACTATTCTGCATATAGGATTGATGAAAAGTGACCTTGAGATACCATGGACCATTTGCTGGTCGATGCGAAGGATAATTATCTGTGATCTGTCGATGACCGCTCGGAACAAAACGAACTGGACTTCTGACAGAACAACATCATCATTGGAGAGGTTAGTGTTTGCCATATTGACAGAAAAGTCTCGTGAGAGGTGCATGCTCAATACTGGATAACCTGCACCTGGTGAATACCAGGTACTGTATATAAGAGTTGGGTGGCCCGCGAGTAAGTTATATCACCTCCTTCGCAAGGGGCCGTTTCTCGTGAAAACAGTGTCGTCCATCCTTCTGCGAACCTATGACATACTGACTGAAGTTGTGGATGGAGCCAGCTAAACAAATCGCAGTATATTCGATCGTCTTCAATAGAAGTGCAAGCTTCTCACATACCTCCTTTGCACGTTGTGAAGCGATAAATAGGAATGTTGTTCTCGTATATATGCAGCCATGTGCATGTTCTCGTATCTGCATCCTCAACATCTTCGGCTGAAGTCTTGTTTTGGACCACTATTTTACGCGAAATCATCATGGCATCTGCTGTGGCAATGTTTTATTCTACGCACCATAATTGAATTCTGTATGCAAAGCACAGAATCCAAACATTTCATCACCAACTGGAAGGTTTCGGATTATTTGGAGTCGATTGATCCGTGGTTCGCCCTGATCTTCGGCATCTGCAAATGGCGCGGGGCGGAAATGTCCTGCACCGCCAAACGCCAGGTCTAAAAATGGAAAAGCTGACTGTGTCGCTTAAGCTGTGGCGCCATACGGGTGCTCACAGAATGTTAGTAGGAGTGGTCGGTAACCTCACTGTAGCCGTGAGTAGTCATCAAGCCATGATACAACTTTGCATTTGTGATTACGAGGCGGCTGAATCTTCGATTTTACATATCTTCATATCTGACAGGAAGAGAGTGCCTGAAAGCAGCATGATCGTGTACTGCGTTCACCTGCCATACCGACGAAGACTGCGGGGAGAGAATTAGCTTTCCACAGACTTGAAACGCATGGCCCATGGGACCCTCTAGACGCCACTTTCGTTTAGTAGGATCCATTGCGGCTACAAAAAATATGGGAGAGTTTCATGCCCCTATGAAACCAGTAAACAAGGTTCTGTCGGGTTACGTGTACTGTGCATACGCCAAGTTCCAGTCTCATGGAATGTATTTACGATAAACACTGGTATCTGGAGTAGTGGCAGCATACTGTGTACTTGCCGATGAAAGCAGCGCCTTGTTCAACATCCGGTTGCCGGGTGGCTAAAGGCGACTTGGTTGCGGCGCAAGATCCAAAACCAGCGTTGACACCAATCGAATCGATGCACAGCCTACGTCTCTTCGTCTTTACCGAAGCGGACCATCTTACAGCCTGATGATTGGCGTAGCTTCATGCTGTGGTCAGCGCGAATATAGTCTGTCCATCTCAGCTCGAACATCCATCTCAGGGGACAAGTTATTTCTTGTTCAATTGTAAAAACAGCCTGACCTGCATTTCGACCGCAACCAGTGGCAGGGATCGAGAGAAAGACTTGAAACATCTGCATCCCACCCTCCTCTTCCCTGTCTGGTTGACGTTACTCTTCCTTCTAGAACTTGCGTGCTCAAGGCCTCTTTCTTTGTTTGCTCGCAGTCCTTTCTTTCACTCCACCGCATTCGTCTCACCAGGCTTCCTACTGACCTAGCCCTTCACTCATACCAAGCCCAAATCTGGGCACCCTCATTCCCAGCCAAATATCTAGCCCAGGAGGCTGTCATCTTGGTCTTCGCTCACTCCACTAGTTGACTTACGAGAACTTTGACGATCATTTCTACCTACAACCGCAGTCAGGCTTGGAGTCGGAGGGCGGCTTCCGTACCATCATGGACAACCAATTTCCAGGTCACCATCTAGGTGACATTCCTCCTGGCAATGTAAGGCGGGACCAGATCTCAGTATCAGGCAGTTCTAACACTTCATACAGGCTTACAGACCTGCCGGCCACATCTCAGACGACGAAGCAGAGCACTCCCTACTCCACCAGAACTCCACATACCAAGCACCTTACGACGATCCTCAACCTCGCTCTCGGCCACTGACGCCAGGACAAGAGTCTGTGTACACACTAAACGAGTCATATGTTGGAGGGGACCCTTCAAGAGTGCCGGTCACCGGCTACAATCCGCAGCATACGCAACCATATGGTCAACCGGGAGGCTACGGTAATGATTCGCAGGCACGCTTCCCTACACCTGGGCCGACGAATCCGAGCGACCCTACAAACACGCCGGAAGCGTGGGGAGAACGGCAAGCACCTGGCTATGGCACCATCAAACGCTACGCAACCAGAAAAGTCAAGCTCGTACAGGGCAGCGTCCTGAGTATCGACTATCCCGTTCCAAGCGCCATTCAGAATGCCATACAGTCCAAATACCGCAGTGATCTTGAAGGCGGCAGCGAAGAGTTCACACACATGCGCTACACAGCAGCTACCTGTGACCCAGACGACTTCACCTTGAAGAACGGCTACAATCTGAGGCCGGCCATGTACAACCGTCACACGGAATTGCTCATTGCTATTACCTATTACAACGAGGACAAGGTTTTGACCGCCCGCACGCTGCATGGTGTCATGCAAAACATTCGGGACATTGTCAACCTCAAGAAGTCCGAGTTCTGGAACAAGGGCGGTCCAGCGTGGCAGAAGATCGTGGTCTGTCTAGTATT
The DNA here is from genome assembly GCA_000835395.1 of Exophiala sideris. Lineage (NCBI taxonomy): Eukaryota > Fungi > Ascomycota > Eurotiomycetes > Chaetothyriales > Herpotrichiellaceae > Exophiala > Exophiala sideris. Next base: position 3,738,479 of record KN846952.1, on the reverse strand, counting down.
CGACGGAATTGACCCATGCGACAAGAACACATTGGATGTCTTAGCGACGGTTGGTATCTATCAGGACGGAGTTATGAAGAAAGATGTGGACGGGAAGGATACTGTGGTTCACATCTTTGAATACACTACACAACTCTCGGTCACTGCCAGTCAGCAACTGATCCGGCCCAACGACAACGATGCGACTTCCCTCCCTCCTGTCCAGATGATATTCTGCTTAAAACAGAAGAACAGCAAGAAAATCAACAGTCACAGATGGCTCTTCAACGCCTTTGGCCGCATTTTGAACCCTGAAGTCTGTATTCTCCTTGATGCAGGGACAAAACCTGGTCCGAAATCCCTAATGGCACTCTGGGAGGCCTTCTACAATGACAAAGACCTCGGTGGTGCTTGTGGTGAAATCCATGCCATGTTGGGCCGTGGTGGTGTTTTCGGAAGAAAGCTGCTCAATCCCATCGTCGCCGCACAAAACTTCGAATACAAGATCAGCAACATCCTGGACAAACCCCTGGAAGCCTCTTTCGGCTATGTGAGCGTGTTACCCGGTGCATTCTCTGCTTACCGCTTCCGTGCGATCATGGGCCGCCCTCTTGAGCAATATTTCCACGGTGATCACACTCTTTCCGCGAGACTGGGCAAAAAGGGTATCGAGGGCATGAACATTTTCAAGAAGAACATGTTTTTGGCCGAAGATCGCATCTTGTGTTTCGAATTGGTCGCGAAGGCTGGGTCGAAATGGCATCTGTCTTATGTCAAGGCTTCCAGAGCCGAGACGGATGTGCCTGAAGGTGCGCCCGAATTTATCGGTCAACGGCGACGTTGGCTCAATGGTTCCTTCGCCGCCTCCATCTACTCCCTGATGCATTTCTCGCGCATGTACAAGTCCGGCCACAACATCATTCGGATGTTCTTTTTCCACATTCAGATGATCTACAACATTGTCTCGGTCACGCTCTCTTGGTTCTCCCTCGCTTCATTCTGGCTCACTACGAAGATTCTCATGGATCTGGTTGGTCAACCTAGCACCCAGAATAACAACACGGCATTTCCCTTTGGTGATAAAGCGACTCCAATCGTCAATACTATCCTGCAATACCTATACCTGGCGTTCCTCTTGCTACAATTCATTTTGGCGTTGGGGAATCGGCCCAAAGGTTCAAAGATTGCATACATTATCTCATTTGGCGTATTTGGGCTCATACAGCTCTATGTCATTGTTCTGTCCATGTACCTTGTTGTTCGAGCATTTACAAGCAAGGACGGAACTGACATCGTCACCAACGAGGGTGCGAACGAGTTTGTCAAATCCTTCTTTGCCTCGACCGGACCTGGAATTGTGATCATCGCGTTGGCAGCCACCTTTGGCTTGTACTTTGTTGCATCCTTCCTATACCTCGACCCTTGGCACATGTTCACGTCCTTCGGCCAGTACTTGCTGCTCATGCCGTCATTCATCAACATTCTCATGATCTATGCGTTCAGCAACTGGCATGATGTCTCATGGGGTACCAAAGGATCCGACAAGGCTGACGTCTTACCATCGGCGCAGACGAAGAAGGATGAAAAGGGCAAGACGGCAGTGATTGAAGAAATCGATAGACCTCAAGCGGACATCGACAGTCAATTCGAATCTACCGTCAAACGAGCTCTGGCACCATTCAAGCCTCCTCCGGACAAGGAAGGCAAGACCTTGGAAGACTCTTATAAGAACTTCCGAACTCGGCTTGTCGCAACGTGGATTTTCTCCAATGCTCTATTATCAGTCGCCATCACAAGCGACAGCATCGACAAGTTTGGATTTAGTGTAAGTCTACTCTTGTTTGATCCATTGAATGGTCTGCTGACAGCTTTTTACAGTCTCTTGCTACAACGAGGAGTAACCACTTCTTCCAAGCTTTGCTGTGGACTACTGCCGGGCTCTCCCTGGTTCGATTTATCGGATGTTGCTGGTTCCTGGGAAAGACTGGCCTCCTGTGCTGTTTCAACAGAAGATAGGCCACGGCCTACATGGCTGGGAAGCATTCTTTGATGTTGAGGTTTGCGTCATTTCTCACTGAGACCATCGACTTCGAAACAAGCATGTATCGGCGTCTGCATTGGCTGCTTGGTACGGATTGGCTGGCCATGTATCATGGTTAATTCGTAGATAAAATGATCGAGTAAGTTGAGCGTTTGTTGATATTAAGAGGTCAAAGTCATATAGCCTTGCGGCGAATAAAATTATCGTTAAACGCCTTCCTTCGGAGGTTGACCGGACTATCCCGCTGGCGTCATACATGGCCAACACAGTATGATAATGATCATCTTCACTTCACAGCATCTTTGTTGGCTATAGCGCAACTTGTGACACTCACAGACTCTCCTATCTGCTAATCATCCTGTTCACCTCTAAGAGCAATATTCTAAGCTGCCCGTCTTCGCAGATAGCCTGTTGTGTGAACGAGGAAGATCGGAACTTCAGGCTGCGCAGGCTGCCTCACAACCACCCCGTTCCACAGTTGGAAACCACCCGTGCGCTGCAGAATCACGCGCGTTGACCTCGGTCTGCTATTGCGATCTCTTATCATCACCAGCTGCTGGTCTCCATCCGCCTGTGTGGCGAAGATCGGACGTCAAGATGATGAAAATATGGTCTATGGTATGGGGATGTGCCCACGCGACACACATCCGCTGACATGAACTTTCAGAAACAACAACAGCAGAAGGATGAACAAACACAAGGGCCGACACAAAAGAAGAAGAAGGTCACGGCAGCCCAATTACGGGTTCAAAAAGGTCGATTGCCACTATGTCATGCAAGTGCGTGTAAATGCTAATACTGTCCAAGACCTTAGCGAAGTATCTTTAGGGTCCACGATGAAGACAACCTTCCCAAATCCAGATGATATCCTCAACTTCCAACTTACAATCGAACCGGATGAGGGAATGTACAAGGGAGGCAGCTTCGTGTTCAACTTCACCATCAACCAAAACTACCCGCACGATCCGCCCAAAGTCAAATGTACCCAGAAGATATATCATCCCAACATTGATCTAGAAGGAAACGTGTGTTTGAACATTCTTCGAGAAGATTGGAAGCCTGTCCTCAACTTGAATGCGGTGATTGTTGGCATGCAGGTAAGGAAGGATCCAGCATGATGCCCTACGACTACTAAATCCCATACAGTTTCTCTTCCTCGAACCGAATGCATCCGATCCACTGAACAAGGAGGCTGCTGAAGATCTAAGAAGCAACAGGGAAGGATTCAGAAGGAATGCAAGGACGGCAATGGGTGGTGGTGCGGTTAAAGGCCAAACCTACGACCGAGTGTTGCGATGAGTTGCACGATACCTAGAACTACGCCAGACATGATTGAAACGGAACCTTTATACACGTTTGCGATTTCCAAGCATTGCGATTAAGGTGTTGGGGAGATTAGAAGCGTCGATACTTGTCGTTTGACAATCTTGCAAGCACGGGTTTGTGGAAACCAAAGAGGCAAAGAAATCGACGCATCCAGCAAGATTCCTACGGCAATGGGAACAATATAAGTACCTAAATGGAAGGCTTTTCTGGCTGTCATCAGTCTTGTTGCCAAAGTAAAGGTTCAGAGGTTTGGCCTCTCGCAGTGTCGATATTGTGGGTGGGCACTGGCCAGATCTGTATTCGGGGAGTCTAGGGAGACTCCGGCGCAGTGGCCGCCATCGGAGCCAAGCAGATGACTGTGCGAGCCAATGAAGAGACGGGGACCGAACTGCGGTGCAGCTCATTCACTTCGAGTAGAAGTACCAAAAATTTCCCCAGGCTTTTTGTAAATTCACAAACACCATCTTCTTGAATCTCCTCTCCTTGTATATACCAATAGACAAGATGGCCTCAAAGACTTTCGCCAGAACCTTGCGCACTGCTTCAAAGCAGAAGATCACTGCTCCTTCGGTGCAAAAGCGCACAATTGTGTCTGCTCTCGCGACCAGACCAGTCGTTGCAGCAGTCCAGCGTCCTGCATTCACAGCTCCAGCTCAGCAACAAACGAGAGGTATCAAGACCATCGACTTTGCCGGCACAAAAGAGACCGTCTATGGTATGTACAAGCAGAAACTTCAAGCTTGAAAACATTGCTGACATTATGCTTAGAACGAGAGGACTGGCCTCGCGAGAAGCTTCTTGTACGCCCAACGATTTCCTGATCTGCTGGACGAGCCTTCTAACAATGATTGTAGGACTACTTCAAGAATGACACACTGGCACTCATCGGCTATGGCTCGCAAGGTCATGGTCAAGGTCTCAACCTCCGTGACAATGGCTTGAATGTCATCATTGGTGTCCGAAAGAACGGTGCATCATGGAAAGAAGCAGAGCAAGATGGTTGGATCCCCGGCAAGAACTTGTTCGAGGTTGACGACGCCATCTCCCGAGGCACCATCATCATGAACTTGCTCAGTGATGCTGCCCAAAGTGAGACCTGGCCTGCCATCAAGCCTCAGCTGACCAAGGGAAAGGTTTGTGGTGTCCAACTTGATGCTAGATGTCTTACTTACTCGTTTAGACTCTGTACTTCTCCCACGGTTTCTCCCCTGTCTTCAAGGATCTCACCAAGGTCGATGTCCCCACGGACATTGACGTTATCCTTGTCGCACCCAAAGGTTCCGGCCGCACCGTCCGATCCCTTTTCCGTGAAGGTCGTGGTATCAACTCTTCCATCGCCGTCTTTCAGGATGTTACCGGTCAGGCTAAAGAGAAGGCTATTGCGCTCGGTGTCGCCGTCGGCAGTGGCTACCTGTACGAGACCACATTCGAGAAGGAAGTGTACTCGGATCTCTACGGTGAGCGAGGATGCTTGATGGGTGGTATCCACGGTATGTTCCTCGCCCAGTACGAGGTTCTCCGTGAGCGAGGCCACTCGCCATCCGAGGCCTTCAACGAGACCGTCGAGGAGGCCACCCAGTCTCTCTACCCGCTCATTGGAGCTAACGGTATGGACTGGATGTACGCCGCTTGCTCTACCACTGCCCGCCGTGGTGCCATCGACTGGTCCGTGAAGTTCAAGGACACTCTTAAGCCCGTGTTCAACGAGCTCTACGACAGCGTCAAGACTGGCAAGGAGACCCAGCGCAGCTTGGACGTCAATGGTCGACCTGACTACAGAGAGGTCTACGAGAAGGAGATGCAAGAGATCCGTGATTTGGAGATCTGGCGTGCCGGCAAGGCTGTTCGGTAAGTGGCCCTTCGTTCTTTGTTATTGAGGCCCATCTAACGTCTTCCAGCTCGTTGCGACCCGAGAACCAGTAAACTGCTGGCCAGCTGTGTGCAATTGTGATCTAGTGTCTTGAGGCGTCCTGACAAAAGTGGACTATGTACCAAATGGTGGTCTGGCATTGGTTTGATAGAATGGACTTTATCTTGGTGCTAGCCTGAATGCCATTGATTTCATCTGGACACAATTTGTTCCCACTTTGATTTTTTGATTCATGCGACCAATTGCCGACTTCGGAGATCTACACGGCGAACCACCGACCTCACCTTCGTCAACGCCTTGATGTACCTGTATGCTTGACTCCCATCTGGGCTATACTCGTTCGAACTTCTCCTGCTTATTAGATCTCCATTTTGAATTCGCCTTTTCTGACTCTGCATCGCGAAAGCTTTGTAAATCCCAAGACGGTCACCATCTAGACTCGATTGGATAAGTACCACGCCATCAAGCAACTTCACTACTCGTGCCATCAGCCCATCCATTAGTTCCATTGAGTATTCAGAAGAGGATGGCCGACCCATCAACATCCCCGCCGTTGATCCCCTCATCAATCGCCGCCGCGTACCGCAAAATCACGCGATATATACACAAGACTCCAGTCATAACCTCGGGGAGCTTGGACAATATCGCCTCATCACCAGATCCTGCAGCTTTCTTATCTGAAAATCCACCTACATTCGGTGATGTTGCGGCCGGTGTCGACCGTGAGACGACGCCTAAGTTCAGGTTGCACTTCAAATGTGAGAATGTCCAGAAGATCGGGGCCTTTAAGGCAAGGGGCGGGTTTCATGCGGTTACGAGGTTGGTTGATGAGATGGGCATTGAGGAAGTTAGGAGACGGGGAGTCGTTACGCATAGTAGTGGTAAGTCCCCTATCATTCTTCCCTAAGGATGCCACGCAGCTGTGCTTTCTGTTCCCGTACACGATTTCCTGGCCGCCAGGTGGGCAGGATTGTTCATCCATGATCGGTAAGGACGGCGCACTGTCGTGTATCAAGACTCGTGTCCGCGGGGCATTGTGTATATATACTGTCATGCGTTGTACGTCATGTGTCGTATGCTGTGTTGTGCTGATTCTCGACCAGGAAACCATGCACAAGCCCTCGCTCTTGCAGCCTCAACATTCAATATCCCGAGCTATATCGTGATGCCGAAGATCAGCACGCCGTCTAAGATCGCAGGCACAAAACTGTACACGTCGAATGTGATCTTCAGTGGGTCAACATCACAGGAACGAGAGGCGGTTGTGAAAGACGTTATTGCCGAGCACGGCGCGATTCTGGTCCCGCCATACGATCACCCTGATATTATTCTGGGACAGGGCACTGTGGGTTTAGAGCTCGAGGAGCAGCTTGGAGACGGTAAGCTTGACGCCGTGATCACGCCCCTTGGTGGTGGAGGTTTATTGTCTGGTGTGGCGACCTGGTTCAGCGATAAGGAGACTTTAGTCTTCGGTGGGGAACCGAGTTTTCAGGGCGGAGATGATGGGAGAAGAGGACTCTTGGAGGGCAAGAGGATTGAGCATGTGAGTACGCTGACTATTGCGGATGGATTGAGGACGCCTATTGGACTGAAGAACTGGGAGGTTCTGAGCGATAGGAGGAAGTTGGAGGGTGTGTTTGCTGTGAGTGAGGAACAGATCAAGATGGCGATGAGGCTGGTGTTGGAAAGACTAAAGGTCGTGGTTGAGCCGAGTGGGTGTGTGCCTCTGGCGGTGGTGCTGTTTAACAAGGGGTTCAGGGAAATGGTGGCTCAGAAGCAGATTGGTATGGAGAAGGATGGGTGGGATTTGGGGATCGTGTTTAGTGGTGGGAATACTACGGTCAAGGCTATATCTAAGTTGTTTGGTGAGGATGAGGGTGAGGATGATGGGAAGAGGGAGGCGGCAAAGGTTGCGATGGATGGAGGGACGAAGGTCGAGGATGTTGCTGGATAGATGGAGGTCGATCACTTCTGCCCAAGGTAAAGAAAGTGTAGACAGGGAATAGATGAGAAGGATGTCCTCAACAGAGTAGTAAGCCTGGGATGTATGAAAGCAGCGTCATCTTCGTGGCCGTCGGACACAAGAGTGTAGTATCACTCATGGAAATAAAAAACAATGTTCGAGAAGTCGTTTGCTCTCACGATAATGTTGGAACCTACCTAGGTAGGTATTATGGACAAGGCTGAGGAAGAGCAGGGGCGGCCAACCCAATCGATCCGCCCAACCACTTCACTTCTCCAAATCCCGTCAACGTCTCTCTTTTCCATTTTCTTTACCACGCGAAAAAAAAAGATTGGGCCAAGGCCAAAGCCAAAGATGAGAGGAGTGCTACAAACGATCAGAATATATTGAGAATTGCGAAAATCGAAACACTTACGGGTTCGAACCCACGCTTCCTTACGGAAAGCAGAGGATTTTAAGTAATATATGACTTAAATCTGCCGCCTTAAACCACTGTTTGAAAATATTATTATTTGAGAGAGACAAAGAGAGAAATGGTGGTATTTACCTCGGCCATCCTCCCGCGTCAAATTAGGGGAATTTTCCGCATCCACAATATATATTATGGTGTGTTCTGGACGCCTAAAAGGACGTGTCGGTCAGGCGTTTTAGGTGCGCTTCAGTGGGAGTTTCTCCTTGTCAAGATGCAAACCGTCTCGGGTTTTGTATTCGCCATCATCTCAGAGGGACACATCCTCTGCAGAGGTGACTGCAGAAGGGATAATTACTGCTATCTGCATATTATAACCGCCTCACCAATATCTCGACTCTTTAGCCGGTCAATCAATTCTTTTTCACTGATTTCGAGTTCTGTGCAGATCTCATCAAAGCAATGCGTCCCGTCGAGAAACTCGATAATCCTCGCATTCAGGTGCCGGGTACTGTCGCCTTTCCCATAGGCATCTCGAGAGTGCTTCTTTTGGGCCCGAGACGCCTCCTCGGTCAAATTTCGTTCGCTCGACATGCTCTTTGTGAGATGCTCAGTGCCATTCTCCGCATGGCGACCATGTGTCGCATTGCCCTTGGTCGTCCTGATGGCATAACGATGCACACGATACAAAAATCCCTTGATGACTCCGAAAGTGATGAATCGGCGCATGTCGATGTTGGCGAGCATGTTGGTGTTCTGGACGTACCATTCTCGTACAGTCTGACCTTGCCTTAAATTGGCGAACAGCTGAACAATTCCAACTCCGTCAATCGGATCGCCTTTGCCCGTGAGTGGCCAGATGTCCTCGTCTTGCAAGGTCGCTGTGGTGAGTCCGCTTGTCCTTCGGTCAGTTGCACTGTCGATGATGGCTTCTTCCTGTGCAGAAGGAGCGAATGCTGTGTTGACGTAGCGGGCGCATTCCTTCTGCATCTCAATGTCTTTGGCGATCATGTTAGAGAACTCAGCTGTCGGCGCGTAGATTGCGTTGAAGCCAAAGATGTCGAGTAGTAGTACACATCCGTAAAACAATAGGTGTTTGATGCATTTCTTAGTGAGTTTGACATCGGCGTCTGCCAGCATAGCGATTCTCTTGACGCTGTTGACTCCATTGATATATGGTATTATCCGCAGTAAGGTCAAGTCCCAATTCTCGTCGACCATTGTTTCGATCCTCACCGTAAACAAAGGTACGTGCCATGGTTTTACGCTGGCAGGGTTTGGCAAGGTAGGAAACAGCTTGATGTTCAGAGTATTTAATTCGTCAATGGGTATCATGCATTCACAATAGTTGTTCAAATCTTCCATGAGCATTTCACACAAACTGTATATCTTGCCGGAGTTAGGTGGTGCTGTATCATCACTTAGAAACCTTGACTGTTCTTCAAGGCTGCGCATCAAGTGTGCCAACTTCTTGACCACGGATTTGTAGGACGTGACATCGGTAGTAGACGGCTCGCCCAATACCAGGGCAAAGTTGAAAATGAATTCATTTCGTGGATAGTGTGGAGATGTCAGGCAGATAGGATGAGATAGGACCAACGTCGGCGGTGTATTGGGAGTCAGAGGAGGCGGCGATAATGATATGAGGTTTCCACATAGAGACTGGCGCGGGATCAGGAAGCGTGATATGGTAGAGAAGGACAAGAGGGGAGATGATGAAGAGCTCGACGTAGGGCCATTGGAGGCACTGAGTTCCGAGGTGGTCAGAATCGAATCTTCGGGCACTTGGTGAAGGATCTTGGGACCTGCAGAGTCGTGAGAAGATGTGCTGCACAGCGAGAGGAACACTATCAAAGACCTTCTTGAGGATCAAACTTGCTGTAGAAGATGGCCTTTATCGACATTGTGTTCTCTGTCTGCAAACTACCCAAGTTCTGGCACTCGAGCGTACGGCATTGTCCAGCGGACAATTGTCACGTACGTCATCTGCTGGTCATATTGTCGTTAAAAGCCTCGTAGGAGTTTACTATACATTGATTCCAACGGTGAGCACTCATGGATGTTTTCATTTTCGGACATTTTGAGACCGAGCGCGAGATCTCGAATTCCGCACTCTAGAAAATGACGTCGAGGAGAGGGTCAATACTGTAGGGGCATCTTCCGCTCTTGTAGGGCTCTTACTCGCCAGGAATACTGGACGAAATGCAATCTGACAAAGCTACTCGCCGAATTTGTTATATTCCGCCTTCATCCTATCGACTCTTAGCCCCAAGTACTACTTCCACATCCGTCGAGTAGCACATCGACTTCAGACCGAAAGGCAGCTATTCGTCGGCCCAAGCACGGAAAATGAACGGTCTGAGTTGCTGGGGAAGAAATTCCCCTGCTCCAATCCATCTATGGTTCTTCCGTGGTAGGTCTTCGCTCTTTACATACTGCCGCAACGTCTGAAAATGAGCACAATGTGGCCGAGACTTCCGGTAGGAGAGCAAGCCTTGCAGGCATATATAGTAGGTGCGATGCTGGCCATTGATGCTACTTATCAAATACAAGCGAAAGAAGAGCAGCAACAGAAGATACGATAGCAAGCATGGACCCGCTTAGCAGAGATCTCATTCGTGCCGAAGTCGATGCCAATGTCAATCGATCAGATACACTGTCATATATCGCCACGCATGGTCCTGACATTGAGAGAGACTGGTCAGGCTCAACCCCGTCTGCATCACAGACCAGGTCCTACGATCAACTAACTCATACGAACACGGTATGGATTCACACTACAGTCTAGAACTACAGCTGATGCGATGTTCAGTATGCAACGTACAGGTCCCAACAGTCCCAGCGTGGACTACACCCTGTCGAGGTGGATCGGATCAGTCGACAACGAACGCAACATCAACAAATACTTGGTCGTCGGCCTTCTGCAGGTACACGGCACCGATCGACTGCCACGGTCACCACAATTACAACACTTGGAGCGGGCAAACCCCTTCCTCCAATCGACGACAAAGAGGAATTCATCGTCGAGTTTGATGGCGTTCACGACCCAGAACATCCCCAGAACTGGCACTTCGGGACAAAGTATGAACTCACCTCCCCCAGCGTCCGCAGGCGGCCAAGGCTGACCTTCTCACAGAGTCGTCATGTCCATCATCCTTTCTTATATCACCTTCTTAGCATCCTTTGCTTCTGCCATTTACTCACCCGCCATTGATCAAATATCGCACGAATTTCACGTCAGTACCGAAGTCGGCGTCCTAGGACTCTCATTATACGTACTGGGTTTCGCCTTTGGTCCTATCCTTTGGGGACCATTGTCAGAAATCCTCGGCCGCAAAAACCCTCTGCTAATCGCCATGTTTGGATTCTCAATATTTGCTGTCGCCGCCGCCACTGCAAAGGACTACCAGACCCTCATGCTTACCAGGTTCTTCAGCGGCTTCTTCGCAGCCGGCCCACTGGCGGTAGTGCCTGCTTGCTTTGCCGATATGTACGACGATAGCCAGCGTGGCATTGCGATCACAGCTTTCGCCATGGCCGTCTTCTGCGGGCCATTCGCAAGGTGCGTACAGCCTATATCTCTGCGGGCTCGTGTAATCTGACATCGCAAGTCCATTTACTGGTGGTTTCATCACTGAGAGCCATCTCCACTGGCGCTGGACGATGTATATAGCCTCAATCATGGGCTGGCTCGGCACGTTCTTAACGCTGTTCCTACGCGAGACGTACGCTCCTACAATCCTTGTCACAAAGGCTGGTCGTATCAGGCGCGAGACTAAGAACTTTGCCATCCATGCTAAGCAAGAGGAGATCGAAGTCGACATGGCCGAATTGATTAACAACAACTTCATGCGGCCGATTCGACTATTATGCACCGAGCCTATCGTCTTCCTTATCACCTTGTACATGTCATTCATTTATGGCCTGATTTATTTGTTCTTGAGCGCCTACCCACTTATCTTCTCAAGAGTCCACGGCATGAGTTTAGGTGTCGGTGGGTTGCCGTTCATCGGGCTGATCATAGGACAGCTGTGCGGCGGTATTTATATCATGATCGACCAGATACAGTACAAGAAGAAATTGCAGAAGAATCATGGCGTGCAGATTCCGGAGTGGCGTCTTCCGCCGGCCATTGTCGGCGCCGTCTGCTTCAGTATTGGACTCTTCTGGTAAGTTTTACCTCCGCCGGGACAAATTCTCTTTGCTGATATACTTCTTCTCAGGTTGGGATGGACAGGTTTCTCCAAGGACATCCACTGGATGGCGCCAACAGCCAGCGGCGTCGTCACAGGCTTTGGTGTCTTATGCATTTTCCTACAGTGCTTCAATTACCTCATCGACACGTACCTCATGTTGTAAGTTGGTATTGGCTCTACCTACTTGAACTCTGCTAATGTTGTCTGCACAGCGCAGCATCAGCTATCGCAGCGAATTCACTGCTTCGATCCTTCTTTGGTGCCGGCTTTCCTCTCTTTGCGAACCAAACATTCAATAATTTGGGCATTCAGTGGGCCGGTACACTGCTTGGATGTCTAGCTGCTGTCATGATTCCCATTCCAGTCGTGTTCTATCTTTATGGTCACAAGATCAGGTCGTGGAGTAGAATTTCCAAGACGACGGAACCGGAAGATGGAAACAAGGCGAATGTGGAAAAAGAGATGGAGGTTTAGAACTTGGCAGATGTCCGGGCTTGAGCTGGCAAGTTCGATAGCACAGAGGCATGCCATGGTGTTTCGAGAGTCGGGTATATCTTTGGGAAAGACGGCATACCTTCAACCTCCCCAAGCTCAAGCCATCGGGTCGAACGAGTGATGAGTGACGAAGATCTGTGCTTCACGTCTGCCGTTACCAGTGAGATTTGTGAAGACTAGGATTGTTTGTTGTCATTCTGTCCAAACGCTGGTCTTCACTCATACTCCCAGGCAGTGATATCGACCGTCACAACTATGGATATAAATATCCTACAGATCAGTCTGAAGCTTCCTTCTTCCTCACCATACCACTATCATCATCGATGTCCCGATCTGATCACCACAGCCACATCCTGCCATCCAGGTATCAAGATCTGTGACTCGATCTTCGCCATGCCCTTCCAGTACAACATCAATTCGAACTACTATGGGCAAGGTCGATACTATGGGCAGTACATGACCCAAAGTTCAGGAATGCCATATCCAGAATATGTCGAATACACATATGGAACAAGCCGTCCACGCTCTCCACCCAGCTACTCCCGTCCTTCTGAGAGCAGATACCCACCACCCACAAACCCACAACGATACGCCCCACCCCCAGACACAAGAAGCTCACGACGATACTCACCACCACCAAGCTCCAGAAGCTCAAGGATGTGGACACCATTCACCCCCACCAGGAACTCAAGACGATACTCACCACCCCCAATGGCCAGAAGTTCGAGACGATACTCGTCACCGCCAAATGCTAGAAGCTCACGAATATGGACACCATTCTCCAGCTTACGAAGCTCAAGACCATACTCACCACCTCCCACCTCCAGAGGCTCACGACGATACTCACCACCTCCAAGCACAAGAAGAACACAACGATACCCATCACCCCCAAGCTCCGTAAGCTCGCGAGTATGGACTTTACCTTCCAGCTCAAGCGGCTCACGACGACACTCACCGCCCCCAAGAGCAAGAAGATCCTCACCACCTCCAAGCTATGCCAGAGGCTCGTCGTCGAGATATCACGAATCCTCCTTCGACAACCGTGGCGGCCCATACATGTCCGGGGGCTTAGGCAGACCGCCAACTAGGGGTGATCATACACGCTTTTCTCGCCAGGGGCTCGATGACAGAATCGAAGCACTCCGGAGGAGGTTGGGGCTTCTCTAGGGTGGATGATATCAATCAACACTGCATGGGGTATGGTGAACACAAAGGTAAAAACGGCCTTCCATGCGGACGGCAGATGTACTGACTGTGGAACAGACGGCCGCGGCTAAGAAATGGACTAGCTTTGCCAGAAGGGTGCTCGAAAGTCTGCACTCAGGTTGACTGGATTGTTGCACGAAGGACTTTTTGATCAAACGGAAGGGCTGCCGATTGGGCGAATGGGACTGGAGAAGATGTCCAGGATGCTGCCATCGACCGTGAATTGTGCTGAAAGAAGTTTCATTGGTTGCTCTGAACTTTGAAGGTGGTTGCCTTGTACCGCTGGTGTAACGTTGGTTTGGGCAAAAGCCTGTGGTACATCAGAACAGGATATACGGCTGTGAGTGTGAGAGTACTTATTCTTCTGTAACAATTAGCTTAGAACAATCCGTACTTCAGCGGCGCTGATGCTCGGTTCATTCTTTGTCAATTCGCTCTCTAACATGCCTGACGATGAGTGGTACTATGGACGCCGACGAATCCCAATCACAAGAGGCTGGGGACCTTGCAAGAGAACTCAATGGGTACCTACCAACGAATATTACACTGGTCGCAATCCACGACGTGTCCGAACATTCTTTAGGGCAGTTGGGATTGACCCTGATGCCCAATTCGAGAGGCACAGGATACCCATCATATACCTCGACGAGGACGACCATATCCCCATGCAGTATGCAGGCTTTCGAGAACGAGGACCTGGAGATGCAAACTGGCGGTATTATCCTGAAGGTGGAGGGAATGGTGTGCCCCCAAGTCAGCCACCAATACCACGGGACACTTGGGATCCAGTCGTAGCTGAGGCTCTGCAGCACTTGGAGGAGTCAAGGGCACAACAGCACAGAGATAACATCAACCAGATCAACGCGCAGATCAATGTGATCGATGGTCGATACAGGGACCATATCAACACGTACGAGGACAACATGCGAGGTGGCATTGTCGATCCTGGAGGACGCCTCGGTGACCTACGTAATGAGATTTCGCTCCATGAACGCTTGGAAAGGTTTCGTGAGGACGATTACAGGAGACATGCTCGGGAAGTCGTGGACGACATTATTCGAGGGTATGAACAAGACCGAAGGGAGGGAAGGAGATACCACCACCATCACCACCATCATCACCATAGGAGATGTGGTGGATGATGATTGATGCTGGATGTTGTCCTGTAATCAGGTAGCATTGAGCTGAGGTTGTTTGATGATTAGAATGACTGATGAGAAATATGTTATGTATCAGACCGCGACTAAGATACTTGATTTCGGATTTGATGAAGTCTTCTCGGTGCGGCCGACGGTCGCTCTTCTCCGTCAAAGGGCGTAAGTCAACCACTTTATATAATCCACCAGTGTGTCCACTTCAACTTGCATTCAAAAGCCGTTGGGATTCTTTTCTTGCTGTTCGCTTGAATCTGTCAACAGTCCAGCTACGCGTAAAACTCACAACAATGGCACCCAAACAACCCATCACCTCCGAGAAGGGCATCAAGTCTCCTTTGTTCAGTCAAGCCATCGTCCACAATGGAACTGTCTACTGCTCTGGAAGCGTCGGCATTGATCCGTCAACCATGAAGGTCGTTGAAGGCTCTGTAGCAGACCGAACGGTAACATCAAGTTCTAGCGTGGTTTTGGCTGTCAACTGAGACCCAGTAGAAACAAGTGTTCGAGAACATCAAGAATGTCCTTGAAGAGGCCGGAAGCAGTCTCCAAAACATTGTCAAGATGAACATCTACCTCACGGATATGGCCGACTACGCAGCCATGAACAACGTCTGTGCGTACAACCCTTCCTCATCCGGAGCAACCACATTCCAGTCTACTGACCGAAAGCAGTCCTCGCAACCATCCCGGATCCCAAGCCAGCACGTACTTGCGTCTGCGTCAAGGAGCTACCAGGAAAAACCGATGTATGCTTCTCTCAGATTCTTCTTCATCGATACCAGCAAGCTAATCTTTACCAGGTCGAGATTGAAGTTATCGCACATCTGTGAGGGCACGTCAAGAGCCACTGATTGACCACCACACCTGACTAACCCCTGACAGGAACGAGGAATCCGCGCCCAAGCTCTGAAGCTCTGATGAAAAGTCGCCAGTTTCCTCATACATCTGGTCTTTCATAGCTCATGACTCGGCTCTTCGGAAATGGTTTGATTGCTCTTTGCTTGTACGCAACTCGACAAAAGCAATGGTAGCGGCACAATCAACAACAATGACAAGATCTCTGCGTACTGACGCAAGCAGGCTTCCAATAACGCTTTCATTGTTCTTTTTTGCTGTTTTCGGTGATATCTCATGCTGCATTCATCCGTCGCTCCCAATGCCCACGATATATGGCCCCCTATGTTTGTGCTGCAAGTTTTCCTTTTGTTTTAGCTTCATGTTCATCTCGTCGTCTTCGCCCTGTTGAAGACTCCAACTGTACCTTACCATATTGTGCAAAAGTCTACATCTGGTGTCATTCAAACATGTCGGACTTACCGATAGCCAAGAGGCTCACGAGAGCCTCCCCATACAGAAGAAATAACCCATCAGCTGCCCAGGACTCCGCTCCACCAGCCAAGGCATCTAATAGACCAGGCACACCGGGACGAAAATCCAATGCTGGTCGAACACCTCGCAAAACGCCGGCAAGGAAGACCAAACAGTCCGCCACGCCTAAGAAGGTCACCTTTTCCCCAGAGGAGCCGGAGGAGGCGGACGACGATGAAGCCAGGGAGCCTACGCCCACGCCTTCTCACCGAACTGGCTATGTCACTCCGCCTTTCACTCAAGATTCCGAGGAGACTACTTCTCCGCGCTCTGCTATGTCTGCTCGGCTTTCTCCCAGCCCAACAGCCTCACACCCTGTGTCACCCCCCCGAGGTATGCACCAAACTCCTACGCTCAGAAGCACCCCAGATCGATCATCAGCAAGCACTCCCTCTAGCTTTGGTTCTGTGCGCACGCCTCCGCTGAACCGTTCACCACGGACTCCCAGTACCGCACGTACACAAAAACGTCCTGCTGAAGATGATAATGCAAGCCCTTCTCCCAAGCGGCAACTGTCGAGTAACCACTTCCGCCCGCCCTCGTCAGAATCTGATCATTCAACAAGCGTCAATGACGAACGGCAACCAGAACAACCTGGGGACCAAGGCAGGACATATCTAACAACCCATGACGCCGACAAGATCTTGGATGAAGTAGCGTTAAACCCCAGGGAGTTGAAACTGGATGAGATAACAGCTGTCTTCTGCCGTTTGCAAGAGAGAAGCTTCAACTTTGCTCTCCAGTATTTCAGCTTCCACTTGTCAGATGAGGAGCAAGCAGCCTGGCCCATGCACGCTCTTGGAGACAAGTATCGCTCCCTCTTTCTCATCACTCAATATCTCGCTGATGCCAGCCACTGCGGATGGCGCGACTTCTTCACAAAACCAGAACACCGCCAATCACTCATCCACGCCATTCTGGGCGAATGGTTCAAGCAGCGCATCTTCAAGATCCCAGGATTCGGTCTGCCTGAAACCGCCGGCGACCCTTTGGCAGCCATCGACCACGAGTATATGCACTACGACGGCATTGTCCGCAACAAAAAGCGAGCAGAGCACCTCAAATTATCACCATGGAAAATGGATGGGACTCCAAACACGTACGCTAAAAGCGTCGAGGTTGCTTCGATCGAGCTAGCGCGCGAATTGATGCTGCAAATCAGCCCGCTCGTCCCACAGGGCAGCGATGTCCGTAAGCAACTCCATGAGTCGCTCGTTGAGCTAATCAAGCTCATGGCCGGGGTGTCTACCTCGATTCGTATGGCTGGCATCAACGGGACTACGTTGCGCTTTGCACCACACGTCCCCAAAGGCACCGAGCTTTGCGAGGACCAAAGGGACGACTATGTCTGCGTCAACGCCCCTTACTGCCAAATGACTCGACCAGCACAGGGTCCCAGGAGACTGGAGATCAGAATGACTTGTTGGGGCCGACTCGAGGCCGTCAAGCCCCGTGGTCCTGACCGTCTTGATCTGGAGAATTTCCAGCAAAACAAACAGAAAGAATTGCCTGAAGGCACAGAGTTCAGATGGGAAGACTACGAGGATCAAGTCTTCCCCGTCCTCCCAGCGGATCAACAGAAGAGCCATGAAGCTGCTGCAACTGCCGCCGCTGTCGCTCCTCAACCAGACGGAACAGAATGGGGCCGCCAGCTCGCGGAATGGACTGCCACGGGTGTCAAAAACCACAAGTACCCAAACTTTGACACAGACATATACGGCAACGATGCTCCCAAACCAGAACGCGGCTCCTTCGTAACCTACTACCCTCGTGTAGCACCACCTAACGTGTACTGCGCGTGGGCTCCAGCCAAACGCCCAACGACACAATTCCCCGATCTAGGGGACGCCGACCAGCCCAAACAAGAAACGCTCGCCGAGGCCGTCGATGCCGCCCGCCGTGCTCAAGGCCTTCACACTCTCATTCATGACGTGGGTGTCCAGTCAATCAACACAATCCGATACTACCGACCTCTCGAATGGATCGCGGCTCTATCTCTCGGCGCCGGTGCCCTCGCCGTCGCCCACCAACACGGTCTAATCCCGTCCACAAACGATATATCGACGTTGGCCGCCCAGGCCACACACAGTCTCGGCCAATCTGTGTCCGAAGCCCAGCGTCACGCTAGCTCCCTGGCTTTGTGGATGAGACAGGCGGGAAACAAGGGCGTCCATGCCATTGAACAGATGGCGGCGTCTGCTGCCTCAGCGTTGATCCCAGCGGCGGCGACTGCGAGTACACATACCCTGACGGCCACGGTGACAGGCTGGACGACGACCACAGTACCCGCACCACTGTCCGCGACTCCCATGATCCTGGCGGACCTCGTTGGCGCAGAGAACATCGACGGCGTACACCCAATGTACGCTGAGAGCGTATCGCCTGACGATCCGGACTACAAGTGGATCCAGGAGAGGCTGATCAGGGACCTCGAGGTCGTGCAAGCCCGAGCGATGGGAAATGCAGTGTAAGCCAAGCCAGGCGCGGACCCGGCGCGTGGACGAAATGAGAGGGCAATACTATAGTGGCTCGACGGCCAGTAACATAATAGTCGTAGATCGTTTCTATGAACGCATGGAACCAGAGTCATTCCCAACACGGATCTTTCGTGTACCTGTACATAAATCGACTAATCACACAGTTTCCTCAAAGGCCAATATTCCAATGGGCCTAAAAACTGGGTGACCACTGATCTTAGGCCGTAGCAGTAGGCATACACACAACATCTTCTCCACCCACAGACCCAGTGTTCTTGGGTTTCTGGACTTTCGCTGTCTTCGTCCAACAAATCAAAAGCGGCTCACTCAGCGTCTATTGGCACAGTAAGCTTCTGTCCAACCTAAGATGTAGAAACATCCCAAACATCCAAAGTGCTCTCTCACTTATGACCGCACTGCTCAAGAACCTTGTTCACAAGACCTTCCATCGTAGCAACCTCCTTCTGAACCTTCAACCAACCGACCTCCGCACGTGAAGCCTCCATCTTGGCTTTCTCCATAGACTTCTCGGCATCTCTAGCAGCGCTGACGACTTCCACCATACATTTCGACAGCTGAATGAGATGTTTCTTGCGCTGAGTATCAGTCTCGATATGCGCCAGGTCAAGCAGGGCATGCGTCAAGGTTGTTGCATTCGAAAGCGATGGTGTCACTGGTGTGGTTGGTGACTGAGCCGACGGCACAGGCGACGACTTGACCTCAGGATGTGGATCTGGTGGGACAGTCGCAGTGAACGGAGTCGTAGGGCTGATGAAAGGGTTTGGGATTGCTTTGCGTGTACCTCTTCTGTTGGGATAGTGAAACAAGCGATTAGGCCCAGAAGGGTCTGCGCCTGACTCGGTCGATGTCAATGGATTGGCCAACTTATTATCTGGTACTGGTTTGCGACGCACAGAGCCCTGGCTCCCAGCACTGTTGGTGTGCAAGGCCGATTCCGTCGAGCGCTTGTGAAAGAGGCCTTTGAGATTGGAGATTACCTTCCTGCTGCTTGACGATGGAGTGTAGGATGGTTTGCCCCAGACCTTTTGAGCCTTGGAAGAATCTGTATTGGGGCTGACGCTTTGCGCAAACGTCTTCACATTGTTGGGTTTCTGAATAGTCTCCGGCCGAACTCCATACGCCTTGGTCGCCTGCTGTGGGAAGATGTTGACCGATGGAGCTGGGACCGGAGGTGAAACCACGATTGGTGGTGGCTTGGGTTTTCTCGAGGAACTCCGTGGCGGAAAGGTCATGCTTGGTGCAGCTTCTTGCACAACGGTCCCGGCGCTATCGACATTATTGCCAAAAGCCACACTCAAGAGCTTCTCCTGCTTGGCTTTTACCTCGTTGGGGTTCTGGAACAGCCAAGGTGCAACTTCTTTGCTTGGCGGAGCATGGCTTACTATCGTTGAAGGTCTTGAAGGAACAGATGCTGGGCTTGCAGCGCGCTTGACTGCCACGCCATCGGTCTGAGCACATTGTATTTCTTTACGTTGACGACGTGTTGGTGATTCAGGGCAGATGTTGAGATCTGCGAAATCCTTGCCAGGCCAGTCGCCCTTGGCGCAAGCAGGGCTGCTCCGATATTCAGTAGATGCTCGACGTGATGTTTCCCCATCGGCCAGAGTTGTCTTTGGTTCAAGGACTGACCTCATTTGCCACACGACATCACTACCTGGCAATTCTGCAGGTGCACTCTCCGCGGCAGTCTTGTTGTTCCCAAGCAGGCCGTGAGAGTCTTCATCTTCTTCGCACTTCTTGAACGGACCTGGAGACCGATCTGTGAGACTTCTTGCAAATGAGAGTGGACGTGTAAAGATGGCACTTGAACGTCGAACCTCGGCTTTGTTTACTGGAGTCTGACGCAGGTCTGGCGCACTTGACTTGTGTTGAATACCAGGACTAATTTCGCGAGCTGCCGTAGGGTTGTCTCCCGCCTCGTCGCCTAAGAGAATGCGACTGGCTGAGTCTGCGATCCGGAGTGTCGGTCGATCCATATGGGCACTGCCAAGTTGTTTGACTCGAAATCCACCAAAGGCATCATAGCCGTGAACCGTAACCCCTGAGTCGTCACTATCGACGATTGACTCATCATCGGTGGGAGCAGGCGTAGAGAGCACTTCTTTAACACCAAGAACGTCCACGTCTGCAGTGCTAACGTGATCCGAGGGTCTCTTCTTGCCGTTGGCGTTGTCTCCATCTGCATGAGAAGATGCTTGACCTTCCTCAGGTTTCCCGCCCCCACCAGTGTTGTTTTCAACATCGACCGGCAAGTCTGGTGCAACCTGCTGCTTCGAGGCCACAGTGAAATTGTCAAGATCTGTCTCTGGGTGAATCATGCGGCTTGGTACCGGAATTGAACTTCGACGCAATGTATCTCTGGGCGCCCTATGCGCGTGTTTGCTTTCATTGGGGACAGATAGATAATGGGTGTCTCCGATCGTGTGCGCAGGTTCATGTCCAGAGTGCGCCTGTGGACCGCCATGAAGTTGTGCAGTCTCTCGCCGTCTAATCAAGGTGGACGGAATAGTGTACGGTGACCCACGAGGCGTCACTCCAAGGCGGCCGCGAGAAGTTGAGCGTACGGGACCTCCTGCTGTGATCTGACTCGTCTTCGGCACAGTGGGCGATTGCAAGCTTTCGCGAATAGGACCCAAATGACCGTGATCGCCTCGCTCCTTCTCTCCAGAGTCCCACGTTCTCTTGCCTATAGAAGGACGCAGACGCAATTTTGACGTCTTTGTCTGGCGTATGACAGGACCGTCGTTATGGCGAGCAAGTGATTGAATCATCGAATCTCGTGGCTTTGGGAGCTGGCTCGATGATAAGGGGCGACTGGAAGCGATGGCCGACACAGACTGCGCCTCGTTGCTATTGACCCCGGGCACAACTTTTCCGTGGTTCATTGGAGGCTCAGAAGAATTCAAGTGGGCCTTTGTATCCTGTTCCATGTTTTCTTTCTCCTTGTCGTCCAGATGTAGCCCTCGCATACCTTCGATGAAGCTTTCACCCAGGCTTGGTTTGATTGAAGATTGTAGATGGTCAGGCACCGGCATAGCGTCATTCTTTGAGGGTTGGATTGTCGGCCATTCTTCTTCTTTTGCAGGACCTCCATCTGGGGGCGACACTGAGCGTCGAAGTGGGCGTTCTTGACAGTCTATAAGGGATCTTCGAACGGGAGATTTGAACTTCACTGTCGCTATTGGCAGGCTGGGCAACGGCTTGTCCTTTGGACTAGAGCTAGGACTAGAACGTTGAGTAGAGTCGTGTCGTTGGGCCGGAAAATGGACCTCCCCAGCAGCGGAGCCGGATCGCGATTGAATCTGGAACTGTGTCAGTGGGAGAGTGTATGGAAACGGTGGGCTACATGGCTGACAATGAGTTTTCGAGGAGTTTTGCCCTCAGGGGGAGCATCTGTATTAAACTGCATCTTCTTGCGCTCCTTCGAGAAGCTCGGCTTCTCCCTCAATCTTGGGAACTTCAAACGTCTTGAACTACCACCCACCCAACCTCTTCTCTTTTCCTTACGATCTGCGGCGTTGGGTGATTCGAACAGTGGTACGATCGTAGGTGTAATTGGACTGGCTTTGTTGCGTGCTGAGTTCGAGGAAATGACAGAACCAGAGTGAAGTTCAGGTTGATCAGTGCGAGAATGGCTCTGAGGAGTTCTGTCCCTGGTGCGAAGGCCCGTTGGCCTCAAAG